>OY728160.1:611449198-612074198 GCA_963277665.1 Viscum album | reverse complement strand
TAATCTTCAAGAGCTTAATAGGATAATACTCTACCTAGTTTTGAAGATGTATCAAGATTTCCAATTCATCACGAAAATAAAAATTGTAAACATTTTAAGAAAATTAAAAATACAAAAGGACAATATGTTAATAAGTATTCATAGACTACTATTTTAACTAATTAATGTAAAATCGTTCAAAATATATTTATAAATATAATCCATCAAAATAGAGTATTTTAGAAGATCATGAAAAAACAATTTCTAAGAAAAATAGTATACAAACTAGTTTGTCAAATCGTAGTTTCAATACTATTACTAATGATTCCAAAAACATACTTATCAAAATAATATCTAAAAATTATAGTTTGAAGAACTTTTTCATATGATTAATTCAAAAAAAATTATTGATAAGGTTTACTTAAAATTAAACCTCCTAGTAATATTATCGGATTGGATTTTACTAATAGAAAATATTTTTTTATTATATATTATTTTGTTCCAAAAAAGTGATCTATTTTGAAAAAAAAATCAATTTTCTAGAAATTGGTATATTGAATTTTAATTAAATATCTTCCAGTTTTTAGGTATTCACAAAGCATATTTTTCTAATCAAATGATATTTTCTCCAAGAAGTTATGATTAAAAAATACTAATACATAAAATATTTGATTCTATAGATTATAGACCAAATAATGTTCGGGTTCAAAAACATAAATATTTTTTAAGGAAAATACTACAAATACCAACAATATAATTTTTTTTACGTGCCTAGTGGTTTCTCTAGACACATGAATAGTGAAAAAAATTTCTTTGTGATGATTATTAAAATTAATGGTTGTAATGTATCTTTTAGAGATAATGTTCATGGAGAAATTATTAGTATATGTAACACTTTTTTCCTAAAAATGTTTTAATTAGAAATGTTTTATATGTGGTAGAAATTAACAAAAAACATATAATAATAAATCAATCATTTGATGAAGGTTATATTATGAACATCAAGAATGAAAAATGTATTTTTCAGAGTTTAAAATATTAGTTTATTCTTTGAATCTATTAGAATGTTATTTTTTAGAATTTAAACATAGAAGACCATAGAAACACATATTTACCTTTTCATAGTGCTATGGAATATCACTCTTGGTTATGGAATATAACATTAGGTCATTGTAATCAATGAAAATTATCTATGTTGAATATTAAAGGACATGTAAAGGATATATTAGAACACATGATTGATACTAATAATTTTTTTATTTTTTATATGGTATCAAACATAAGTTAATTTTTTATTTAATTAGTGAAGTTTAAATATCTCATGATTTATTTTTAGGGCACATTGACTTATTTGGCCCTATAAAATAGAATTACAAGTGAAAAATAATATGTATACCTATTTGTTGATGACTAAAAAGATATACTTGTGACAATTTTCATGAAATAACATCCAAAGCCTTTGATTATTTTAAATAGATAGTGTTCGTTGTTAAAAATTAGAAAAAAACCGTCCTTGATAACCATTCTAATGATCATGGGGTAGAATTTGAAATCATTGAATTTGAACTTTTTTGGGTTAATAAATGAGTTATACAGAACATATCTTCACCTAGATCCGCAAAGAAAAATGGTGTACCTAAAAAAAGAGAGATTATTATTTAGAATATTAATAGAACTATGTTGAGTGAATACATTGTTTCTAAATTTGTTTTGGTGGAAGGGATCAGAACTACCTATTATATTGTAGATCAATTTCTGATTATACCTTTCATTAATAATGTACATTATGAGTTGGCGATTAGAATAATATAGATTTTTTTTACTTAAATGTTTTTGGATGGAAAGTATTCATCTTGAATACTATAGATAATATACATTACATCACACTTAAATCTGATTAAGGAATATTTTTAGGTTATTCCATAACTAGTAAGTATTGTATATTTTTTAATTAAAATACATGTATTTTTGAATAAACGATACATGTTATGTTTGAGGAAACATATCATTTTGATTTCAAACAACCCCAACCTATATCCTTGGATTTTATTTCTAAAACTAATTTTCAACTTAGAGTAGAAAGATATAATAATAAAGATAAAACACTTAAATATGTTTGTGAACATATACATTATGTATATATTCAGCCTATTTTTATAGAACAATATTTTTAAAAACCAAGAGGTCTATTATTTAATTATAATTATCCTGGTGGAAATAAAATTAATGATGTATATCAAATAGTTAGAACAATAATTTCTTTGAGAAATGAAATTGAACATCTTTATTTCTTATCAGAATTCGAACCTAAGACACCTGATAATGCTTTAAGTGGTGTCGATTGGGTAAAAGTAATGCTAGATGAACACAATGAGTTTGAAAGGAACAATGTTTGTAATTTAGTTGAATATCTTTAAGATACATATATAATTTGAGTAAAATGGGGTTTTCATAATAAATGTGTTTAAAATGGTATAATCATTAGAAATTAAGATAAAACTGATTTCAATGGTCATAATCAACAAGAGGTAATAGACTACATTGAAACAGATACTACGGTAACAAGAACTAGGGTTATTTGAATACTTCCATCTTATCTAATATTCTAAAAATTAAAAATATTTCCAATATATTTGAAGTGTTATATCCATAATGAATATGTTTAGGAGGAATTTTAGGTCAAAAAACCACATGGTTTTGAAAATAAAGAAACATCCAAAAAAATTATAAACTTACCAAGGAAAATTATGGACTTAAAGAAGACCATAGTGATAGGCATGATGGGTCAGATGGATTTTTGTTAAAAAAAATTCAAGGGATCTACAATAACGTGTCTTTTTATAAAAAATGTTATCAAAAAATATTTTCTGTACATATTTATATTGATGAAATAATATTTGGTTTTACTCAAATGTTTTTAACAAAATTATTTTGGGATCTTATGAAATATAATTTTGAAATGAGTATAATGGGTGAGTTAACAAACATTTTTGGTATTCAAATTTTAAAAGCAATAAGGGACTTATATATCCCAACATATATATATATATATGAAATATTTACTTATTATATGTGGGTATGAAAACACTAAAATTATTAATACTCTAATCAAAGTCACGTATACATTAGATCTTGATAAAGGCGAGAAACTAGTGGATCAAAAGACTTGTATATGTATGATTTGATATTTACATTACATAACAAAAAGTCTTATAGATTTATTGTTTTCAGTATGCGTTTTTTCTAGACATCAATCTATTCCAATAGAGTCCCTTATTATAGATATATATGAATCTTTCATAACATTATGGGAACTATGAATTAGGGTTTATTCTATTGATTTGTAAATTATTTTGAACTCAAAATTTCATCCTGATGCTAGATTTGGTGGATGTAGTATGGATAGAAGATGTACATTTGGAATATTGTATTTCTTAGGTTACTATTTAGTTTCATTTTCCTGTAAAAATCAACACTCAGTATTAAATTCCACTTATAAAGGTGAATATATTGTAGTTTGATGTTGTTGTGATATTGGGTTTGGGACGCAACACAAACTCCTAGACTATAGTGTGAATTTTAATAAAACCCAAATATTATGTGATAAACAAATTTCCAATGATTATGTAAAAAACCAAATAATCACTCATGTTATAGAAACATAGATATAAGACTACATTTCATTTATGATCACAGAAAAAATGATATAACATTATCATTTATCAAAACATAAGAACAAATTGCTAATATTTCTCAAAAATTCTTAGTTATGAAAAATATGAAAACATTAAAAAGAATTTATGAATTATTAATATCAATTTATTGCACATATTTAATTCATTTTTCATAATCTCTTTACGTTAATGAACATCCTTTCAAAGGGGGAGTATATAAATTTTTTATATATATACTTTTTTTGGTTTTCTAAAAGTTTCTAAAACCTCTTGTTTTCAAAGTTTTTTCTTTTATAAATTTTTTATGTCTTCTAAATATTTTTTATTAAAATAGCATAATCTATTTTTTATTAAATATATTTTAATTAGTTTTTTATAAAAACTATCATTATCTCTTTTTGTTGTAAATAATATCATAATCAGTTCTGGTTATAAAAACAATCATAATTAGTCTTTCTATTAAAAATATTGTAATCATTTATTGATTTAAAACTATAATAATGAATTCCTTTTATAAAAACAAATAATAAAATGTTATTCATAATGATAAAACTTTTCAACTCTGAAATATAATATTATATGCATTCTGTTTTTCTTCATATCCAATTCTTTAGTTTATCAATTTTTTGTACTTATTATTTTAGTTTTAATACTTGCCTATTTTTATAACATAATATTTTTCTAATCATTTGATATTTACTCCGATGAATTTTTTTCATAAAAAAATTAGAGTTAAATTTTTATTTAAATTAATTATCCTATTAAATCATTATCTTTATATTAGATAAGGACATCTAATATGAGCTACTAAAATTCATGGAATTTGGATAGTTGTTTCTAATGCCTTTAAATAGAAGGGACACCCCATGTCTAACACCAGTTCTCAACTACTTTTTCCCTAATTGTAACCCTCTTTTGGGTGATATGTCTGATTTTTTGGAATTAATGAAATTAAGTGGAACTATCTATAGTAATATGGAAACCATGGATGATTTAATAATTAAATATGTTTTAAATAATGTTTTATTGAGAGGAAGTGGTATGAAAAAAATTATTATATTCATAAAATGAACATTTATTTTCATGGTTAGGATAATGTTTTTTTCGATGAACAAGATAAGGACTTTGATATACATTATCATGAATAGTCAGATAAATCTTTTCTTCAATGGATTTTAAAAATTATGATGATAAAGAATTGTTTTCATTTAATCTATTTTATAAAAATTATAGGAATTAATATAAAAATGTTTTAGATTTAGTAAGCGTTCCATATCAGGGTGAAGCTTAAAATACATCACATTAGTTATGTGATATTTTTGGATGTTTCGTGATATTAAAGGCCGGAGAATCATAGATTTCTTATTTTGAGAGTGTTCAAAAGTTTTTTTCCCATATAATGGATGGATGGTTCATTTAATTTTTTATGTAGGGGTAAATCATACTGATAAAGGGTGATAGAGACACCCTTAAAGTATAAGATCATTTGGTTTTTTTCTAATTATTTTAAGGAATATAAACTTTGTATTGTTTATGTTCATTACTGTGGAAGCAATTATGAAATTCTTCATAAAATCCAACACTCTAATGAGACAAAGTTTTATCAATATGTATCATGTAAATTTTATGGAACAATTAATTATTTATAATAATACTTACCCAATGAGAGAAAAATATTTTCTTTATTTGTGGAAAAAATATAAATAATGATGTCACTTTTTTATACTAAGACGAAAATGTTTGTAGAAAAATTAGATGGAGCTATGTATGATGATAAACCAACGAATGAGGTATATGTTCTTAATGATAATGGGAAAATGATGTATGAATATTTTTATCTGGGAAAGAATAACAATGAAATGAGAATGATTAAAAAATAATTCAATTATTTTATTAAACAAAATGGAAAAAATGAAACATGGAGAACCATAATTTTGGATTGTTAATAATGAGGCCAAACCCTTCAAAATATGGAAAACATATTAGTTTAAAAAAAGTGGAAAATATAATTAAACAATGTGAGAGGATAGAAGAGGTTATGTTTTTTAATATTTAATGAATGGTGTAGAGAGATCTTCAGGGAAACAAATTTTTTCAATATTAGCACTTTCATTTATTCAACCATATCTTTATACTAGAAACACACCTCACACTTATATGATCATTCCAAATGTAATTATGGAATTTTTAGAAACATATGTTATTACATTATTATTTCCTCTAATTGGAGATATAGAAAAAGGGAAATCGGTTGCAGAAGAATAAATTCCAGTAGAAGTTAAGAAAATAGGAGAGAAAAAAATAATAGTTTTCAAAAATAAATGGGAATTTATTCATAGAAATACAATGTTGTTTGAGAGTGATCTATAAGAGAAAAAATAATAATAAGAGGCATAAGATTAAGGATATGAATGAGATTTTAAATAATAAGAGACTAAAATAGATAAATAAATAAATTAGAAAATACTACAAAATCATCACCAAAAGAAACTCTTCATCCTCCTCAATTTAAATAGTCATCATCTAAAGTAGAATAAAATTCATCAGAAAAAGAAGAGAATTAATGAAAAAAAGCTGAAATAAACATATCAGATAAGTCTGAATCTAATAAGTAAAATAAAATTATAAAATTTTCATGGAGGATAATGTTTTTAAATAATGTAATGAAAAATTTGGGATGAAAGAAAAACTAGATGCTACATCTTCTAGAAAAAAATATCCTAAAAAACTATCAGGGTATTCATATTTAGAAGATACAATTGCTCATAAATTATTTGATTACCTATTTCAAACCATGATAAGGTTATGTGATTTGAATTAATATCTCCCAAATAGTGGAAAAATTTGTAAACTTGTCCAAAATAGTCTTAATGAAAAATTTCAATCTATGAAAGTCTTGATAGAATCATTTTTTCAAATTGAATAAAATTTGAATCAATTTCAAGGAAATATGGAGGCTCAAATTTGATTCTACAATGATATGGATATGATTTGAAAAATATTGGACCATGAATTTAGAGATCATGATGTTCAATTTATATATGTGAATAATCTTACTCAATAAATGGATGATTCCATTAAATTGTTAAATACTGATGTTTCAGATTGAGTGACGTTTGTAGAAGAGTTCAACAATATAACTAATGATCAAAATGCGTAAATAAATGTTTTTAAAAAAAGGTCCAAAATATGTAGTTCGAAAAAAGATGACTTGGAACTTTTGAAGATGAGCTTTTTATTGTTATGTATAAAAATAAAAAGTATATGATGGATGTTTAATAAATAAATTCTGAATTTAAGAAGAATGATATGATGGAGGGCCGGATCATGAATCCTTATTCATCGGTCTGAAAAACATAATAAGATCATGATGAGTTCAAGATAATCAATGTGATTTAGAAATATTTAAGGAATATATAATAAATATTTAATTTTTAACTCTTGATGTAATAATGTGAAACATTTTGAATGGATATGGAATGTGAATAACTATCTACCCAAATTACTTATGTATGAATGTCTTTGAATTTTATTTTGATGTATGTTTTTTATTCTATTTCATGGGTGAATACATTATTCCTACTAAATTGTTTTCTATATTATTAATTTCTCAAATTTAAGGATATATACATTCATTATATTTACAAAATCACAACGGGGGTAAACTTTATAAAGGGGTATTCTTAGAGAAGTTAGGTTTTATCACATAGATATGTTTAGAGGGGGATTCAAAAATTATGTGAATTCTTGTAGAAGTTATAAAATGGAGACTAATTTCTAAGATGAATATCCTATGTATTAAGAATTTTAATTAGAATATTAAGTAATTTATAAACTCAAGGGGGTTATGTTTTGGAACATATATTTGATATTCATATAATAAAAAATGGATTCAAAGATTTTCAAATTAATTACATTCATTTTAAGTGTTGTGTTTCATGATTTAAAAAATGGCAGATTATTGAGTCTAATGTTACATTCTATTTTTACACTCCGTTAGTTTTGAAAATCACACACATTTTCTTAATACTACATTTACTAACAGTTATATTTTCTATGAGTTTTGGAATATTTTTATTTAAATATTCATTTCATACTAATGGATGAAATATATTTTATATAATATGAATATAAACATATATTAATCAATTCTATTCATCAGACCGAATGTGTTCATGATACATCATATAAAAATAATTAATTACTAGTGGTTAGAAAATTGTATTTTATATCTGAATGAAAAAATTTCTGACCATTAGACTAAAATTAGTATGGATAATCAAACTTACCTTTGTTCTATTTACACTATTGAGAAAAAAAGGATGTTTATCAGACAATCCAATGTTTATAATAAAAATATATATATTTCATTATATTAGATTAAATAAAGAAGAGAAATATAATGTTGATAAACTAATCATCACCAAACATTCAGTTACTACATAGCTATCAATTTTAAGATCCAATTCATTACCTGATGTCAAAGTGAATGATATCTGAGGTCATTGAAACTACCTCTTAAATATGACCATTGGATCATTGCCTATAAATAAGAGGTTATGTGATGATGTAAGAGATAATGCATACTCAACTCAAGTAATATAAGTCTTTGATCATCATTAATATCTTGTTCCTAGTATTTTTAATTCTTTATAGAGGTGAAGTTATATGGAATCCTTTTGAGGGATTCAATTCCTTCAAAAAAAATTTACCCTGTATATTTTGTCTGATTGAAGTTCTGATTTATTGATTTTAGGGGTAATAATAAGGTGAATCTAGTATATCAGATCAAGGTGTTCCGAGTCCAGGAAGATAAAGACCAATTATTTTATCATGGTATTCAGGGGGATTAGATTATAGAGCCATACCAATCATTGTATTGATGTCTTTCCTAGGAAGAAAAGACATACCTTTCATCAGGAATAATACTATGGTTAAATTTTTTTGGGTTTCTGAAAACCGTAACTATAACATCCCAATAATTGATGAAGATAATTCCATTTCATTTAATGTCTTTTGTATATAGAAAACACATTCACTCTTTTTTGTTATTATAAGGGTTAAATGACCATTAATTGTCATTACTGTTGATAATATTGTTGTTGAAAAGCAATCACACAAATGATATAAATATAATGTTTTAAAAAAACCTTTCAACACAGACAATGGAGAGGAAGGCCCCATCCAGTGGACTTGGGTCGTACAGAGATCATTTGTCTGTTATCTTATTAAAGGTAGCATCAATGGACTTTAATCGTGACCAAGACTAAGATGATCCTCAACACGTTATTATTGAACGGGATCACCTACAAGAGACGTTAAATTTAATAGATATTACCACCTGGGCGATGTTATCCGAGATTCCCCAAGAATCTGCGACCATCACACACCTTACCATTAAATCTCATGCGATAATCATAAGGTGTTATGTAATAAGGGATTAGTTACTTATTTTGTAATCAATTTATATAAATAAAAGTATTATTCCATTAATTCCTTTATGGGAATAGTCTATCTTATAAAATTTATGAATTTGATAAATTGATTTTTTATGTAAAACCAAACACCCTCGGTTCAATATTTAGAGTTTGAATATGGAATTCCAGAGGGATAGGGGTGAAGGTGAAGTCCAAATTCCATGTTAATGAATTATTTAATCACTCATTATCAACGGTGGAAATTCGTGAACCAAAACAGGCATCCTGAAAAATAAAGTAATATGCTAAGAGGCTCAGAGTATGTGGTTTCATTAATGGGAACCCTCTAAACTCCAAAATACTACTTTTCTGGAAGGACCATATTATAGTCCAAATGTTCAATGCATTGGACCAGTACCTCTCCACAAAAAACTTATTTAGGCACATAAGTTAGTTTATTTGCATTTTTCTACACAAAATGAAACGAGAAGGACCGAGAGGTTTTGTCATGTGAATTATAAGGCCTTATCAATGATAATACCTCTTTGGTTTTCAGGGGAAATTTTAATACTATAGGATATCTAGAGAATAAAAAATGGGGATGTGATCTTCCAAGGTTTTTAATATAGGCCTTTGATTCATTAATGGATAGAACATGCCTTATGGATATGGGTTTGGAGGGAGACCGCTTCTGCTGCGGTAATAATCAAGGGGGTAAAAGCTGAAGGTGGTTTCATCATGACTGGTTCTTGATGAACAAGGCCACTATTACTCTCTTCCCAGATGCAAATGTCTTCTAACTGGTGCAGTGCTTATCTGACCACTCTTTCCTATGGCTTTGGATGAGATCTAGAACATTGAGAGATGATCAAACATAGTTTTATAAGATGTGGTTGGAAGAGACAATCATCAATTAAATCGTTATGGAATCATAGAATTTTACTCACTTAGGGAACCTATGGATATCATTCCATAATATGATCAGGCTGCTCAATCATCTATTATGAAGTTCTAGGAAGAATTTTCCCACCCGAGATCAAGAGACTCTTGTGATCAATTAAGAGTATGAATTCATTGAGGTTAGCACGGAATAATATTGGGATGAAAATTTATTTAATGAAATTAGGGCTAAGAAGTGTCTTCTTTCTAGAATTATATTAATGCAGGAGAGCCTTTAAAGAAAGGTAGAAATAGTATGATGGCTTTGTGATGGGGGCCGGAATACCAGCTTTATCCATACACGCTTAAAAGAGAGGTGTCGTATTTAGAGGCCAAATATTCTTATAGAGGATGAATCATACTCTAATGACCCACATGAATTTGGGGAAATGGCCAACTAAAACATCAATGGTTTACTGGAATGACCCAATGGTATCAGGGAAGAAGGATATCAAAGTGATGAAATGGAGATCTTTGAAGACATCCCAAGCATTTTTATAGAATAGATTGATTTGTTCTTGAGGAGGCCTCCTGAAGAGGATGAAGTGAGATACGTGGTTTGGAATTTTATCCCAGATAGTGCACCTGGTCCAGACGGCATAACTGGTTGTTTTTATAGAGCTACATGGAGTTGGATCTAAAAATAAATTTAGATGCTCCATATATAAGAGGGGGTGAATTATATCCTTCAAAAATTCCTTTGGAACCTTTAAATATGGAATAAAACTTTCATCTTTATCCTTGAGGAAACACTATGTTTACAAATGTTAAAAAAAGAAAATTTACAAGACCTCTTAGTTCTACAAACAATCTAGGTCACAGATATATGGTTCTATAAATGAAACTTAAGAAATGGTTAAAAAGATAAACGATTCTACCTTAAATCATATAGAATCTTATTAATTTGTTTGTTAAAGAACATGAAAGTTTGAGATAATTATACTTTATTTACTAATCAGAATGTTGTGGAAAATAAACATGAAACACTACAAGTAACAAGTATGAAATCTTTTGACCTAAAGAGTAGGGTATCTAACAACCATGGATAAAGGTCCCTTGACATATACATTTAAGAATGTTTATCTTACCCACACTAGGTTAAGCCCTAGATAAGAATATCAGATAATGTCTTTCTATCCCAGAAAGCCCTTGAACTTCCAAATACTCAGCACATCTGTCTTTCTTATCAAATAATTCATGAAACATTAAGGTTATCAGCACCTTTGTCTTCCTATCCCCATATGTCCTTGATTGTACATAGCAATAATTGGAGTTACACGAAGAAATGTGAACAATATGATCATTAATCACAAAGCATAAGAGTCTCTATCTCTTGAAATCACATCAAAAACATTTAATCTCTAGAGTAATCGAGTCAGTTTTGAGCTTGTTCTAGTGAAATCCTATTTATAGGCAATTCTCCAAAGGTCTTCTCCCTCCTCCAAAGATCATTTTTTTTCTATAATCTAAGAGGGACCTGTACACGTGTCACTAAAACAATGGTTAGTTAGGAACAAAATGTACGACATTATGTCATAGTGAAAACAAGGCTATGAAAAATATGGTTGCTTAACCTAATCCATTTTTTAGAGACTAAGGGAAAATAGTTTGGATTCAAAACAAATTAACATTCAGATTCTATATTACATGGATATTCGGATACAGTTTATCAAGGAATTCGCAGTCATAATTTTATAGACATTGGATTCGGAATTCCAATGGATTCAGAATATAGATTATATGGAATTCAGAGTTCGAATTCTAATGAATTCAACATCCGAATATTAGAGGAATTTAGAGGCTGAATTCAGAGAATTAGGATTCAGAATTCAGCGAATTCGGAAACTGAATTTAGTGGAATTTAAAATCTGAATTCATAGAATTCAGAATCTGAATATCAGAGAATTCAGAATCTGAATATCAGAGAATTCAGAATCTGAATTCAGAGAATTCGAAATCTGAATTCAGAGAAATTTGGAATCTTAATTTAGTGAATTCAAAATCAGAATGTAGAGAATAAGTAATCTGAATTAAGAACCTAAAAACAAGATACTCTATATCTATGTATTTATTGGATTCAGAGGTTTTTAGATGTGAAACAAAATTTTACCCTTTGGATGAAAAAAATTTATATTTATTGAAACTATGACATGATCAATAAAAACAAATGTAAGGATAAAATTACCTTGTGGAAGGAAAATTTTCATTATTAAGATTAATCTTCAGGGAAAGCATATTTTCCTTGAGATAGAGTTTTTGTGATTTTCCAAACATAAAAAAATGGAAAAGTCATAAGGAGACCTTATTGACTAAACTATCTCCCCCTTATTGGAAGACACATACATCCTTGCAAAAAAAATCTATGGACTTAAAAAATATTGGACTGGAAAAATAAAAATATATCTTCCTTTACTTATAGATCATGGTTGATATAACTGACTCCCCCATAGGCTTTGAAATCCCTATGGATTGTATTCTTGATTTTATGAATATGATTTTTCATTTTCTTGCATTTGAAAAACATCATTGATAAGAACATCCCCTTCGATGAACTCCCACTTACTTAGGGAAATACATTCTTATCTTTGTATTATTTTTAGCACTCCTTTCTCCGCCTTTGTGATTTTTAAAATGGAATAAAGGGTATGGAAAAAATTTAGTACCCAAAAATTTAGTACTAAACAACAGCAAAAAAATATATAAATAACTACCAAACTTTTGTTAATGATGAATTAATTTTTAGAAGGAAAACACAATAAAAGATCATAATGGAATGAAATTATACTTTTTTCTTGTTTTCCATCAGTGACTTCACAATGGTTTTTATCTTTTTTAGCTCCTTATGATCTTTTACCATAACCTAGAGCAGCTGATCCTGATCATTATTATTCTTCTCCAAGGCTTTAATGTTTTCTTCCTGTGTTTTAAGACATTCTGTTTGATCTTTCAACACTTATTCTTTCTTAGAAAGCTTCTCTTCAATCTCGATTCGAATGTCGCATTACCTCTTCCAATTTATGGACAATAAGTTACACTTTCTATTAATATCCTTAACTTCTTGTTTTCGAGTAGTCTGTTCTATGAATAACTTTTCCTCAAAATTATTTGAATGATTTTTGATCGTCCCATCTTCGGTGTTAATAAAATCCTTGTCATTATCATGGAATTCATTGAAGATTATCATTTCTTCATTTTCTTCTTGAACAGCTTGTAATCATCATGCAAGATCTTTTATATGCCTCAAAATCAATGAGGGAGTTTTTGAAATCTTCTTATAGTTAGACACATTTAACCATAACCATGGAAAATGAATCTGATTTATAATTTATAGTATAGTGAATAATCTGGCATCCTGAGTCTATTCATGGAATTAATAGAATAGAAACAACCAGCTTTTTGAATGACTGAACAAAAAAATCACGCCGAAGGGGAGATGATTCTAAATATGAGGGTTTTGGGGTGAGGATTATTTTTCTATATCCTCATGTTTCCTCTTTGATGATTCACCAACGTCATTCTTTATCACCACAGATTTACTAGGTGTATCTACTACCACATTCATTCCCTTATTAGCTCATAGAATGATGTCTTCTGCCTTGGGCAATTCATGCTCACTATCAAATAACAGAACAATTTTGTCATCCTTAACTTCCACTTTCTCTGCATCATCCACATTATCTTCAGAATAAATGTAGACATGATTACTTATTTCATCATCTGTTGGCTTATTCATTTCTTCCTTACCATTCTCTTCATTCCCTCGTGTAGCATGATTTTAGGATTCTTCTTGGGGAGTCTAGATCAATAATTTTATAGAGGGGATTTCCTCCTCATGGTAATTCTCAACTCACATTATGATATCATCAGTTTAATTCCCCTCTTCCTACTCCTCATATTATTCTTCTACATCATCTTCTACTTCTTATTCCTCAACTATTTCTTCTTTACGATGTGATTCCGGAATCACCACATTCTTTCTCAGAGTCTCTGGTAATGGTTTTAATAAAAAATATTTTGGTACCAAAATTTGTTCTGATGCTTTCTCACCATCCTTGAGAAGTTATAATAATATATGACCCTAAGAAAACTTCTTATTTTTCTTTTTCTCATTCTGTTGTTTCTCAATATCTTCAGCAACCTTTATAGTTAATTATTTTGCCTCAGCATGATCCAATCCCAATTTTGGCAGCCCTTCCTTCCTAGTCTTCTTATATTCTCTCTAGTAAGAAACTAATTCGTACAGATAAGATTATTTATTCTTCCTCTTCGGTGGTACTAACTGACATACCTTAGCCAGAAGGGTTTTTCATTTCTCTTCTTGTTCTTTATCCTATGTCTTTCTTCTGCCATTTTAGAGGTTTCATCAAATTCTCGATTCTTTGACAATGCTTATACTTCTTCTTCAGATAGATCATATAATTCCCCTAATTCCTTAGAGAATCCAACCTTCATCCTCCTTAAGGTAACATCACTCAACAACATTACCTTGTAATTTCTATGTTTGGAACTGCATGGAATTCTGAAATATTCTAAACAAAGAACTATAATCTTTGAGAGAATAGTCACATACATAATTATTTGAGATTTCATATTTTTATTCATGATATTTTCAATTGTTACCAAGATATACTTAACCACGTTTATCTTCCTAAGGTTCATCAAGAAATCCAATATATACATATCTCTCTTTTTCAGAGTATCCTTACCCCTTTCCTTGGAATTATATATTCTTAAACCCACAATTCATGAATCCATAAGTTCGTAGATAAATAAAAAATATTCAGAGTCTTCAATCCTTTCAAGACAAGACACTCAATAGCCTTTTCTGTATCAAAATATCCTGATACATTAGGTAATTTGTGAGTACATAATTCTACTTCTCCTTCATAAGGAATTCTAATCAAACTTTCTGCCTTGTTGTAAGAAATAGAGTAGGCCATTCTATAACACATAAAGGAGAACCTAGTTCTTCCATATTCCATGAAGAAACTAGCTATCTCATAGAACTAAATCAATAAGCCCAGATAGACTAGATCCAGTGCTTTTGGTTTTGATACAAAAACATTATCCCTACCATTCAGCTTTGCATTCTTAGATATTATAGAGTTATACATATCATAAAAATTCAGATCAACCATCCTTTCCTTGTATATCCGCCACTCAGAGATTTCCTTAACTGTCGATAGTTTTTTTTGGAGGAGAGGCTTCAGATGACATTCAGAACTGAGTAAACATTTGAGATTTAGAACAACCTTCAGTTAAAAGGCATAGCTTCAGCACACAAAAGATTGAAAAAACAATGGGGGAAAAATATTTGGGGTGTTATTATATAGGCGATTGGGGTGACCATTCAACTTCCTTGGTTTATCCAACAGTTGATAATCGACTTATCAAATCTGATCGTTGAAATGATAACTGAAGAAGGATTTTGATAGGTTCTGATCTTTTGTGTTTGTATGAAAAACATTTGGATTTAATGAAAAGTGAATCAAAAATTTTTAAAATAGATTGAAATTATCAAAAAGTAAAAAGGTAATTACAAAAACAACGATAAGGAATCGTACTTTTGTATTGCCTAGGAAAAATTAACTACAATAAGGAATATTCTTCATAGATAACTATTGATTCCATAAAAATACTACAACAAACTCTAACTAAAAAAATTTAACTATATAAATTTAGATTACGAAATGATTGTAGACTATGAAAAATTTTTAATTAACAATAAAATGTAATACTCCTATGAAAGGGAGTTTCTTAATGTAAGGAGATAGGTTTACAAAAGAAGTTAATATGGAATATTACTTTATGGTTATCATTCTGAAATTATATTTAATGTATTCAATTCTATTTGAGGGTAAATATATTGTGAAAATATCAGCAAGTTGATCTTGCGTTCCTATAAATTAAAGAATTTCTTTTTGTGTCTGATCACTAATAAAGTGATGACTGATGTCTATGGGTTTTTCATGAGTGTGATGTAAAGGTTTTTTGTTTAAGGAAATGACACTAGTATAATCACATATTATTTGTGTTTTGGTAAAACTCTTACCGTAGTCTGTGTGTGTGTGTTGCATTAAAAAAACATGAGCACAATAGTTTCCAGCTGCTACATATTCATCTTCAGTAGTGGAAAGTGATTTTGAGTGTTTTTTTCATTATGAAGAAACTAATAAATCTCTAAATAAATAAAAAGTTTTGTATGTACTTTTCCTATACTTTATACATCCATAAAAGTCAGCATCTAAAATTTTTTTTTAAACAAAATCATTTTCATATGTTTAAAATATTCTTAAATCCATTTTTCCCTTTAAATAGTGAAAAGTCCTTTTCACTACCTTTAAATTAGATTTCATAGGATTGTATTGACATCTTTCACATATGAATACTGAAAACATTAAGTCTGGATGACTAGTTGTCATGTAATGTAGACTTCCTATCATAACTCTAAAACATGTATGATATACTAGTTTCCCAGTTTTATCAATATCAAGTGAATTTGAGGTAACAATGGGATTACTTATACTCTTAATGCTTTCATATCCATACTTTGTATGAATATCATTAACATATTTATGTGGGGATATATAAATTCTTTCTGGTTTTTGAGAAATTTGAAAAACATGGAAAAATGATAACTCACCAATCATACACATTTCAAACAAAGATTTCATTAGATCTGCGAAGGAATTAGCTAATGATTACTATGATAAACCAAATATAATTTAATCAACATATATATGAACAATCATAACATTTTTAGTATATTTATTTATAAAAATAGTTGGATTAACATTTCCATTAACATAATTTGTTTGTAAAAAAAATATCGTATGTCTATCATACCAGACTCTAGAAGCTTGTTTAAGTCCATATAAAGCTTTGGTAAGTTTGACAACATGTTTTGGATGATTTGTATCTTCAAAACCAAGAGTTTGTTCAAAAAAAATTATCTTGAACATAGAAATTAAGGAAAGAACATTTAACATCAATTTGAAAATGTTTGAAGTTAAAGAATACTACGAAGGAAAGTAAAATACGAATAGATTCATGTCTAGCTACTGAAGCATAGGTTTATTCATAGTCTATTCCTTCTTGTTAATTATATCATTTAGCAACTAATCAATATTTATTTCTTATTATGTTTCCATTTTCTTCACACATATTTCTGAAGACCCATTTTACTGTAATAATATAAGTTTACTTATGTCTTTTAACCATGTTCCAAACTTTATTCCTATCGAATTCATTTAGTTCATCATTCATAGCTTTTATCCAATCATCACCACTGAAAGATTCATCAGTGCTTTTAGGTTCTAATTGAGAAAGTAATGCTAGATGTTATACTTTATTTCTTAAGGATCTTCTAGTCCATACTAGTTGATTTACATCACCAATGATAAAATCACTGGGATGATTCTTATGAGACAACTGATTTTTGGTTTGTAAAACTTGTTAATCAACATATGGCAGGAATTTTTATGGGTTAAATCTCTCCGAAACATCTTCTTGAAAATTTTTCTTATAAGAATGATCTTTTATTAAGTGTTGATAATCACTTTTTGAAAACACAACGAAAGATTTAGGGTGAGGTTTTTTAAAAACAAAAGGATCAGTTTCATCCAATTTAACATGTATTGTTTTATCAACAATACAACTGTTTTTATTGAAAACTCTATAAGCCTTAGAAGTCATGGAGTATCCTAATAAAATTCATTCATCATATTTGGGTGAGAATTTATGTAAATTATCTTTTATATTTAGAACGAATACATTTCAACCAAATTCCTTGATGTATCAATGTCTTGGTTTTATACCATTCCATAATTCGTAGGGGGTATTGTTAAGAAAAGGTCTAATCAAATATCAATTTATAGTATAACAAGTATTACATACCACATCAGCACAAAAATGATTGGCTATTGAATATTCACTCACAATGGTTCTGGTTATCTCTTAATGAATTATATTTATTCTTTCAACAACACCATTCTGCTGAGGAGTTCTTGGTGCTAAGAAGATATGAGTAATAACTTTTATACTACAAAAATTTTCATAATAATAATTTTTAAATTCTCCTCCATGATCACTATGAATCGTTATCGAAGGAAGGTTTTCTAATTGTTAATTTGGGTTCTAAAAATTTTGAAAAAAGAAAACGCTTCAGTTTTATTTTCAATCAAATAAGCACACTTAAATCTAGTGTAATCATCAACTACGAAAAATACATAATATTTTCCACCAATGATTCTAGTTTGTGTTGAACCAAAAAAATCCATATGCACCAACTATAAATCATCAGTAGTTGAGACTTCACCGACTAATTTAAAACTTTATTTGTGTTTCTTTCCATATTGAAAAGGATCACAAAATTTTGATGAATCACATCTATGCTCTGGTAGATCCTTAACTAGTATTTTCTTAGAGAGTTTTCATAGGTTTTAAAGGTTATTGTGTCCTAAGATTCTATTCCATAACCATGAATGATATTCCATTGCTTGAAGACAAGGTAGGTCTTGGCTCCTTAAGTCATCTAAGTTCACTGTGTATATATTATCTTGCCTATTGGCTGAAATAATATACTCTTCCATGAAATTGTTTACTAAACTTTTTTCATTCCTAAAATTCACAAGGTAACCTTCATCACATAACTAACTTTTTCTAATAAGTTTGTGCTTAAGACCCTTAACAACAAAAAAACATTATAAATCAATGTTTTTTCAAGAAGAACAATGTTACCTATACCATTAATTTCTCCCTAAGCATTATCTTTGAATGTTACTTTTCCTCCTTTCATATTGATAATCATTTTAGTTAAAAAAAATTTAACAGTCATGTTCTAGGAACATCCACTATCCATGTACCATGTATTTTTTATCATACGTTCTTTGTAATCCTGAAAATTAAAGTGTCTGATTTTTGGAACACAAAACTTCTTGGATCTGGAAAATTCAGAAAAAAAAATATTAGGAAGCCACATATTTATAGAAATATATGCTTAATGAAATCCATAAGGCATAGTTTTTTTATGGAACAATTTCTGACCCAGTACCCCCACACTAACACTTAGTGCTGAATGGGGCACTTTGAGAAACAAAATTATCATTACTAAAAATAGGTTTTGAATGAGTATAACCAAATCCAGAATTATTTTTAGAGGTCAAATTTGGGAATACTTCTTATCAAAATTTTCCATACCTAAGGAAATGTTTGACATTAACTTCCTCAAGGAAAATATTTCTGACTTTAGTTTAGTAACTATGTTTTTATCCTCAAAAACATTAGTTTTATCACTTGAGTTAGTCTCTAAAATATTTTTAATAGAAATTAATTTTTCAATATCCATAGAAAGTTTATCCTTCTCAGAATATTCTTCCTCAAGAGTTTTTGAAATACATTCAAAGTCATAAATCTTCTTATCATGGTCTTTAGAAAGTGTTTATTCTTATTTAGTTAGATTAGAAATTGAAGAATTTTACTCATCAATATTTTTCATATCAATAGAAATTTCATTATCAAGATGCATAGAAAACCTAGACACTTTTTCATAAGTAGGTAAAGTATTATCTTCATTAGAATAAGATTTTTCATCCAAAAATTCATATTATTTATTATCACTATTATTAGAAGTCAAGGATACATTGGTCACAGATTCAGCATTGTGTTGCATGGCCATTAGAAAATTATTTTCAATGGGTAATCTAGATAGTAAACCAAGATTCTTCTGACCAAAAGATACAAACTATGAGGATTCATCAGAAGAGTCTCCCCCACTTTCACTCCATGTGTCATTGACATTCAAAACATTCACACCTTTATCTTTGTATAACTTCTTTCTATTCTATTTATAATGGTTTTCCATTCTCTCCTTTCTCTTAAGCAAATGAAAATATGGCCTTATAAACCCTTCTCTTTGGCATTGATAATAAGTGACTTCAGAGTCTTTCTTAAAGTTTCATTCTTTCTTATTATATCTATACTGAAAAAGTATCTCTTCTTACTATCTTGTTCATCCATCGAGAAACATTAGCTTGTTCATTTCATAATGTTCATTTTAATTTGATTTAGATAAAATATTCACTCTCTTCGACTAGGATCTTGTAACCATTTTAAGAGTATTGTACTTCGTAGTAGTAAAGGAAAAACATCCCTTATAATTCTTTTTTTGATTAAATAAACATCCTTATTCATTCTTGTTTCGTTTTGAAGAAGATTTCTGAAAATCTCATCAACTATAATCTGAGAAATTTTTTTATTCTCATCAATAACTGTTCACTTAGATTAACACCCATTTGGAATGTTATCTATAATCATATCCACAATTGCCTCATCACATAATGCTTGTTTAACCCTAGATTGTAAATTGTTAACGATAGTCATAATCGTTTTTTGTACCTTTCACACTGGTTCTCCATAAGGAAATAAAAATCCATGATATTCGTCTCTAATAATTACTCTTCAAGTTTCTATAACATTTTATGTAACAAAATTAAAAAGATCAAATTTATTCCAAATACAATTTAATGCTTCACATGATGAAATCTAAATATATATATTTCTGGTCATGGAACACAACAAAGTATTTCATACCTTGTAGTTTAGTTAATATTCATACATTTCTTGATTTGTTATTGTTCTTAGTTCCTTATCAAGATTCTTGAAGTATCTAGTTAGAATAACATAATTTCCTGCTCCAGTATTAATGAAAAAAGTCTTAATATTATCTCTCCAATATTCATAATCATTCCCATCAAATATAGGTGGTTTATTAGGATTAAGAATTTCAATCGAACCAACATTCATTCTTTCCATCTAAAAGAAAATATATTTCCACAGAAACATGTTAATAGAAATAGTTTGTAAACAAGGTAAAAAATACTAATCAAGGAAATTATATATAGAATAATTAAAACATGTGTAATAAAACATATATTAGGATATAAGTATTGTAATGACCCGCTCAGATAATAATTGTAGGATCATAAAATGAATGTAGATGCTCAATATACAAGATGGGCATGAATTGATTCCTCTAAAAATTTCTTTAGAACCTTTTATGTTGGTATAAAAAATTTATTTTTAACCGTGAGGAAAAAATATGTTTAACAAGGTTAAAAATGGTAAACTCACATGACCTATTAGTTCAAAAATATTGTTCTATTCCGGATATATGGTTTCATAAATGAAACATAAGAAACATTTACAAGGAAAAAGATTATACCTTAAAGAGTATAGAATATTATTTATCAAAGAATACTAGAACAAGAAAGAATATGATAGTTATAATCTCCTTATTAATCCATTTACAATGGAAAATACACTTGAAACAATATGAATAAAAAGTATGAAATATTTAAACTCAAAGAGTAGGGTATCCAACAACCTTGGATAAATGTCCTTTGAATTATAAGTTCATGAAAGGGTGTCATACCTACATCAGGGTAAGCCCTCAATAAGAATATCAGATTTTGTCTTACTATCCCCATAGGCCCTTGAACATTAAGTTACTTGGCACCTCTATATTCTTTATCAAAGATGGCCTCGAAAATTAAGGTAGTTGGAACCTCTGTCTTCCTATCCCCGGAAGTCCTCGATTGTACATAGAAACAATCAGAGTGGCACGAAGAAATCTGAACAAGATGTTCAATATGCACAAAACATGACAATATCTCTCTCTAGAAATCACTTCAACCACATGTAATCTCTAGAGTAATCGAGTGAGTCATGAGCTTGTTTAAATGAGCTCTTATTTATAAGAATTTCTCCAATGGTTGAATCCCTCGACCATTTTTCATATTTTTTCATGAATCTCGGAGGGACCTACACATGTGTCACTCAAACAACGGTTAATTAGTAATAGAATGTATGACATCGTATCATAACTAAAACAAGGTTAAGAATAATATAGTTTCTTAACCAAAACCATTTTTTGGATTCCAAGGAAAAATAGTTTAGAGTCATAAAAAATAATCATTCAGAGTCTATATTACAACAATATTCAGATTATTTTTTTCAAGGAATTTGGAATATGAATTCAGAGGAATTCGGAATCCGAATTCAATGAATTCATAATCTAAATTTTAGAGAATTCAAAATCGGTATTCAGGGGAATTCGGAATCTGAATTCAGAGAATTCAGTATTTGAATATAGAGAATTCAAAATCTAAATTCAGAAACTGAAAATAAAATACTCGTTACCTAAGTATTAATAGGATTTCGAGGTTTTTAGAAGTGAAACCAAATTTCACAATTAGGAATAAAACTAAGTATATTTAGAGAAACCATGACATGAAAAATGAAAATAAATTTATATAGAATATTTCATTGGGGGTGGAAAATTTTCCTTATTAAGATAAATATTCGGGGGAATAAAATTTGCCTTAAGATAGAGAGTCTGTTATTTTCAAAACACAATGGTATGGGAACGTTATAAGGAAACCTTATTGACTCAACACATGGGATACTATAGACGGGGATTTAGGGAGTACGATGATGGATTACATATTAGGAGGAACCATTTTGTGTATAGCCAGTGAAACAAAGATAGTTATGATACGTAAAGTGTGTGTCCCCCAGTTTGATGAGATGTAATGGACTATAATCATGTGAAAAATTCTATACACAATTATATCTAGAATCCTCAAAAAATGGTTAGTTCCTCACTTAAATACTTGGACGACATCAGAGCAACAAAACTTTATCAAAGGGATATCATTACTGGGTGTGATCAGAGTGGTGTATGAAATGATTAGTGGGGTCAACAAAAAGACCTTTGAGAATAAAATTTCGATCAAATTATACATGGTAATGTCCTGTAATTGGATGGAATGGGGATTTATTATAAAGGATTTGGCCTACATGGGTTTCTCCAACCGGACCTGTGACTTACAATTCTGTTTCTTTAGCTTTGCGTGGATATCCACATTGTTTATTGGTAATTTTTCTCAGCATCTTAAAGGCCTATTGATGTCTAAGGATTGGAGATCTCTTATCCCCCACTCAGATTATTATCTCTCAAAATATGCTAAGATATTATTTAAAAAGTTGTCCGTGCATGGGAAAAGTTCCTCTATATTGGGACAGTCTTGCTATAAAGGGTATCTCACACATGATGTTTATGGATGATTACATTTTATTTATTTATGGAAGTAGGATATCAGTGAATGGAATGAATGGGGTTCAAGGGGAGTATTGTTAATAGAGTAGGATCATGGTGAACAGGGAGAAATTCCTCTATTATACTACTAAGAAACTCTCAAATAGGAGGGATAGGAATCTGGATGACAACATGAATATGATGAGAGGTTACTTCCCCATGGAGTATCTCGAAGAACTAGTTAGTTCAAACTCCCTTTGTATTCATCATTTTGATAAGATCGTAATCAAGATTACAGGGAACATTCTCAATTTGGAAAATTTGTTCTTATCTTTTTGAGGGCGCATTGATCTAGTAAATAGAGCACATGTTTCTATCCCCATGCATCTCATGTCCACTATTATGGTTTCCAAAAGTATAATGTTAAACATGGATAGGATAATGGTGTAATTAATATGAGATGGAATGATGGAAGGCATGTATCACTGGGCCTTGATGAAGCATCTTACAAGACCAATACTTAATGGGGAAAACAATTTTAGGAGTGTCTCCTGAACTATGAAAGGGATTCACACTAAACATGATTTTGAGACTATGGGTGAAAGAACTATATGGTGAATTCTCATTAAATATAAATATGGTATGAATTTGTGATTTTAGAGATCTTAGACGTTGAGGATATAGATGTTGATTCATCCATAAATGGCGGTCATGTGTCCTTATGCCTGGTGGCTGGTTGGTAGAGGAGATGTGAACTTCTAGACTCATGATTAAGAGTGTGTGTTAGGGGGCGGTGGGTAAGGATATGGTTTATAGGTTTTCCATCATCAGAAATGTCCTTCAGAGAAGCATCCAGAAATATTATTAATATTTAGACCATATTTTAAGAGATTCAATGCCCCACCTTTTCTGAGATTGTTCTTAGCATGGATCATGACAGAGTCATCTTCATGGGCTCCTCGTCAGGAGAGTTCTCAATTAAGGCCAATGCCCATGTCAGGATGGTCCCAAATAAAAGTTACATGTGGGGGAATCATTTTGGTGCAAGGGGATTAAACACATGTTGAACATCTTGATGTTTTGAGTGAAGAATAACGTTATCTTACCTGATGAAACCATCCAATGCAGGGGTGTGACCATGTCCTCCAGATTTTGAACTAGTAAAAATCCCAATGATGTAACGATGCAGCACCTCTTCTTCGATAGTGAAGGAGATCACTGGATATGGTAGTCATACATATTTCTCAGGGTGGCATGGTCAAGGATGGATATAGGAGAACATTTTCATCCAGGGGTTTAATGGAGAGGGGATCAATGTCCTGAGAAGAATGGTCAGTAAATCATCATAGTGGTAGGATTTTGGACCATTTGGAAAGCTTAGAATGACACTCACCACAATAATACCATCGACGCTAGAAAACGAATCAGCGTTAAAAAGTAGAACACCTTGATGGACATGGTCAATTTTTGTACATATTTACAAGGACATTCGTGAGTATGTGATCTCCACCCATGTGTGTCCAATCATATGGGAAGGATGGGATAGGGGAATTGGGTATGTTGGTACAACTAAAAAGCAGGTTCAAAATATACAAGTATGGGTCCCTCCTGAGGGGAGAGATGAGAGGAGGAGGCATTATTGGGGGCAGAGGGGTTTTGTAATCACTTCTTTCTTGTCCATTTATGGAAGAGGTGATTCCATTCAAGTCTAGGAAAATGCGATGGTAATAGGGTAGAGGTTATGTGAGGAAAGGTATATGAATATGAAGGTAGTGGAGATAGATTACTTGATCCTATACAAAGCACTATTAGGTTGTGTATGTTGTCCCTAGAGAATAGATTATTATACACACAAGTGAAAACAGATCATGGGTGCCAATAATGAGATTACCCTCACAACGAGTGAGGGGAATACGGTCTCAATATTCTTGTCATCCGAGGCTTCCCCAAACCAAAATGTATCCCTCTTCAATAACCTAGTATCTTTTCCATCAGGTTGCATTATATTTTTTTATTAATAATGTTAAGTGCCTCCATTACATTATACCTACACGATATTCCACTTGTGTTTTATATTCCGTGTCAATCAAGAATCAATAAAAATGAAAGTGTTCAATTAGTTAGACATGAGTTATATTTTTATATGATAAAATATAATGTTATTTGAAGAATATATTTTATGGAAATAAGTAATTTCTTAAATTAATTAATATTTCAATAAAATGATATTAACAAATTTTATTTATTAATTATATATGATTATATATTTTTTATGAAGTCACATGTAATTAATATTGTGGTTAAAAACTATTTTTGTCAAAACTTGCAAATTTTTAATAAATGTCAGATCTCATTTTAAAAGTTAAAATTAGAATATTTAGGAAATTATTTATATAAAATTATTATTATTTTTATAAATAAGATATCTAAATTATCCAATGGTAAATATTTTATAATTTTCTTAGACAATCGAATTATTGGGTAAGAATCAAATAATATTTAAATATATATTATGTTTTATAACATCATAATGACCCAATAGTGTTATAATTAATTTCGTAGAAGGTATATTTGACTAAATATATGTTTTAAATTTAGAAAATGTGATTTCAGATTAATTTTACTTATTTTAGTATTCCTTAGTGAATCCCTTAAAATTTATAATATAAGTTAAGATTTTAAATTCTTTTCCATGATAGTGTGAATCACCACAACATAAACAAGGGAAATATATTAATTTATTTAGCCCATTGCCTTAGCAATTAATTTTTTTCACTCTCCTTGGCCTGAAAAAATTAGGAAGGAACCATGGGTTGGCATGTGGTTTTGAATAATTTAGTGTGTATTTTTGAAAACATAAATAATAATGAAATCGACTGTTTTCCTATATAAACCCACCTATGCACCAATTCCTATTAACTGAAACTCCATGAAGCTCATACCCACACTTATACCCACTCCCTAGAGACCAAAAATAGTCCCCCAAGCTCCCAAAATCCACTATAAGGCCTTCAGATCAAAAATCCAAGTAAGGGATCCTCAGTTACAATGCTTTCTAATTTTTGTCCATATTTCCTTATGTTGTTATACCCTTTTATTTTTTATTAAAAATAATGGGGTATGGTTTTGAACCAATCCCACACTGAACTAAATATTATTTTATGATGGGATACCTCTTTATCTCACTCCAATCTTTCCCATTTACACTCATTACCATGCGAAAATTTCATAAGAGTTATTACATTTCTCCAGATTCGTCATGTTAATTTATTATGCTAAAAATTCTATTTCCAAATTACTTTTTATGGGAATTTTATTTATATGATCCCTTAAATTAAATATCATGTATATATGATTAGATAATATTTTTTCTATCATCATCCACTTTCATGAATTATGATGTCACGTCGTTAGGCTTCTGAAATTGCACTATGATTTTTCATGACAAAATCATCATGAAATAAAAATAATTTCCATTTCTATATCAAGGGTATTGACCTTAATACACATATAATTATTGAATATATACATTAATGGATGTATTCGACATTCAATTATCATGGAATAAATTATGATTTTGAATGAATCCATATTTTATGATATATGTGGCACACATGTGAATGAGATTATAATGTTCATGTTGGGAGCACACTATTATAACCCTCATGTATTGGGTAATGTTTTGTATAATGATATTTCAGGTTGGGATAGGGGATTACATAATTTATTTTAGGAAAAATTTCCAACACATTGGGACAGGGGTTACCTTATTTCTTTATGTTTATTATGTAGTGTTTTATATTGATTCCACATTTCCATATAATAATAATCATGATATATCATGAATTTATTTTCATATTTATCTTATGATTCATTGATATTAATATTTTGTAACATGTATTTTTTGATCCAGTTATTCATGTAATGCTATGTATGGAGGAATGTTGTGGTTATGTAAAAAAAGTTTTCAATAAATATGTTTAATTTTGGTTTTCTTAGGTTTTCATGTAATATTCATAAGACCCAAATACCATTGACCTATTGAACATCTAGGTTGTATTAAGTGGGTGTTTATATAATAAATCTTGTTTTAATGGGTAATAAAGACAAGGTTAATATATAAAATCTTATGGTTTATTTTTAATATATTTTATTAAAAAATTGAGGATATTATTTCTATTATTATATCATGTAATTATTGATTACACAATTACATTCCACTATGAAAATACTTTAAAAAGTATGTTTTCACTTTTATTTCTAACAATATTTTTTTTCAGATTGATTGTGACAATGAAAAATAACATTGCTAAAACCAGAAATGTTTTGATTAAATTTCTAACAATTTAATAATAAGACCATACATGAGTCTAATATTTTTACAGAAAGTTGTTTTTAGTTTTGTTTTAGTTTTATTATTTAAACTACAATTCTCCCACAATCTTCTATCTATCATCAACTCTTACGGTCCAACAAGAAGACAAACATCCTAGAATAAATAAAAGAGAGAAAGGGGTAAATCATTTGAACAACAATTATTATCTGAACCAATTCTCCTTTTAATAGAACACTGAGGGGGAAGAACTAGAGAACTATATATAGCATACTAACATGAGTTCACATATAACCAAAAAAGATCATATGTCACAATCACCAATCCAATGTATCTGCAACTGATATAGAGAACCCACACATTTATAGAACATGCAAGATGGCCAATGGAATTTCAACCCAAAACACTGATCCATCGCATCCGAACAATATCCATTAATACCATGCTATCCCATATATATATATATCGAGGATTCGAAACTATGACCAATGGAAACAATGGTCATGTAGAGTTCTATGGCCTTCCACAAGATTAAATCACAGACCATTAATGGAGATGACATGAGAAATATTAATCTATCATAGAGGATCATCACCCCATATCCTCGGGGGAGTACCAACTCCTTCAATTGAAATGGTATAACCTTATAATTGTCCAATAACCCATGCCAAGAGAAGTAACCATGTCTCAAATCCACACTGCTCATGTTACACCATCATTAGAGTTAATTGTCTTATAACAATGGATTTTTAGATGTACTGAGTGACTAATTACTATATATCCTATAGTTATAATTTTATGGTAGAAATGATACATATTATAGAACTAGGGGTTATCCACAGATTCCAATATGAGTGGGGAGTGAACAAACCAACTCCTCTAACTCTAAAATCTAAACCACATGCATCTATATTAAATAAGAGAACAAAAGAAATAGGAAATTCTTCTTGGGGTTTGATTACTTCCTTAGGGACCATTGAACTTTTCCAATGTAAAGAGTAATCTCCTAGTGTTAAATCAAAATCATGCATCCATGACTCATCATTCTCCATAGACTCTTCACAGTAAATAACCATTCAGAATGTACTGACCTCGGAACACAAGTGAGAGTCCCTAAATCCCAATTTTATGACACCACAAAAGAGGGTTCTACCATTACCAACAATAAACATATTTTTTAGAATGGATAAAAACTATCTTTTATCAGTACATTAGTTAGTACTGATAATAGGCTCCCCTTTAATTATGCTAAAAATTCACAGATAAAGGACATTGTGAATTACTTTTTACACACATATATATATTTAAATATTATTCATATAAAAAATATCACATATATATACTTTTATAAATATAATCAATATTTTATAAAAAATGTAATTAATTGAATAATATATATATATATCATATTTACATTCGTCCCCATTGAACACCATAACAGGAAAAATGTTTCTTTGTACTTGAACCTAGGTGATCCAACCACTTGCCTATGTATATATATATATGATATATATATATAGTTTTTATATTTAAAGAAATATGATTTATATTAATATATAATAATGAAACATGATTTAAATATTATTTAAGTAATCATATATATAAAAAAGTATCAAATTTATATTAATCAAAATCAAATGTTTACTATTATATGTATATACTTTCAATAATGTATATATAATATATATATTTATATTTTAAATATATATATACATATAAATTATATAAATATATAAATTAAAAAAATATATTTATTATTATTTATAATATATGTATATATATATAATTTTAATATACATATTTATATATTCTTAAATAATATTTTTATAGTAATATATATATATATATATATATATTAATTTTTTATAATCATTTACAATTATATTTAAAATTATTATTACACAAAAATATATATTTTTTTGTGTGTATGTGTGTGTGTATATATATATTAAAATATAGCGACATAAATTAAATAAATAAATATATAATGAAAAATAAAAATATATCAAATATATGTTCCAATTTGAATTTATTCAATAGTAATCATATTAAATAATTTTAAATCTACCCTTACATTTCTATGTATGTTTATGAATTTGTATGCATTTGGATATATGTGTATAAATTTATCTATATTTATGTATGTGTATTAATTCAAATGTTTGTGTGTGTTTGTGAATGTATTTGTATGCATTTATTTTTGTAAGTATATATTTGAATGTATGTGAATGTATGTGTTGTATGAATGTCTGTGTTTTATATATGTTTGTGTATGTGTATATATTTATATGTATGTGTTGTGTATGTCTACATTTATGTCTATTTTTATGTATGTATGTACCTATATGTGTGTGTATGTGTATGTATGCATATGTATGTATGCATATGTATATGTATGTATGTGAATGAATGCATATGTATAAGTGTTTTTGTATGTTTGTAAATATATATATATTTATCTATGTATGTAAGTGTGTGTATGCTTTTTTATGTTTATATAGTATGTGCATTTGTATATTTTTGTTTCCAAATGCAGTGGAAGTTCCTATTGGGCCTATGGAAAACCCATATTTTGTCCGATTCAATGGATAACCAGCAATGTACGTGACATTGAAAATCACGACTAAAAGTTTTTTTCTAAAGAACATTGAATAATGTTTTCCCAAGAACCCATATATTATATTTTCATGTTAAATTATAATTAATTTAAAACACAAGAAGAATTATTTCCTCAATCTTGATAGATTTCATCTTTAATTGTGTTTACTATTCAAAATCGATATGTGTGTCATCATTATGTTATAAGTACCCAAAGTAGAGACTGCATAAGAGTTGTACACAAGTACACTATTGATCTTTAAATAACACAAATGAAACGTCAAGTGCTTTCATGATGGATTGATTATCTTGTTTTGTTCTCCTTGTCCACTTTAGGTTACATTAGTCTTGACGGAATATCGCATATTCATATCAGTGTTGAGTGGAATAGAGGAGAGGAATAAGTTTAAAATAATGTTGTGTAAATGATTAACCTCTATCAATTCTCATAATTATCTATTTATAGAACCAGAGTTTGGTTTTTACATTAATTATTTTCTAAAAGGCCCTTAAAAATATGTTAATCCCATTAAAAACTCTATTCCATGTAAAATAATAATAATAATATTTTATTCCATGAAAAGTTCTATTCATCAGATGATAAATATTATTTATTGTATAGTATATAAATATTTTCCACCAGATTAATAATTGGCCCTGATTACACTACATGGAATTTTTTAATTTATTGAATAAATATTTCAAATCACAAATACATATTATATTCATTGTCCAAAATATAATATTTTAAATAATAGTGTAATTAATTAAATTATTTATTAAAAAATAATTATTTATTAACTTCTGAATAAAATATGACAACTAATACACATTCAATAAGTAAATAAATATTATATTCATAAGTTAGAGAATAGAATATCTAATTTAACAATTTTATAATTATATAAATTATTTAGTAATCAATAAATTTTTATTTATGACATTGTGAATCAAAAGATATAAATAAATATCATATTTTTTCACATAATCAAAAAATTAACTTCTGAATTATTATCATATCCTAATCCAGATAATAATATTTATCATAATCCTAAATATTAAATAATAATTTACAGAGATCAGCAAAAAAACATTGTGTGTGATCCCTTTGGTTTCTTTCATATTTTCATTAGGTGAGAAAGCTTAATGTCGAGGAATACTATTAATAAATTATAGAAGGTACCCCCAATGGAAGATTATATGTTGCAATGAAAAAAGCCTCATGTGACCGCCCACCATGTAATTTAAAACCTTTTTCATAATATCTCATTATAAACTTCACACAACCTTTCCATAAACCTATATACTTGATAGATATTTCTTTAACTATCTAAAATAAAACCATTATTACACCATGTATATGGAATTTAATGTGATTTTTTTCATTTCTATCAATGGGATTAGATAACAACTTTTTTAAATATGAAAGGGAAAAATCCTTAAGTGACATATTCATTTGTAACACATCATTTGTGATGAACCCAACATAAATTAATTTACCATGAACATATGTATTAATTTTTTATAAAAACACATCAATTTGAGTGAGTCATGATATGAATTAATTACAACCATAATCTCTAAGGATCACTACACACACTCGCAGTCATGGATATCAAATAATATGAAAGCATCTGGAATTACTATTAGAAGATCTATTATCATAATCTATAATATTTAAGATTATCAAGTGAATACATCATGAGATGAAGTCTTATCCTCTTATGATTACACTCACGTGATAATCTGATCATAGAACAGTGTTTGAGGATACCATCATTTCATATCATGGATCTCATGGGAAGTTCATATTACCTTCCTAATGTGCGATATTTTCAAGGAAATTATCCCATTAATGTAATGTAGATGAATAATAAATATATTATATATATTTATTAATATTCAAATCTATGATTACCCAAAAAATCTAATGTATAAAGTAGATGGTTCTAGGGAGCCAACCTTAATAGTCTTCCACTTTCACTAGATCTAATGAATAATAACTAGTTAGTTCCCACTTAATAAATATGATTCTTCTATGTGTGTCTATAACTACAGGTCCTAATTGGTTTCCATGGATAGGGTTGGTATAAAAAATAACAAAGTGGAAAATATTATTATGGCAATATCACTCATTTAAAAAATAGCTCAAGTAGTGATATTAACGAGTATTAACCTCTTTTTACTTTGCATGCAAACTAACATCTTGATTAAGTCCAAAGTTAAATCGTATAATAAAAATAATAATATTAAAAGTAATATCAATAATAATAAAACAGTTACATTTTGTATAAAATAAAATTAGAAAATAATTTTCTAAACCCCTACATATGTTACATCAGAATCCATTAAATATTTGGATATTGTTGGTAAAAACCATGAGATTAAATAATATTTTATTTCATATCACATTTTACATAATATGATAGTATACCAAATTGAATAAAATGATGACATGGTTTTGATTATATTGATCACCAGTACTAAAACTTCTCCAGAAATCATGAAATATTCGTGTTCTACATTTTAATATATTATTGGATAGTTCAAACTATAAGTTTTTGCAGTTATGTTGTATAGATTTGATATTCAACTTTTATTCAACATTCATCAGCAATATCGAATTTCAGTATATATCATAAAATATGAGTCAAATTCCAATCAAGTAATCTTCTATAATTTTTAACCCCATTTAATTTTTTACTTGTATGCATGCAACACTGGAAAGAATATATTCCATCAATAATTTAATCGTGAATTATATGAACTTTTATTTTTTAGTACTTTGTCAATATATATAATATTAATATATTTTAAAATCCCTAGGATATATTTTATTTAATTATTTCCCCAGAACATGGTTTCTCATTAAAGTAATTCTCGTATAAATTCATTCCATTGTATTTACAAACTGGTAAAACATAGGATTTTATTTCCATGCAATCTCAACATATATATCTTGAAAACCATAGCACTCAAACTAACATGTTAGAGAAAAATGTAAATCCTTAATTTTAAAATGAATTTTGTATGATCACTATGCATGATTTATCCATAAATGAATTTATGTAATCAACATATTTTATTGGGATTTAGTAATGGAACCGACCCTTTATAGTTATTCCATATAGAAAATTTTCATAATGTATCCTTTTGGTCATATTATAGAAATATTCAATATGGTTTCTTCTAAATAGTGTGGACTTGACAATTAATGGCCAAATATGATGATCATATAACTATTTTATGCAATGTAGAATTAAGGAATATCTTATTCAGGATGATTGATGTGTTTGTTTTTTAAATTATTAAATCCTTAATAATCAATAATGATTTTTAGTACCTGTTTGTACCATCCATTTCTAGTTTCAATTAAATACTCATCATTAGATTAAATTATTTGAAACATAAAAAATAAAGAGTCCCGAAATATTAATCCATAGAATCTTTTACTGAATTCATACATACCATACATTTTTAACACGTATCCATTTACCAATTCTTCATCAGAATCCTTATTCTAAACAAACAATATATGAATCCCCCCAAAAAATAGAGTTAAATAATATAATACAAAATTATCTTTGAAATGTACATTAATGTAATACCAACTCACATGAATCTATATCGCTAATCAAAATATTTTAAATTATCTACCCATATATTTAATTAGATATTGTTCCCTCATAGAAACAAAATCAGTTTTAAATATTGATTAATATAATTAGTCCTTATAGGACTATTAAATATGAGGCACCTAATGTTGGATTTACGTTTGTATCAAAAAACCATATTTTATCAAATGATTTCATGTAAACAATTATGTTCATAACGTAATATATTATTATTAATTTAAATTTGATATGAAACCCATTAGTAAATATAGTTTTCAAATGGTTATATTTTTTATTTCAATTCATAAAAACATCATTGGAAGAAACTATTTAATATTTTCATTATATACAACTCAACTTTAATCACCCTTTTACTAATATCACCACATTGATGTATATACGAGAGTGTGATTTTGGAAATTCATTTACCCCACATGAATATGACCAATGATTATATGGATAAGAGGTTCTTCAAAAAGACAACTTGGCGGTTCCTCGATCTTTAGTATGGGAACACATTTACTTTTCTACTAATTTATAAAATTTATTAAAGGAATCCCATGAAGTATAAGAATTTACCTCTTTCTTTAGAATAGTTTATGTTTCATTGTTGAACTAACCTTATTATATTTGTGGAATACCATTATTTCTAAAGGATTATTTTTCTAGCCCATGCTATGTATTATGTTATTATAACTAGTATCATAGATCAATATTGATAAAAAACTTTTTTTGGACTAAGGTATCTTCTACAATATGGGTTTTCTTGAATTGAAAATTTCATTCAACTATTAGGTAATTCTATTTTATATATTTATTCCTAATTTTCTAATGAATGGATTTTGATGATACTATAAATAAAAAAAAAAATTTATATAGTATAAAATACCCTAATTTTTTTTAATATTAAAATATATATCATTGTGTCTAATATAAACAGTAATATTTTTTTAATAATACTTTGTACGAATTTTTTTAACAAGAATCATTCAACTATGAAATCCAGAAGTTATTTTTTTTTCTTGATTTATCTAAGAATAACACTTATTTAGTTTATTTGATAATTCATCCTACATATTGTAATATTTATATACATACACAATTATATTGTTTATATTAAATATATATGTGAAAACATATACCCATGAATTATCATAGTAAAATTACATTTAATGTGGAATATATTTTAAGTAGAGTATTATTAATAATTTTTCATTAATTCATCATAATTTTCCTCCCATTGACAATTCTTACCACAAGAGAATAAAATATAACCCTATGTATTTCATTCCGATTTATTATTTTGTCTCCTCTATGCACACTATAAATGAATTGTTTAATCTAAAATGGTCTTGGAATGTTTACAACGATCCTTTAGATAATAAGTAATGATGAATAAAGTTCCATAAAAAATTATCAATCCTAAAAAGGTGATTTTTTAGATTCCAATGAAATTTATCCATATTTTTCATCTTGTAATTGATAAATAAAGATTACCTTGTTTGTGAGGATAATAATAATAGGCCAATGGATAATTTATTATCAAAATCGAAGCACAATATTATAATCATATCAATGCACTCTGGTATTTTGAATACATGATCATTCTCTAGTTGGACTTTTACTTGTTTACACTAATGAAGTTAAATGAAATGCTCATTTATATAACATCTATCTTATTATAATTTGATATTAAGGAGATGAGACATAATGGATTAAGAATTCAGGTCCAGATGTTTCATTATCATTACTCCAGAAATAACCCACAGTATGATGCAATGAATATAATAATCACCCAATATGAATCTAATATGGACACCATTCTCAGAATCAAAATATTTTTAAGTTAGATATTTGTCAATAGGGATTACAACACATATTAAAAATTTTCTGATAGTAATGTTTTGTGAAATATCTATACCACTTGAGGAACTTTAGGCTTGTGGGAAAATTCCCAAAGTTTGAGGAATGATTGAAATATTTTTCCATGGATTATATTTCTTTTTCATTTTATAGTTTAAATTGATATAATAATACTTTACATGACTACAAAATTGAATGAGATTAAATAGTTAATTTTTTAAATTAATTTTCCATCTATTTAATCATGTTTCAAAGGCCTCACCATCGAACTCTGAATGTTAAATAACATTGACATTCTAGTGGAATTTATCTGAATTTACCTTCTTTTAGTCAATAATATGTCAAAGAAAACAATAATAAGGTAATTAGTTTGGTGTTATTTCCAATTTCAGTAGTGTATATCCTTCTTAAATTGAGTGGACACCCCAATACTAAAATATTGTCATGGGTTTACTTAATAATTACCTTCAAATTGGTTTTAAATAGATTATTCTAGTTAAATTCAACACTAGTTAGGTTAATTTTGTAAAAAACCATAATAATAACTCAAAGATAAATTTAATTTTATAGATTATGTGCATGTAATAACTTAGTTAAATGGTTAAATTCAGAATCAAGTAATGGGACACTTAGTTTGAAAAAATATATGAATGAGGGATTTAATTTTTTATGGATAAATTTTATTATTATATCCATTTATATATCATGTTAATATTAAGTGGATTTTATAAAAGTGAATATCCTTGTGTCCGCAATATGTTGACAAATAAAAATTTTATTTCTATACAATCATTTCATATTAATCAATTATTTATTGTCATGTTTTGGTATCTATAAAAAAAATAACACACCAGATAGATAAAAAATAAAAAAAAATTGTTTGATGATGAGTTCAAATTAGATGTTTGTTTGTGTAGAGGATAATACATAACCTGACAATCCTATGTAAAAGATAAGACAAATTGATATAGATAGGGATTTATTTAGAGAATTCAATATTATCCCTATATATCTTCTAGGTTCGGTTTCACTTCAACTTAATCATAAAACAACACTATGCAGCTGTGAGAAATATACTTACAATTAACTTACTTCACATTCATAAGAAGGGGACCTGAAGGGAGTCCTATATAAAAATAACCATAGTAATGAAAACCTCAAAAATAATAATGATGGGTGGAGGAATAATTGGACATTATTTGAATTTAATAAAAATAATTATAAAAATCCATGAAATATTTTAATTAAAATAAACCACAAGTATACACATGATAGTGTATGCTCATGATCATTAACATATTCAATGCATAAACATCTAAATTAACAATCCCACAGTAATTTAAATTCATTTTTTACTAAAAGAAATCAAACATGAATTAATGTGATATATAACCTATTTTAACATTTAATTAAATTTATATTAATTAATATCCATTCTATCTTGGAGATACTCATCCATAATGATTTTAAATAATATTAATATTTTTAAAATTTAATAAAATAATTATATTTCATGTACATGGAATCAACTTTGTTAGTACCTATTAGAAATACTCAACATGTATTTCTATTGAATACAGTGTACTCATACAACTTATAACACACACATTTTTTTATATGATAACATAAAATGTATGAGTTAATAAATAAAACATGGAACGTATGTTAATAAATGTATCACATGTGACTTTGAATGAATATAGGGAATTCAAAATATTATGAATTGAGATGGTATGTAATTTCTAATTTATACTGAAATAATTTAAGCATTTAATATCATAAAAATAAATCATATGGCATTTATAGGATAAAAAAGTACACACCAAACATATAATGATGAGTTTATGGAGTAATAAATAAATTTTTAAATTTCTATTCAAACATGTTAGATACACAACATTTATATCTATCTAAATTTCATATATCTTACACATCATATATTTGTGTTTCATATATTAGGACATGTAATTTATTTTGATATGGACATTTCACGCACAAGACATGTGTAGATGGTACCCTTCATGTAAACTCTTCTTTACAAGGGTACCATTTTTTATAAATATTGTATTTAAAACATGATGTGTATTGTACCATGATGTTTCCACCATGAATAGATGTGTATTACATGGCACGTAACCTGTTTATATAGTGTATAGTATGAAATTATAGGTGCCAACCTATTTTTCTCAATTCATATATGGTTTTTAATATATCCACATTTTTTTATTATACAAAAACCCAGAGAAATTTCCATCCATCACGGTGAAATGTACTGAGATACATGATATTTACCTTCATGATATAAGTCATGATCTACAAAACTATATAGCTAGAAAAACCAACACATCCAAATGGGTTCTTCAGTTGTTATTCATTAAATATTAAGCAGATATATGTTATATTATAAATAATAAAAAGAGGAAAATAATATATTTCAACTATTAGAATACTATAATGATGTTGCTGAAATGAAAACTAGCCATTACATAATTTAGTCTTTAAAATAATAATAAATAATGATAAATTAAATGTATCTCTTCTCATACCACTTAATGATTTTAGATAAAGTGGAAGAACATGTTAAACATATGTCCAAATTATTTATTTTGGAATCAATTGATAATAAAAAATGTACATGATAGTGAATTTATTGAATAATGAATTTTTATAAATAATATGGTTGAATTCTTTTCGTTAGTAATGGATTATAATTTTATATAAATTTAGAATTAATTTACTGTATAAATAGAAAAATTACTAATTTCTTAATAAATTTATTCATTAATGGTGTTGATCATTCAAACAAAATCAACATCTAATCACTGAATTGCAAGGACATAAAGCAGAGACACTTTATTAGTGATTCACATATTCTCCATAGATATTTGAAAAACATTGATGAAACGTTGGTTGATATCGTAGGGGATTGATCATCTTTCATTGTTCACCATGATCACTTTACATTCCTTCATGATTGAATAAACCCCTCTTGTTCTTATTGGTCTTGAGAAGAAGATAAGATAAAGAATTTGTTTTGAGCAATGCTTTACCCAATTATTAAACTCAATAAATTCTCATAATAGTATATTTATTGACTACGGGGTAGGGTTTCACATTAATAAATTACAAAAGGCCCTTATTAATATATTAAATCTATAATGAACTCCATGCCATATAAAATAAATCTATTATTATTTTATTCATTGGAGTGTGCTAACCTAAAAAATTATAATTTTTTTTTACAGTTTGGTAAATAAATAACTATCATTGACCCAGTAACTGGGTTCACTCATCCTCTTTGATATTTAATGAATTTATGAATAAATATTTACATATCCTAAGTAAATATTACATTAATGTTATGATGAATAATAATATTTAATTCAATATTCTCATAATTAAATAATTTATTTAATAGTAAATACTTATTTATTTCCTTTATAATAACAAGACATAAATATTACACAATAAATATAAAAGTAAATATCATATTAAAATTCTAAAAAATAAAATATTTATTTTAAATTTCAAATAATTAAATAAATCTGTATTACATAATATTTATTTATTTATTACCTTTCAAATTAAAATAGGGACATAGATATTATACTACTCCATATAATCAAACATATATATTATGAATTAATATTTTTAATCAAATAATACTAAATAACTCCCACTTCCTGGCCGGGTAAATAATATTTTGTCCAACCATTAAATATATATAATATTTAACCAAGTTAAATGAAAATAATTTATGTGTGGCCCTCTAGTATTCTTCCTCAGTGGAATTGGGTCAACTTTCATAATGTTCAAAATTACAATATAGTAATGGGCCAAGGAACCCACCGATTTTAATGATATATATTTTGGACTACCACCTCTAGAATGTAATGTATCTCAATTTTCATATAGTTTTTATATTATTTGGTGAAATATATTAAAATAGGATTCAACAATATCAAAGTATGCATATAATAACTCATTGATGATAATGATATTTTTCCAAAACAATCCACAGTCATTATCATAATAATCCATTAAACATGGTATGTTCCTGTTTGGGTTTGTTTTACCACAAACATGAATAGTGTAATTAAATAATATCTTATATTATTATTGGAAAACTAATAATGAAATTATATTTTATAAAAATTTAAATAATTATTTCATTTTGGTTATATATTGGTTTCATTACTATTAAACTAATGAATTGAGATATAATAGTTTTTTTGTTAAAAATCACTAAACCATGGATGTCCCCAATTTTGTATACAAGATAAATAAAAATATATTTATAATGAAATTATAACATTATAAATAACCATAAAATATAAATTCTATCATCTCCTATTATTTAGGATTGATGAAATTTTGGGGAATAATTAATATCCACACTTCTATAACAAAATAGTTCAGAATGATCATGATTACTCACACCCGATAATGAGAATAAATGACAACCAAATAATATAAATTATATGATTAATTCTATATAAAGTATATAAAATATTATAGATATTAATAAGATTATGAAAAATAATTTTATGAATGTTATTTTTGCTAAACTAGATATTTATGTGCTAGAGTGAAGGTCATGAATTGTGGTAAGGAGTTCCATGTCTAAAATTTAATTTGTTGAAAAATATTAACTATTGTTCACCACAATTCTGTAAATATTGTGTTATTAATTACCAATTAACGAATTTTAACATACTTTTGGGGTTTTAAGGATCCATATAATTTTTTAAATTACTTTCTATTCAAACGATACCAAATTTAAAAGGGATTTTTATTAAAATGTTCATCAAATCAATAGGGTTTTTTCCAATCATAGTTCAAAAAAGACTACTTTTGAAAGATAGTACTACTTGTGATTTTTATTCCCTATAAAATCATTCAAAATAATAATTGAATATTCACGTGTTATTACTAGGTCCCCTAATCTAATATTTCAATGAAAGGGTTTCTTATAAATGAATCTAACCTCATCGCTTCTTCTCGATTGGGAACCTCCCTTTTTCCATTTAAGTATTCATTGTTTTAATTTAAAAATCTCCCTGTATATTTATTAAATTATTATTATGTTCATAATATAAAAATATACCTTATTTGAAAACGTTTTGAATAAATTTTTACCTTTTTCTATTTGAGCCTTTTTTGTAAATTTTTGAGAAGAATCTATTTTTACATTTTCCATTTGAACACAACATTTCACTAAAAATTTAATATTATATGAAATATTCTATTTTTTATGGTTTATAAAATAAATTATTGTTCTCATTTTTTATAAATTATTTCATAAATAATTATTTCAACAGATCAAGTATATTTCTTATTTCATATGACATTTTTATAAAACAATTAAAAATATGCTTCTCATCAAAGTTGTTGTCAGTTGAAATATCTTATACCTGATCGAAGAAATTATCCAAAAACCATACAACTTATTTCTCTAGATGAATTATGTAATGTCCATAAATTTATGTTGATTGACCAATCACTCCCTTTATCAAACCTAATAATTCACTTGGAATAAATAATATCCATATTCTAAGGTTTATTCCTATACAAACACTATATATTTGCTTCCTATGATTAAATGGTATTCACCTTGATAACATATTATTATTTATTTGGGAAATTATTAACTTAAATATATACCCTTTATCTATATGTTTTTAATAACATATGTTTTATAATCTTTAATTAATTATGTTTACCGTGAATGTTTCAAAATAAATTTTTGATACCCATGTAATTACCATGTTTTTATCTTGTTTTTATTTTAAATTATTTATTCATGTGATTCCATTTGAAATGATTATGAAACCCATTATATTTATATGGGTTATTTATTCTATAAAAGTAAATGATATTTATTTTAAAGTTTTATGAAAACCATTTTATTTCCATTGATTATTTGTGATATTATAAGTCAATAATATTTATATGGAACTCATAAGTATAGATGATTGATGAATGGGGCCATATATCCCCCTCAAATACATTAGTTTCAATTATCATGAGAAAATGCTTTAATGAGTGCATTTTTTATTCTCATAATCATGGTAACTGATTATGTGGATAATAAAATTAATTTTAACTCTGCAAATGTTTGCGGCTCAGTTTAATAAAATAATATTTATATGCTTATTTTCATGACTATGAGATGATATCAGGATCATATTTATTTAATCACACATCTAGACTTTTTGATTCATGACATATGATTTTCCAATAATTATTGTGTGATTTATGATCTGTTCCCTATTTAGTATGAATTTTTTATGTATCTTCATTATAACAATATTCTCATCATATAATCACCATTTTTAAAAAAAGGTGTTTATTTATGCTTACCCTTACTGAGAATAATATTTCACCTGTTTCTTATGTTTCAATTCATTATGATATAATTATGAGTATAAATTATTAGTATTTAAGAAGAAGTATAATGTGTATATATTATTGAGAAATTTCCAAAATTATATTAAATTGAATTTATTTTCTAGACATTTCCTAAAGATGAGAAACATTATGTTATTAGTATTGTGAGGTTATTTTTTAAGAATTATAGTATAAATTATTGAAATGATATAAAAGAATGATATTTTTATCTGGGTCATTTTAGTTGGAATTAAAGTACGTATTAAATTCTTTTAGGATTCATTTATTTATTTTTGGTGATTAGGATTATAAAACATTAGTTAAAATAATATGTATTAGTTTAAAAGCAATATAATATGATAATGTTTCGGTAAATTAGGGGTTTTGTAGTTTTACTGTCAATTACATTTCTTTTTGGATAATGGAATGTGGGTGCAGCTAATACACAAATGAACCTAAGGGTAGTCACCCAAACAATGTACGGTTGAGTATCAATGTAATATTCACTCTAGTGTTTGATGAGTGGTCTTAATACTACCCAACATTATATATACGCTATGGGGTCTATGATTTTTTTAATTGAATTCCATTTATAATACATAAGGAATTAATTATCATATTGTGGAATTGTGTAAAAAATAGAGAACACAAGCTAAATAATAATAGATTGAACTAATAGTGTCATTGGTTTAACTAAAAGATAATGAAATAATTTTCACAAGAATAAAATTTTGAGTTTAAAAATATCATGTAATTATGTCACAAAAATTATATTGTTGTGTTAATTGTTGATATTTAATGATTAAATCCATTTGGCTTTAGTAATAGATGAATTATAAAATAATCATGTTATTAATGGATTCCCTTGAAAATTTAAAGATTATCCCAATGAGAAATGTAATGAGATAATAGATAGAGTAGGAAATATTATGATTATTTTACACCTGATATCACAAATCTAGAGTCATAATATAGACTTGGTTTGTTTTACAATCTCACCAAATATGAGAGGAATATTGTATCTTGTTGGATCAGGTGATAATAATGAAAAATGAATGAATGTTCAATTTTCATCAATTTAAAATTGTGGAAAGCGTGTCCAAGGAGAAATATCTTAATGTAATTAGGTGATGTTGTATCAATTATAATGGATGTTATAAAATAATTAATTAATGAAGGAAAGTGTTGATTTGAGTGGATACTTTGAAATGAAATATTTCTAATATAGAGGAACCACTAACATTCCATTCTCATAAATATTAGGAACTTTGAATTTATATAAATCAATTCCACAATCAAAGGCCAATGAAGATGATTCAAATTTTAAATTTTAATGACAAAGGGAACAAGGGAAATGCTATTCAATTATAACTATTGAATGAATTTTATAAAATTATTTGTATTTGAGAACACAAATCACCCTTTCAATAACTCTATGTATTATATATAAAAATTATTCAATACACTCAATTTTACATGTTAGGTTTTCTATGAACAGAAAATCGGCATCTAGATGACTAGATGTTGAGTTTTTTTAAATTCTAGTGGTATGATTATGGTATCACAAGTTTATGTTTATGGGGACGTATGTTGGGGAAATATTATTATACATATATTATATGAATTATATGCGGTTTTTGAAATGGATTATCCATCTCCATATAGGCCTAAAGGTAACTAAATAGAGAGATTATATTTCATATCTCAAATAAACATATGATCCCTCATCACTGCATGCTTGGTGATGAACTCTAATGTTAAATTGATTCCATTATATAAGCCTTAACCCCAATCATTATTAGTTTTTATCTTAAATATTTAGGAAGAAAATCCATATTCTGATATGTCTATTATAATGAAATAAATGAGTTTCCCTGACATCCAAAAGATACTATGGTTGGAAAATCTTTAAAAATAAAGACAAAAATCATGAATATCATAAGGTAATACATAAATATTTTATTAGTAAGTGATAATTAATATTTTGAGGATGAAATTTGTAACGTCCTGGTTCCGGGTTCCACTCAACGGGTGCCGCGAACCTGGTTCACCACATGACCTCAGGTGCATTTCCCCAAATTCCAGAGGCTGCTGACTAGAAGCGAGGTCCCAGGTCTGATAGAAACTATGCCCTAATATGTCAAAGTGTAGTGAGACATAATATAATATAAACATACAACAACAACAGAAGTAGTAAACCATACACAACTGAAAGAAACAACGGAAGTAGATAAAACAAACCAGATATATAGATATGATGCAACATGTCACATTTCCAAGAAAATAACCATAACATGTTACATGATCAATATAATACAATTGAAGTGAAAGTACAGAAAAGAAAAATAGAATAGCCTGCAACATCGCGATCCTAAGCCCGGTCCCATGCTCTCTTACACCCTAGCAGTAATCAAGTACTTGTATAGGGACCCTTTCCCTTATCTACACCTGCAGAAATGTAATCTGTTTGGGCCAAAAAGCGTGATGCAAACAGGGTGTGAGAAATAAATTCCTAGTAGGAACCCAACAAAGGACCATGACCAACTGTGTCAAAGCATACAACAATAGTGTGCAGTAATAAAATGCAATAAAGTAAGAAGTACTGAAAGTAACTAACTAAACCAGTTATATTCAAATTTTAATATCCATTTAATCATTTAATTTAAACTACCACCACAATGATTATTCTAAATAAACAGCCTATGTCCTCAAACACGTAAAACTCCTACCCTCAGGTAAAGTGAAATCCAAACACAGGAATTTTCCCACAGGCACACAGATATTTTCCATAGATGTAATTAGTCTCTCCCAGAGGCATAGAATCAGATGCCCATAGGCACGGAAGAAGTTGCCCAGAGGCTAAGAAGTACAATGCCCACAGGCTAATCACAACACAGCCCTCAGGCTAAACAGGTAACCAGGCCAATCCCAACATGTAAACAAGAAATAATACATAAAATTACTCTCAAGTAAATTCTTCAATCATTCCAATAAAGGCATAAAATAAACAAGGCATACCCTCTTGTATCCTGGCCAAACGGATAAACAGAGGAATGCACCCCCGAGGTGGTCCTGGATCCATGCAGCGATCCCAAACAACATTTTAATATCACAATTAATTACCTATTCAATTATAGGTATTTAAAATAGTCACAGCCTTAGCCACACGACACCCCAACATGTGTTCGTGGCACTAAAATACACAAAACACACAGCAGTTAGAAAAATAAACACCAATCCACCTACCTTATACCCCAATGAGTGCTATACGTGAACGTCAGTTTCAGAAATTCCCATGAATGGCATAGATCCGCGTGGTATCAAAGAGATTGTCTGAGGCGGAAATGGATTCCAGAAGTGTGCTTGGAAGATCTTAAAAGATTCAGCCTCCTCTCCCGAGCTCCATCTTCCGGTTATAAGCCTTCCCTATGAACATGGGATGATACTACCCATTTTAAGTGAAAAAAAACAAAGTACACGGCTTGTAATTACAAGTACATGATGTGTAATTTAATCATTTAACTATTCCTCTGGTGGAATCACCAAAATGTTCATCTGTCGACATGAGTACACGACATGTACTCACGAGTACACGGCCTGTACTGTCACTTAGCTGGTGGGTGCTCCACCACCTTACTGTTTGGCTTTCCGACTGAATACACGTCATTTAAAGTACCACTACACGGTGTGTAGTTGGTTTCTACACCCTTCATCACTGACATGGCTACACATCCAGTGTACTTATCCCACACGACCAAAAGTACATGTCATGTGGACAAAGTACATAGCGTCTACATTCCAAAAATTTTGATTTCTTCCATTTTCCATATTTTCTCAAAAACAATTAAGGAAAAGGGGAAAGAAGAACCCCGTTCCTCAAAATACGAACTGGGTTCTTACAAATTTCCCCCCTTAAAACAATTCGTCCACGAATTTCCCGTGTCAGGGTGGCGAAGATAAAGCTGAGAATAACTTTGGCCAATGAGCACGTACATCGGTCTCCCACTCCCAGGTTTCATCCTGCAATCGGCAATGCTGCCATAGCACAAGTACGAGAGGAACTAACGAGACTCGAAAACCTTTGTGATCCTATCTAAGATACGAACTGGGTGCTCCTCGAGGGACGCATCTACCTGAAGCTCAACCTCCTCGGGCTGAAGGATGTGAGATGGGTCTGAATCATAGCGGCGCAACTAAGATACATGGAAGACGCCGTGCATGGCCTGGTACCTCTTAGGTAACTGAAACTGATTAGAAACCGGCCCGACTCTTTTCCGAATCTCAAATTTCCCCACATAAGTCAGTGAATGTTTACCCTATCTATTGACCCACTTGTGTCCCAGCCTCGATGAAACATGCAATAAATCCAGATCCCTAACCTTGAACTCCAAAGGTCTTCTGCGGGGATCATCATAGGATTTCTGATGAGATTGTGTAGTAGCCATCCGCTTCTGAATCAACTGGACCTTCTTAGAAGTCTCTTTCACGAGACATGGTCCCTGCAATGCTGCCTCACCTGACTCTGACCAGCACAAAGGTGATCAGCATGGCTTACCATATAAATCCTTGTATAGTTCCATCAAAATAGTCTCTAGAAAACTATTGTTATAGGAAAACTTGACTAGGGGTATATGCTTCTCCCAAGAGCCCCAAAAGTCTAGGATGCATGCACGCAGCATGTCCTCCAGGACCAATATCATATACTCTGACTGGCCATAGGTATAAGGGTGGTAATCCGTGCTCAGAAGCACCTATGTACCATTTGCCCTCTAAAAACAATACCAGAAACGAGATTAATAACGGGCGTACCAATATGAAATGATAGAATTAGGGACTCCATGAAGATGTACGATCTCTCAAATATATAACCTTCCGAGCTCGTCAACACTGAAGGTCTCCTTGATCAGCAAAAAGTGAGCTAACTTCATGAGTCTGTCCACAACAACCCACAGAACATCATTGCCATGAGGTGACCTCGGAAAAAAAAGTCACGAAGTCCATAGCAACATCATCCCATTTAAACTCCTGAATGGGTAACTACTGTAATAATCCGGCTGGCCTCTGATGTTCCGCATTCACCTGGTGACAGGTGGAACACCTCGTTAATAAAGTAGTTACATCTCTCTTCATACCTGACCACCAGTACTGATGTCTAAAGTAATGGTACATCTTGGTAACACCGGGATGAACTTCCCAAGCTGAAGCATGAAACTCCTGCATCAGCTCCTCATGTATATCCCCTAGAACCCACACTCATCCATGGAAACGCAAAACTTCATCATCGCCTATCGTCCAAACAGGAGGAGGGTCCTCACTTGCCACCGACTCCCGTAGAACTAAGCCTTCTTGATCAGATAGATTTCTTATCCTCATTTTATCTAGGAGGGTATAAGTCACAGCTAAAGAGGAATGTAAAGTCTGCCCCTGACTATCGTGCACCTATAGATGCATCTCAGAGAACCAATCCATGAGCTGCCACTCATCACTGGCCTCTTGCACTGCCTGTATCCGAGTCTTCCTACTCATTCCATCATCTACATAATTACCTTTACCATGTGTATAGAAAAGCACAAAATCGAAGGAATTTAGGAATTCGACCCACCTCCACTGCCTCAGATTCAATTCATGCTGAGTAAAGATATACTTGAGACTTTTGTGGTCGGTGAAAACCAAAAAACGTTCTCCCAACAGATAATGTCTCTAACAGCGCAACACATGCACAACTGCAGCCAACTCGAGATCGTGCGTCGGGTAATTCCTCTCATGTGGCCTCAACTGATGAGACCCGTATGCAACAACTCGATCTACCTGCATGAACACTTCTCCTATCCCAATAACTGATGCGTCACAGGAAACTGTTTATCTCTTCCCCTGCTCTGGAAGTATCAGGACTAGTGCTGATGTCAATCATCCGTTAAGATCCTGAAAGGTTGTCTTGCAAGCTTCTGACCAAATGAACTTCAAACCCTTCTTAGTCAGAACTGTCAATGGAACTGCTGAGCGGGAGAAGTCCTGGATGAAACTTCTGTAGTAACCAGCCAGCACCAAGAAACTCCGTATCTCAAACACGTTGTTAGGCTGCTCCCAGAAAACTACTGCTCTCACCTTCTCTGGGCCTACTGCAACTCCCGCATCTGAGATAATGTGACCCATGAAGTGAATCTGGTCCTTCCAAAAGTGGCACTTTGAGAGCATAGAATATAGCCGGTGCTCTCCCAGTGTACTCAATATGATCTCAAGATGGGTGGCATTGTCAGCACGAGTGTGAGAGTACACTAAGATTTCTTCCACGAATAAAACCACAAAAAAATTATAATACAGATGGAACACACGATTCATTATAGCCATGAAAACTACTGGCGCGTTCGTGAGTCAGAACGGCATACCGGATACTTGTATAGACCATACCTGCTCCTGAAAGCTGTGAGAGTTATATCATATGGTCTAACATGCAGCTGATGATATCCTGATCTCAAGTCAATCTTTGAGAACACCCGTTCTCAACAAAGTTGATCAAAAAGATCAGCAATCCTTGGCAAGGGATATCAGTTCTTGACTGCCAACTAGTTCAGCTTCGGATAATCCACATAGAGTATGAGGGTAACATAATCCTTCTTCGTAAAAAGGACCGGATAACCCAAGGAGAAGTACTGGGTCAGATGAATAAATTTTACAGTAAATCCTCTAACTACCTCTTGAGCTCCTGTAACATTGGTGTAGCTATCCTATAAGGAGGAATGGACACCGGTGCTGCTCCTGGCAAAAGATCAATAGAGAAATCCACCTCACGCTCTGGAGGAAGACCTGAAAAGTCATCCGGGAAGACATCCCTGAAACGATCATCCACTGGAGGGAAATCCTTCTGAAAATCCCCCTGGTCATCCAGATATAATCTCGCAATCTGGGATGTGACTCCACTTCGCCCATGACGCTCTGGTCCAGCTCGACTCGCCTGAACATCCCACTCCCCTTTGTATAGAAACTCTCCATCCTCTAGTGACGTGAAACGCACCCTGCGAAAATAGATGTCTACAAAGGCTCGATAGGGAACCAACCAGTCTATCCTGAGAATGGCGTCATAAGTTGTCATCTCTAAGACATAGTTTTCCCAAAGGATGTGTCTCCCACCAACCTCAAGGGGGAACTTTTTACACTGATGCACACCAGCCGTTCTAATCCACAACTAATTGTCTAGCGTCATGATATCAGAAGAAGTAGAAACACAGAGCCCAAATATCTCCACAACGGGTACAGATATGAATGTATGTGTAGCACCTGTATTGAAACGTACTGAAGATAAGACATAAGCTACTATAATAGTAGCTCTGACTGTAGAAGTTCTGGGATCCTGCTCCTTCTAGGTCTGTTGCATTGCATATGTCTGCCCTGTTCCACGGCCTTGCGACACAGCCTGGCTACTCGGAGCTGTCCCGCCATGATGCCTCTGAGATCCTGGTGTCTGGATACCCTGACCACAACCACCTTCCCTGCCTGCATGCTCAGACGTATTCTAGTTTCTCGACTGGTAAAAATCCACTAGTCCTACTCCTGCACGCAGTGTCTACACAGAACCCCTCTCACTAGCCATCGGTGGAAACGCCCTGCAAAAGAATTGTAGATGACCCATCCTGCAGCAAGCTCGTCACTCTACTGGGTCTCGTGGACACTTTGGCCTCTTGTTCCCCTCTCTACCACACTAGTAGCACATGACCTGGCTACCTAAACCATTCTTCTGACTGGTACTTCCACCCGGAGAGAAGTCCATCTATCTCTTCCTCTTGCCAGCAGAAATAGTACCAGTAACTGGTGTTGAACCACCCTGGCCCACCCCACTAGATTCTCAGAGGTTCTTCTATGTAATCAGCACTTGTTTTAGAATAGAATGTACAGTAGGCAACCTGAAGACATTCACCAACGCTCTGATGTCATACCGAAGACCATCCTCAAACCATCTGGCCCACAACGTCTCATCACCCACCATCACGGGTGCAAAATGATGTAGCTCAGTAATGTGAGATGAATAGTCCATTACTGACATAGTTCCCTTCTGTAGATTCATGACCTCTCGAGCTCTATCTGCCCTCAGTGTCTTGGGAAAGAAGAATTCATAGAAGAGTTCCTACAAATATTCCCACGCCATGTCTCTGTGATGCTCTGACTAGGTGGAAACATCACACCACCTCTTGGTGGAATCACACAGTATATACATAGCGAGCTGGACCCTCTGCCTTGGAGACATATCAAGATGCTCGAAAATAGTCTGAATCGATCCTAGACAAGACTCTGCATCTTGTGGTATGCCATCCCCTGATAATGTCGACGGATGCTGCTGCTGGAAGATACAAGTAAGCTCAGCCATAGATGTGGCAGCCTACAGAGCTCCCGGAATGGTCTGCATGAACCGAATAAAGCCTTCATGGAACTGCGCCTCCACTCCTGTGTCTGGTATAATGGATGGCACCGTATCTAGCTCTACTGGAGGATCCACTGGTAGCCCTTGGCCCACCATCTCCGGAGTATACCTGTTGTCCCTCTCCTGGAGAACAACGTGTGTTCGTCTAGGCGGCATGACACTAAGAGGTCAAAAACACACCTTAGACTCCATATTTATCAAGGACTGAAAGATAAGGAACCATGAAAGGAATAATAGGAACAAGGAATTTCATGATTTTCAAAACAAGACTATACGACATGTACTTGACTTCCCTTCCTCTGCCCAGGTCATTCATCATAGATAAACCACACAACTCCCATTAAACAAAACTACATGGCGTGTATAATAACTACACGTCATGTATGGTGTAATTTTTCCAACTTCCTGTGTCGTTTGTGACATCGCCGACTACTCAGCTTGACTCTATACAGCGTGTTACACCCGTACACAGCGTGTAAACCCCCCCATTTCCCAGCCACTCGGCTAATTCCACACAGTCTGTCATCGGACAAGACTACACGGCATGTTACCAAAGGTACACGGCATGTTCTAAGATAGGTGACACCAAACCGTGTTGTTAGTTACACGGCCAAGTTCCTAGGTCACACTACATGTCATGTCCATCATTGAAACAACGGGTTTGTCTCATGGTCTCCTCCGTCCGTGTTGTTAGTTACACGGGCCGACTCGGTGTCAATACTACACGGTGTATAGAGATGATACATAACGTGTTCTCCCCATGCTCTTCTCTTCCCCGTGTCTCCGCCCACATGGTTTGTGATGCGGGAAGAGACTACACGGCATGTACTCGGGGTACACGGCGTATACTCAAAAGGTTCATTTTTCTTCCCGAACAGAAGTCCATACACGGCTTGCATAAGGTACTACATGGCGTGTATATTGGGTTTTCAGACATTATGCCTGAGAAACTTCTTCGAAACCCAGAAAATATTGAAAACCACACCTAAGTGTCAAATTCCGACCCGTGAGGGCCCATACTCCCCACGAATCAATGTTTCACATCTTATCTGTGTTATAACCAATAAAAAGTCAATGATCCACCAAATTCCAGTCAATGAGGGCCCATACCCCCCAAAAACCAAATTTTTGCGTCCATTTTAAAAACAGGCTCATACAAAAATACCCTATCATATAGTAGATATTTTTCAAGAAGCTATCAAAACAGCATGCTTTACTTGTACAATCAGTATCACAACAACATGAAATTTCTAATGCACCTACATGGCATGGAACTATGCATGGCATGTGATTTATAGAATGTGCCTAAATTATGCATGAGATGGAATACCCTCATCTCATTAGGTTGCCACTAAATAGAACCCATAGATAAAATATAAACAGCACAATCACTAGTGCGTCACAGAACGATAAAATTATATCAACTATAAATTGCAAAATCATTAAAATTTCAATACGAGGTAAATTGGTTTTTCCCTGTACACTGGTTAGATATGCCCGGGTACAGCTTATTTCCAACTACAGTTTCCATCATATCCCTAACTAAGGCTCCAAATAGTAAGTCGAAGAAAAGATCCCCTCTGATACCACGTTGTAACGTCCCGGCTCCGGGTTCCACTCAACGGGTGCCCCGAATCCGGTTTGCCACATAACCTCAAGCACATTTCCCCAAATTCCAGAGGCTGCCGACTAGCAGTGAGGGCCGAGATCTGATAGTGGGGAAACTATTCCCTCATTTGTCAAACTGTAGAGCAGCATAATATAATATAAACATACAATAATAGTGGAAGCAGTAAACCATACACAACTGAAAGAAACAACTGTAGTTGATAAAACCAAACAGATATATAGATATGATGCAACATGTCACAATTCCATGAAAATATCCAAAACATGTTACATGATCAAGACAATACAACTAAAGTGCTGGTACAGAAAATAAAAATAGAACAACTTGCGGCATCACGAGCCTAAGCCCAGTCCCATGCTCTCCTACACCCCAGAAGTAATCAAGTACCTGTATAGGGACCTTTGCAATTATCTACACCAGCAGAAACGTAATCTGTTTGGGCTGAAAAGCGTGACCCAAACAGGGTGTGAGAAATAAATTTCCAGTAGGCACCCACCAAAGGCACATGCCCAACTGTGTGAAAGCATGCAACAACAGTGTGCAGTAATAAAATGCAATAAAGTAAGCAGTACTGAAAGTAACTAACTAAACCAGATATATTACCATTTTAATATCCATTTAGTCATTTAATTTAAAATACCACCATTGTGATTATTCAAAATAAACAGCCTATGTCCTCAGACAAGTACAACTCCTACCCTCAGGTAAAGAGAAATCCTAACACATGAATTTTCCCACAGGCACACGGATATTTCTCATAGGCGTATGTAGTGTCACCTACAGGCACAGAATCAGTTGCCCACAGGCACGAAAGAAGATTCCCACATGCTAAGTAGTACAACGCCCACAGGCTAATCACAACACCACGCTCAGGCTAAACAGGTAACTAGGCCAAGCCCAACATGTAAAAAAGCAGTAAAACAAGCAATTCCTCTCAAGTAAATTCATCAATAATTTCATTAAATGCATAAAATAAACAAGGCATACCCTCGGGTATCTTGGCCAAATGTCTAAACAGAGGAACGCACACCCGGGATTGTCCTGGATGCAAGCAGCGATCCCAAACATCATTTTAATATCACAATTAATTACCTATTGAATTCTAGGTATTTAAAATAGCCACGACCTCAGCCACACGACACCCCAAATTGGGTTCATGGAACTAAAATACACAAAACACACAGTAGTTGGAAAAATAAACACCAAGACACCTGCCTTATACACCAATGAGCGCTATACGTGAACGTCAATTCCAGAAACACCCAAGAATGATGTAAATCCACGTGGTTTCAACGAGAGTTTCCGAAGAGGAAACAGATTCCAGACATGCGCTCGGTAGATCTTCAAAGCTTCGGCCTCCTCTCCCGAGCTCCCTCTTCCCGTTCTAAGCCTTACCTATTAACAGGGGATCCTACTGCCCATTTTAATCGAAAAAAACAATGTACATGGCGTGTACTTCCCTGCACACGGCGTGTACTTTAATCATTTAACTGTTCCTCTGGCGGAACCACCAAACTATTCATCCGTTGACATGAGTACACGACATGTACTCTTGAGTACACAGCGTGTACTGTCGCCCAGCTGGCGGCTGCTCCACCGCCTTACGGTTTGGCTTGCCAACTGAATACACATCATGTAAAGTACCACTACACGGTGTGTAGTTGGTTTCTACACTCTTCATTGCAGACATGGCCACATGCCCTGTGTACTTATCCCACACGGCCAAAATTAAACGGTGTGTGGAAAAATTACATGGCGTGTACTTTAAATTTTTTTTGATTTGTCCCATTTTCCATATTTTCTCAAAAACACATAAGGAATAGTGAAAATAAGAAACTCGTACCTCAAAATAAGAGCAGGGTTCTTACAAAATTGGATGGGGGTTAACACCATTAGTTTTTAGGAATCAAATTCTTTATATATTCTATATGTTTATAATTAAAAACATTTTTTCTATTTTTTTATCAAATTGAAATAGATTTTGTAAAAAGTGATACTAGATAGGAATTAAACTAAAAATTAATTGTTAATTAATAGTAAAAATTAAAAAAAAATTACACAAAACTATGTTTTACATATCATAGAATATTACACACAATGTATTATTAAATCCTCTAAATGATCGAAAATTAATAGTCAACAATAAAAAGTGGAGAAAAAAATATTCAACACTAGGTGATCTCCTTGACCAAGTTCACCTTTAGGAACCACCAATATCCAAACAAAAACTTCAGTTAGGAATACCATCATGGAACAATAAAGTATATAGTGAGATCTAAAATGTGAACTATAAAAATGAGATATGTGACATCATAAGTGAGAATGGAATAAATGATTATAGCATGTATATATACAGGAAAAATGGACATTATAAATATGGTCATTCTAAATATGGTCATCAAGGATATAATCATTGGAAATAATTCAATACAATTGGAATAATTATGTTCTATATTATTAGTAGTAATTTTAGAATAAGATAACTCAAAATTAAATAAAAATACTATATTAAAATATTATATATATATATATATATGTTATGTATTAATATTAATAACAATATTATTAAAATTTGACATGATGAATAAATAATATTAAAATAAATATTAAAATAATAATGGATTAGTAATATATAAATGTAGAATATAAATAATCAATTTAAATTATATTTTTATATAGCATATTTATTATAAAAATTTCGTATTTTCAAATAACACTTTTTTTATGTGTTGTATATTTTTTACATATTAATTAAATATAATATTTTTTAATATTATAATATATATCAATATATAATAATTTTAAATTGATAATAAATAATACTAAGAACACTTAATGTTTCAAATCATTAATTTTTTTAAAAAAGGCAATTTTTCTCTATATGTTGTATTTAAATTTTAATGTTACATAAATAAATAAAAGAATATTAATTTACCAAAATAAATATCATATTTATTATTTTAATAACAATATTATATGTGGATAAATTTTTTAGAATTTTCTGTAATAGTAGAATTTTATATCAATATTGAAAATACGTTTTTTATCAAAACTCCATCTTTATAATAAATAAAAAGAAGTAGAATTATATAAAACATTAAATTGATTGATTATGGGTTAATTAATTAAAATATTAAATTTTGAAAAAATTCTTTTCAATTATGAGAATCCTATGATTATCAATTTAAGGACATAAGTAATAATTCCAAATAAAAACTATTTTTGGTATTTTATTTCACTTAAATAATTTTTTTGTAAAATTAAGTTTTGGATTTATTTGAAGGAAAAATAAATTTTATTTTTTTATATTAATATTCCAATTTTTATAATGAAAATAAAATAATTTTATTATTTCTCCAAATAATTAAATTTTACCATAAAAACACATTTTCAAAAAACATTTTTAACTGTTTCATACACTAATGTTAAAATTGATTATTTTATCACATATAAATTTAGATGTGAAGTTGTTTTCAATATTTATAATTATTATAAACAAATTATATAACAATTTCTCCTTTAATTTTATTCATTAAAAGTAAAATTCTTATGTAAAGTAACAGTTACCAAAAAAATTGGAAAAATAAAATTTTTTAGAGTAATGGACTTGGAAACATGTATAAAAAATCAGTGAAAATGTATTATTGAGGTATTGAAGACATTATATCACCTCTAATACACTATTAAACATTTTTTTAGTCTTATCGATATCTGAAACATGATCTCTCATTATATCAAGTTTAAATTTCAACAAAAAATTAATTCTACACACTTATAAAATTGGACTATGAGAACCCCTTCACAACTAGTCAAATATTTTGGTTTACACGTAAAAATATTTCTATAATACTTAATTTATTACTCTTTTTATTTTATTCTAGACTCTAGTAAATATTGATTGGATTAAACCCTCGTTTTCTACGGAGTCTTCTATGTGAAAGCCTAGGATCTCAACACTGATACTTGTCCCCTAGACTTTTTGTTTTCCTTCTTACATTATAATTTTAATATTATAATTAATATAAAATTAAATCATTATTTTTAATGTTCTTAATTTTATAATTCTTTGGGAATAACTATTATCCATCTTTCACTTTTTCTTTTATGAAAAAAATCATCATTTGTGCATTGTACATACTACCACCTCTATGAAGCTACAAGTTCTATTTTTCACCAACTCCCATATCTATTAGTTATAATTGTAAAATTGAATAATAAGTGTGAAATTGAAAAAATATTTATTACTAATAATAAATAAATTTTAATTAAACTTTCTTCCCTCTTAATATTTTAGAAATTCAAATTTTAAGCATGCATTGTGTGGACTACTGCCACCATAATGATACATGTATCATTTTACTTCAAGTTTGTTTTATATTTATTAGACTCTATTGAAATATGACTGACCAAAATATGTTTATATATAAAAATTATTTTCTTTAGTAATTATATTTTCCAAATGAAAACACATTCATAATCATAATCCTTGATTAGTTATGTTATGTCCATGTTTGGGTTGGTCTGACCACCAACTTGAACCATGCTATAAAACAATATAATGGATGAATATGTGAAATTAATTACAGATATTATTTATTATATATAATAAAATAAATATTTAATTTTGTTTCTATTATTTTAACATTAATTTTAATCTCAATAATTAATATATCACCATTTGTTTGTTAAAATTATATGAGATATGTCTGTTTCCAATTTTTTCACTAATAAATCAATTTTAAAAATAATAAATAATGAAATTATTAAATTTTATAGAATTTTATTTAAATTATACAATGTTTAATTATACTATAATGATGAAATTTTGTATAAGAATAACTGACCACACCGCTACTCTGAAATTAGTCCAAAATATCAACATTTATAATACCTGATATTGAAAATTTATAATAACTAACTAATATAAATATAGATAATTATTATAAATGATGTTTTAAATTGGTGTTTATTTAGAATTTATTTCAGAAATATAGTATTAGGATTATTTTTATACAGGATTTTCATGTTATTTATAAGAAGTCAGTAATTAAGTTAAATAGTTATTTATATCAATTTAATTTCATGATACATTTCAAAATGTGTATCACGATACTTTTAATATAGTGTGTTTATGAGATAATGGATTTCATTTACCCCATTCATGAGTAATTTTATAGAAATATAATTTTCTCTTTTAAATGACTCCTCATTGAAAATATACCAATGTATAAAATGGTTTTTTTAAATGTTACTCAACCCGTAATGGCTTTATTACCAATCATATATTCATATTAATATTTTTTAAAATATAATACATTTGAGTAATTTATAATATTTATATAATTAATCATAAATTTATTAGTGTAATAATTATGTTTTATAATTCCCATAAATTTTTTTCCCTTTGAATCAAATTCTACTCGAACGGTTTCTTATAAGTAAAACAGACCCCATTTCTTCTTCTCATTCAAGAACCTCTCAATTCATATTTTTATTTCTTAAATTATTCTCAAATTTTCTTCACATATTCATCAATAATGGATTAAATTCATTTTATTAGGTAATCCATATTTAGAAAAAATAATGAAATTTTTAATATTTTCCATATGGGCCATTTTCATTAATGCTTGAAACACATCAATTTTTATCATTTTTTGTATAGAAAAATCTTTCAAAAAACATTTTTGTATTATATGAAACATTATATATATTATTTATTTTTTTCTAAATGATACTATTTTTTACCTAATTTTATAAAATATTTCATTACAAATCATTTTAATGAATTAGAATATTTCTTATTTCCAAGGTTATTTTTTATAAAACTCCTAATGATTTTTTTTTATCTACGTCACATTACATAATAAATGAACATATATAATAAACCATCCACCTTATTTTAATGGATATATTATTTATTTTCCCTATATTTCAGAGGAATGATCTAAAATCTTCCATTTTCTTTCATAATAATCCACTATTATAAATCTGAGTTATCCTATAATGTTTTCCAACATGAACAATCTATATTTCCTTCGTATGATTAAAGGTAATAAACCAAGATTCCATATTTCAATTAATGGTGGAAATTATTGACTAAAATATATAAATTTTATCTTTATGGTATAAATACCATATTACATATTATCATGATGGATTTTCATTTACCCGAAATGAAAATAAATATATTTCCATACACATTCAATTTACATGAACTTATATTGTTATGATTATGAATGATTTATTATTTTATTTCATCTGATAAATATATAAAAATTATTTTTATTTAAATTGGTTATTAATTCTATAAAAATATAATTGTATTTATTAGAATTTTTTTATGAAACCCATTTTATTTTGATGGGTTCTTTATGATCTGGAAAACAATTCACTTATATGCAAAAAACATATGTATAAATGAATTATGGGTTGTGTCCTATATGACTATCCAATGAATTTTCTATGGAAATATATATCAGTATAAAATATTCATGAGAAAATTTTAGTTTCCCATAAGTGTCGGAACAAATGGGGTGGATCATAAAAGGAATGATTCCATATACTAATGTGTGTTACACAATTGAAAGATATGATAGTTTTATACTTATTTCATGAATATGTTGTAATATCTTTGATCATGTTTATTGAAACATATTTTGACACAATTTTGAACCATACCTTATGATATTTCAATTATTATTCCATGTTTTTTGATCTACTAGTTATTGGGTATGAATTTTCTTCTCTCTCAAGATTATACCTATACTATATCCTTATAAGTACTTATGATACTCGCTTGACATTTTTTTTAACCTTACTGATGATCTGATCTCACACATTTCTTATTCTTTTATTCCCTATATTATAAATATGAGTATAAATTATGATAATTCTAAAATAATTCTACTGTGTAATGACTTACACATCTAATCCTAAAAGTCACTAAACCTTCCTTTGGAAAGTTCCAAAGATTATTTTATGACACATACTGTTTAAATTATGGAAGTGATTTAAAATAATGATATGTATATACTTGATCTTTTTAAGAGGGGTATTTATCTAATATAATGAATATAATTTCAAAGGATAATTTGTTGATAAAAATAATCAAATCATATGAATACTAGTTTCTAATGAAATATTTAATTCCTATAAAATTATGTTATTTTTTAATATCAGTGTTATACACAGATTCCATAAGATTTAGTTCATTTTAAAAGATATATACGTAAATTTAAGAACCTGAAAAGGATTCAACCATGGAAAATGAAACTAATATCATACTTAGTGAATTGGTGATGTTCTTACATAAATTATTCATTGATTTGATTATTCCGTTGAGGCTTAAAATGGTCAGTGAAATTTAACTATGATGTCCTATAATATATAGACAGATCTATCCCATTTAAAGGTATATAATTATTTTGAATGGGCACATAAAAAATTAATTCCATTTAGAAGGTTTTATTATTGAGAGATATATTTCCACGGATGCTTATAAATGTTATACTACCAATATATCCCATGTAGCTAAAATTGTAGTCCCAAAATATTGTCACAATAGGACTTGTTGGGTGAAGGAATTTATGAATTATATATTTTATAAGTTATTATTATAGTATAAGGACATCACCTCAAAACATTAAATAATAATTAATTAAATTAATAATTCAGATAGAGGATCTTTTCAGGTTTAGAGTTCTAGAGAATTAGGACATAACTATTACATCTCAAAAGATTAGAATGTAGACACTTCTACTATGATTCCATAAAATAAAAACTCTTAAAAATAAACATGTCTAGTTACATGTTTTAGATATCATGTCTTTTTTTTGATCCCATCCTTGAAACTTTTCATCTTTTAGTCCTATGTAAAACATTTCAAAAACTTGGGATGAGCATAAAAAGCCCATTAAAGGATACACAATGAAGGAAAACTGTTAGTTTTTCAAAACAATGAGTAAATCATGAAAAATTTATCATAAGTAATAATTTTTACTTTTATGAAGTAATAAATACTCTACACTGAATAAAAGATCATTACTTAACATTTTGTAACCAAAATATTAACATAAAACCTATATAAAGAACTCATAACATATAAAGGTCACTTGGGAAATTAACATACATAAATGCAATAACCATACGGTTGACTTCCATACCCAATGCATTGGATGTTATAACGTAACCACCCATCCTGGTATTCAAAGCACCACCCATCATTTGGTTTTTCACATAACCACCTGTGAAATGTCCAAGTACCATTATAAAATCAAAAGACATAAAACAAATATAAGGGAATGAAAATATTTCCACATTTTAATCACAATATAACACTTAAATAAATTTGACATAACAAAACCCATTATAAAAACCATTTTCAATACCAAAATACATAAAAGAGTAATGGTATTTATTTTCTTTTAAAAAAATTACAGCTTGTTAAGGAAGCCAAAGATCAAGTAGTATTCATGCCGGCGAAAATCTCATTGTCACTGATTACATTAAAAGAAACATTAATTTTAATCATTTAGTAAAACACATTGTAGAAAAAGATTCCATTTTAATGAAATGAAAAGTCAAAGGTGTTTATACACCATATAAAAGAATGTTTTGTATAAATTAAAATATGCCTCAACAAAAAGAGATTGATATGAAGTCCCTTACAAAGATGTTATCTTTATATTAAGGATAAATCAATTACATAACAATCTGTGACAAATATAAATAAAACCAATATAAGTTGTTATTAAGTGTTAAACAATCAGACGTCATCCACACATATTCATAGTATGACATCATCAAGAAGTAGATATTTAACCCAAATAATGGAAATTGGGTTACGAAGTTCCCTTACAGAAATGCGACATCTTAACAGCGTCACTTTAACATTCCAAAAATGAGTTGATGAGAGATAAGAAGGGTATCTCATCACTTGGACATAAAATTTACAGCAATAAGGATATATAATAACATAACCCAACATAAGAAGATGTAAATTAAAATACATGACAAAAAGAAGCCTTTTAAAAAAAGAGGAGGGTGAAAGGTTCCCTTACCGATTTGGGTAACTTTCGAAACGTACACCCCGTGAAAGGAGGACTATAAAATGTTGATGTAAATACCAATAAAAGAAATTATATTACACAAAGAGTATAATAATGGGAATTACATACACCACTAAATGGATATAGAGACAAATACATCATGAATCACACAGGAATAAAAGTGAGATAAAACCCCTTACCTCGTTGTAATAAATCTAGTCATATGACCAAATCATAATAAAAAACAAATGAATTTTTAAATACGATGAATATAAATAGAATAGTGATTATATATATTAAATATCTGTACAGAATAGACCACATTAAATAAATAAGTGGCGAACAATTGAAATTTCATTGAATTAAAAGCGAGATAAGAAATCCCTTACGAAAATTCTGCAATCTAACAACGCCTCTTAAAACTTCCCAAAATGGTTTGATGAGATCAGATAGGGTCTTTAATAATATGAAAAAAAATTATAGTATGAGGAATATAAAAGAAAATCCCCCAACATAAGAAATAGTATCTTAAATGAAATGATATAAAAGAGAGTACTTAAAAAGAAAGAGAGAGAGGTAGGATCCCTTACCTCGAGTCCAACTTTTCATGTTCGTTTCATTATATTACTAAATAATAAACATTGGTAAATTTATAATTTCTTAATAAAATCCATTAAAGTTTATTATTCAATTAATATCACATATTATCATGTTATAACAATTAGATTATTATGTTAGTTCATATCAGACGTTTTTGTCGATGTTCGGTACAGGAGTCAAAAATGAACATGTTTGAAAAGAAATGTTTATGTAGTTATAAGTAAATCATCACCAGAATAGTATTAATGAGTTAAATATAATATATATCTATTATATATTCATTTTATACAATTACATAACATTTGGAGATAAAAAATGAAATGCACCATTCATGGAGACGATAGGTCGTACGTACGCATGAATGCTACATTCATTTCATTGTCATATTAATGGAAATAAAACTATATAATAGATATATATATTATAATTAAAGAATTTTATTCATCATTTTTATGTAATATATATCATATATATCCATTATATATATGTTCTTATACTATTAAATAACATTTGGAGATAAGAAATGAAATGCACCGTTCATGGAGACGGTAATCTGTACGTACGCATGAATGCTACTTTCATTTCTATTACATACATTAATGGAATGAAAACATAATGATACATTGGTATATTTTAATTATAGTATAATATCATATATAACATCATTAACTCTATCCTTCATACATCTCACATATGGAATTAATGATTCAAATTACATTGAGGGGGCGGTAGTCTGCACTTCCTATAATGAAATTATCGCGTTTACCCATTATGGAAACCATAAAGGTATGGAATAAATGAAAAATAAAGAATCATATGGAAACCATAAACATAATATATATCATATATGAATATAGTGACATCTTAAGGGCCACCATGAGAGGTGTTAAAAGATGATTGAACAATCATCATTTTGTGAGGCAGTAATTCGCCATCCACAGAAACAATATGTTTTCTAACCATTAGACGGAGGTGTGGGTAATTTTAGCTGGAATAAATCTCATAAAAACATCCTAGTATATTTAATATACTTTTTTTGTTACAAAATAAATAAATAAAAAGTGTTTAGGGGGTTGTAGAGGGAAAATAAAACAAAATAACATAAGAGAAGACATTACCTTTAAATCGGGTAACTCCCCTTGGTTTGAACCACATGGGTTTCTTGAAGAGCTTTATGCCTAAGGTAAGGCCTATAGGAAAAAGAGATGGATTTGGAGATATAATATGAGCATGGTTTGGACAAACCAAGGGCTTTATAGGTGTGGGTAATGGAGTAGAGGTGGGGACCTTTTATAAGAGGGAGGAGGGGCACTCTTGGAAGGTCATGAAATGTTACTTTATTATGAAATGATTTTCGGATTTTAAAGGTCCCAAAAAGATATATTTCGAAGATAAGATGATAATAGTTCGAAATACAACCATCCAATATGTTATTGACAAGTTTAATTCTTACATTTTACCTTATCTTTTCATTTTCTAAATCGTTCATTAATGAAGTCATCTCCGCATCATCTTGGTGTCATAAATAAATTTATTTATTTAATGTCTAAAAATTATAAAAATATTACCATGATGTAGGAAATATTAATAGATTTCTAATTAATATTTATTTTCAAAATTATAAATTATATAACCTCATGTAAAAATTGTTTTAGTAAAACTATACATGTTTGTGACACTTTTATTTTTACTTTAAATAAAATGTTATTAATGTAATTTTCTTACCCAAGTGGCTCTATTGGGTCCCCAAGATGACCCATGGATTATCATGGTCGGCCATGACTCATCCAATAATGGTAGGACATGTGTCATGGTAATTTCATGTTATTAAAACCATATTTTTACCTTAAATTACACTAATTACCTCTAATTGCGATTAATAAAACTCAAAAGTTACTATTCACCAAAAATTATATTCATCCCATTAAACCACATTTTACTTACTAATTACAACCATGTATGTCGGATTTTCGATATTCAAATCACCAAAGTGGTAAATTTTCATTTAAACGAAAAATATATTTTTTAACTACCACTTAGTGGTTTCACTATTCAACAAAAATTGATGTTTTTCCGAAAGAAACAAAAAATTTATCCTATGCTATATTTTATATTCTGAATTCACAAATGATTTAAATTTCACCAAATTCATAACATAGAAGTTGAATTAATAAATTTTTTAATTAATTTCTGTTGTCAAAACAAATAACGTGTTTTTAAGAAACAATATATATCAAAAGATTGACAACTGTTTATGTCCAATTTCAAAGTGAAATTAATTCCAATGTCAAAATTTGGATTAAATGGTAAAATTGTATTCTAATTGCCGTTTAAAAACAATTAAAAAGATAATATAACCATATAAATAAATTAGATTAAAAGGATGTTTTGAATTAAAATTCAACATCATTCACTATTCATTAAAAAATGACCTTTATCGGAAAAATACAAAAAACACACACAAAGTAAATTTTGATCTCCTAATTCTAAAGAAGGATTTTATTTTGTCAAATATAACATATAAAATTTTCAAAAAGTGGATTTAAAAAGGTTTTTCCATCAACAGGCGGTTAGTCGACCTTTTAAAGAATATTATAATATATACGCTTAAAATTGTATTCATTCTCATTTTAAGCCTCTATCAGTTATTGGATAAAAGAAAAAATATTTAACAAAGATATATAATCATTTTTTAGTTAGTTCTTTTCATTTCAGCTTTTATAATGGTTGGGCGTTATCTACCATTTAAAATAATATTATTTTATTATTAGTGTGCAACGTAAGATTTCCAAGAAACTAGTTGTTACGTACTGGGTACACCATCGGGCATAGAATTATTTTTAATGTAATATTAACATTTTATTCATAAATATTGATAAATATGAAAATTTCATATTCTTTATTTACCTAGGGTGTTACATATAGGGAGAGAATATTCTAACCTTTATGTTTCATATAATATTCTAATAGATGATCAATATGTGGAAACCCTAAAATTATTTCTTAGGAATTTGAATCCATCAAGGGACGAATTTTGGATATAAAATATGCAAAATTTATAGTCTATACAGTAGTTATTACAACATAATTTTATTGAGTAATCTAGAAATATGGAAACAATTTTATAATGGTATTGATAGCATTCCAGGGAACCAATTGTGAATATATTATATTTTAATGGTTATATAATTATTATATATATGTTCTACAAAATTTAGAATTTGAATATTGTATGATGAAAAGCAATGGAGTTACTATTGTGGTGGAAGCAACTCATATATCTTTTAATAAGTAGATAAATATAGATTAAATTTGTAGTTTATACCTAGGAATCATAAAAAAATATTGGAGTTGGATTATAAAATAACCAAAGTGTTTATTTTTAGATGAAAATGTGTTAATATCATAGATTTTGTTAAAATTAATGAATCAGGATTCATTAATTTTAATTTTAATATGGAATGGTAATTTGATGAACTATTAATAATGGAATTATAGTGAGTAAAAACATTTTATTTTTTATATCTAGCAAACATGAATTTTCCAATTATTCTATTTTTGACTAAGACCACTATATGATCAAATGAAAATTCCATTGAGGGTAATCCTATCATTGAGAAATCATAATAATTTTTAAGTTATTTAAATATAAATTAAATATTTTATATAAAATGGTACCAAAATTATAGGACTAGGATACCCGATATAGGGGAAAACTACTTATAATTTAAAGGAAAAGATATAGTCTGATATCTTGGTTAAATTTGTAAGAATAAATTGTACATTAGCTCATAATATTAGGTGTTCACTACTGCATTTACATAATCTAAATTAAATGATCAACTTATAATATAGATAATTGATTACCAACATTATGATTCTCTAAATCCCAAGGAAGAACATGTTACGCCCCCTACTAAAGCTTGCAATCTAGAAGAACAACATATAGAAAATTTTGAGATCATGGAAATGAAATAATGTTAAAAAACAATGTCTGAGAAATAATATGAGGTTCATAGTGTCATAGTAATAGAAATAATTATTATTTTGAATGCAATATTATTAAATATTTCAATGGATTTAATGCACTCGATGAACTTGTTGACCCAAAAATTTCTCTTTCGACAAGTTAAATTCAGTCAATCACACAAATTCATGTTCCGATTGACACATATTGGTAGAATAATGTTGTAACTATGATAATTGAACGGATTTGGAATGATATTAGGGAAAAATATAATATAATTTATCTATTTTTCTAAAAAATTAAACATTAAGACATTTATTTAATATTATTTTTCCCTTATATCATGAATTTATTATAGATAACTATAGAATGAAATTTTTATTAATGTTCTACAAATAGTCTCATAAAGAATTTCAGACAATTATTATGAATCATGATCTTAAGGATTCTGATGAGAATTTAAATCCCCACCCTATATATATATATAAAAGAAATATTAAATTTTTTTATTATTCATTGTGAGGGTGAATCAATTTTGGTACATTGTAATTTTTAATATTCACTTTACATTGTGTGTATTAATAACTTTTGTTAAGATATGATAATTTAAAAAATAATAAATGAATGTAGAAAAATAATTATCATTCATAAATACAACTCACCCCTATGGTAAAAAATATATGGGATACACACCACTTGAAAAATGGTATTTTTTTAAATCTATAGTAATTATTTAATGTGATATTAGACAAGGAATTATTTTGTTCCTAGTTTATATAAATATTGATTATCATAATTAAAATCGACTTCTATCCAACATTATGTTCAATAGAACTTCGATAGTATATATAAATAGGATAAAATGGTGTATGAAAACACACAAAGAGTACGATAATATTGTATACAACAGAAATAATCAAATTTTATTTTCTCTATAATAATATTCTTTAACAATGAATACTTATTTTATTCTACTTTTTTAGACACAATAATCATCATTGTATGTACAATATGAATGAATAATTATTGTGGACTTAAAGTAGCCATAATAATGTGGCTTTGTTAGATGTGCATGTTTTAGAGTTTCCAATTGATTATACAATAATAAATTAATGATATAGTGGGATAGAGATATGAAATTAAATGAAATGAACACATAGATAGATTCTCTAAAATATAAACATAACTAGTAGTATGATTCATTCCATATGTATATAGAAATTAACCAAAGAGAATAAATAACACCACATCAATTACATAATGATTTGACCCACTCCATTGTGAGGCCAATCATTCTCCTCATTGTATTATCTTAACTGAGGTAATAAATGTTTTGATAAATATTTCTATGAATTGTGAATTAGACTTCTACTCATAACATTCATATACTAAAATTCTAGAGGGCTAAATTTATTTCTTTTTATATCTATAAATTCCCCCCCAGTAGTTTATTTTCAAAGAGTAAAATGTATAATATATATGGAGATATTATACACAATAAACAAAATTCAAAATATCATAAAAGTGTTGGGATTCACATTTTTCATGAGCCTGGCACAAAACTATATAAACCCTATGATGATCTCGATGTTACCAAATACATGATGATAATAAGGTATGTTATTTCCAATTTATTTTTTATACATATCATTTAACAAATAATGGAAAAGGTTTGAACGAGGTAATGTTATTACATATATATAAAATAAAAGTGGAATATAAGGATAAATCAAAATAATATAAAGGATAACCTATTATTTCTGAAATTACATCTAAGAGTACCTTTACCCCCACCCCCAATTGAACTATCCCATTTATTCTCCTTAAAATTCCATTTGGATACATTATTCATAGAAATTAATATGACCTGCATCGAATTAAAATAATAAATTTCAAAAGATACCATTATTGACATGATTGGTCTTGGGACTGTAAATTAAATTCTTAGGCATGAATGGTTGGAAGCCTCTATTTTGAATGTATGTATGAAGAATATTATCATAATTCATTTATCTAATAATTTATCCAAAATTTTAATTACTGTTAGATATTATTAATTTTTTTATTAGACAACATATCATTACTCTGTGAATATAAACCCCTATGAATAATATTTGGACTCATTAGTTGTCACATCACATATAAATTAAATTATACATTAGATGAATGCTAAATTTCAAAAAACGGTAGTGTATCTGCTCAAAATGATTGAAAAGAAATTTATAGATGATAAAATCTTCTTGATACTCATAAGGATAAAAATATATAATATAATCATATAAAATATATTATTATTTATTTCATTACTTGTTACTTTTTGTTTTTTAGGAAGCATTGAATGATCATTTAATTCAATTTTGATGCCTTGAATAATTATTTTTTTATATTTAAAGTAATCATATCAAATAAATTACCACCACATGATGGTTATATTAATTTCTATTAAATCACATCCCACATTTTACATATAACTTAATATAGTATTTTTATATTACGTTTTATTGAGAATTTTATTATGACTGAGTGGTGTTCAAATATCATCAAAATCATTGAATGATGATAAATTTTGAGAACTGAAATCCCAGGAATTTAAATAAATAGAAAATTATTAGGTTATATAAAATAATTTTTCATTATCATAAATTATATCAAAATATATTACATAGTTCTGTTTTATTTATATTTTCCAATAATAATGAAAAAATAATGATTAAGATTAACATGTCTATGAATTTATGAATGATAACACATTCCATCAACAAACTAGCATCCAAAAGTAGGTATTTTCAATGATAATTAAAAATTCAGTGAAAATATTTATTAATTGTTTATTTATATATATATATTAGTACTACTAAAATTTTCAACATTCTACATGTTCAAAAGATGATGTATATTTTTTTAGAATTGTGTGGGTAAAATACATGTTGTCAAAAAAATAACAAACCCTTAAGGGGTGATTTGCTTCCATGTTTTAATTTTATTAGTTTAATATATACCATAAAGAGTTAGATAATCTACTTTCTTTATTAAATTATCCAATAATTGTATCTACAACTTATTTTTATACTTTTACTTCCATTTTTATCTATTATTTATTTAGTTAATTTTTATATATATCCTCAATAGGATCTTTTTTAATAATTTTTCATTTTTCATTTTTTTAATATAGAGGAAAGGAGGAATCCATACATAGTTTTTGGTGCTTATTTATTTTGATATAATCATTTCAATAGAGAAGAACCCAAAACTATGAATAGGAAATTATTAGTTTAAATGAAGTAGTATTTATGGGGGATATGATTGTAGTATACTAGATGAATCTTAAAACCTATATGGATTTCATTTATCCCCTCATTGGTATATAACGTTTTAAAAAATATATATACTTGATGAAGGATTTGATAAGTTTTTTGCATCGACGTACTATTTAATATTTTCTCTATTTATTTTTTATTTAGTTAATTGATTATTTATGATTAGTAGTGATAGAATGGATTCCCATTGTGTTCCAAGCATATTAATAATAAGTTGGCTAGAAATTTTTTTGTTTTAATAAAATGATGTTATGTTTTTGAATTTATTGTTGTAGGTGATTTGGGAATGAAACAATCACATGTAATCATTTCATTATAATACCTTTGGGATACATGTATAATTTTTATTTCAAAAAACCATCATTTATTTCGAAATATATTTGAGGCTATCCATTCCAATTAAAGTAACATATCAACTCACTACTTCTGTTACATAGTAAAAAAAGAAAATTTGTTTGGATTTTATTGATTCACTAGTTAAACAATCTTTGATTTATTTTTGTTGTATATTAATCTACCGAAAATTAGTCTGATATGAGGGGTCATTGGTATGAATAAAATTGCATGTTCTAAGACTAAAAGCAAAAATATAGATTAAAGATGCATAAAATAATAATAATTAAAAAAATCACTCATATTGTCTTGATACTTTAGGAAAATTATTTATGTTTCATGTGTTATATGTATGAATTAACCTCATTTTAATCGACACAAGATGTCACCTCTCTAAATAAAAGTGTTTATCTTTATTTAAAAATTGACAAATTAGATATGAACATGCATAACATACTTATAATTAAGAACACACATATATAGTCTTTATACATAGTAAAATTATATATAAATCATTTTAGATGTGTAGGAATCTCCTAAACATTAATACGACACATGGTGTTCCCAATATGATTTAATGTGCATGTTTTTATCTTAAAAATGAAAATTTTGTCCAATACATGAAAAAATCAATGAAAAAAATATATTATTTTCTTGATACTTTAATAAAAATATCCTCAAGAAAATTTTTATTTTTAAAAAATTATTACACATCAATCCGAAAGACAGTGTTTCCAGTGTGACTCAATCTAAGTGATTTGAGTTTAATAGTGATATTTTAGTTCAAAAAATATGTCACCCCTAATAAAACAATAGAATATAATCATATTAGCTTCAAAACAAATTAAAAAAATGTAGACATCATTTATGAGGTGTATTAATAATTCAAATATCAATTAAATATATGGTGTTACCAGTATGAGTCAATGTACAAGTCTTCAAATTAAAAGTTACATTTTAGTTCAGAATGTTCATCAATCACAAAAAACCAAGAAAATGAACTCTTACTATCTTAATATATTAACAAAATGATCTATTTTTCATTTTATATGTGTTTTAATCAACTAATAATATATCCAACACATGGTGTATTATATTTGAGAGAAATTGTGTGTTATTTTTTTAAATCAACATTTTAGTGAAAAATGTGCATCATTTACTCAAATCTGAGAAAATGATCATATAATTTCATAATAATTTAGAAAATATATATAAAAATATTTTTCTACTTATAGGAATCAATCACACAAAAAATTTGATACATGATGTTATAAATATGACTAATACTTTATTTTTTTTATTTTAAAAGTGATATTTTACTTCAAAACATCGACGGATTCCCTTAAACTAATAATAAACACTTGGATTTGATTGAAACATTCGAAAATTGATCCAAAAGTCAATTGTGATGTTTTGGCTTAATGTGAACATAATTTCAATACATGGTGTTCCCATTATGACTCAAAGTATATATTTCCAGTTTAAAAGTGATATTTTTTGGTAATAACATGCATATCTCAATAAAAACACTACAACAAACTCAAAATATATATATAATTTAATAAAATTAATACTAATTCATTTATGATGTTTACGAAATAACCTCCATCATATTGACCCGTGGTGTTGCCAGTAAGTCTCAAAGAGTATATTTATTGGTCAAAAGAGAAATTTTAGTTTAAAACATGCATCATCCTCTAAAAACTAATAAAAAACTCCAAAATTCTATATGCATAAGAAAAATTCTATGTAATTCAATGTTTATGTGTTAGAATAAACTACATATGAATCCAACACATAGTGTGATCAGTTGACTCAAAGTGTGTGTTTTTAGTTTGAATGTGTCATTTTAGTCTAAAACATCCATCAAATTGTAAAAATTGATTAAACACACTTGTTTAATCTTCATAATTTAGTACAATGATCAATAGAACCTTTTTTATATTTATGAATCAATTAAAGGTAAATTAAATTCATTTTGTTCTTATAATGACTGAAAGTGAATGTTTTCATTATAAAATTTACATTTTAGTTAAAAACACGAATCAATTTCTAAAAGCTAAGAAACCACTCTCATGTTTTCTTATTAAATTATTTAAATGATCCAGATTTCATTTTTTATGTGAATGAATTAATTTCAAATTAGTATTATACACGTTGCGAATAGTATGACTCAATGTGTATGTTTTTTGTTTAAGAGTGACTTTCTAATTTGATGCATTCATTACTCACTAAAAACTAAGAAAACAGACATTTATTGTCTTTCACTAGTACCATAAACATGGGTGATCTTTTAATAAAGGAAATTTGATATTTTAATAGAGATTTTCATAACAATATCATGTCGAATGTCATCATTTAAAATGACTCAGCACAAGAATTTATCAAGGATTTATTCATTCTGAAGCATCAAAATGTATATAATTACTATCTTTATTTATATATTTATCCAGATACCAATACCTAAAACAATTATTTAATTACTCATTCAAAATAGATAGTATGTGTGTACTCATAGATGAGTTTTTGGAAAACCACCAAGATGGTCATTGAACCTATTGTCATTCCATAGTTCTTCCAGTAGATGACCATCAGTGATGTGGTACAAAATGAAACTTTTCTACCCTTAACCGATGAGCTGGCACTGTTAATCTATATATATAGGTATATGAATTGAGACACACTTTTCTGCACCCTGAAAAGAAATTGGTTCCTCACCATACATTATTCCTACACATTGAAATGAATTCATGAGACTAACATCACCAGGTGGACCAATCCTTTCTAACGCACTTTCATTGTCCGGAATAGGAAACTACTTCTATGTAAGATATAGAAGTAATGACTACCATTTTATAAAAAATTATATTAATATAGAATAAAAACATTCATATCTTATTCCTTATGAATGTGTTCACCAGACAATGCACAACATTTTTTGTTGCCTATTGATTCACTGTTACCATATGGGAATATCAATATGGAATTTTTTTCATTATCTTACTCATTGAATCTATTTTGTTAAGGATAATGAAATCTATTATTGAATCTACACTATGTACAAATCTGCTAAACTACATTATTACATCCTCAATGACCCTTGCCTATTTTTCATGGATATTAAGAAATAGGGTTCTCTTTGATTACAAAATGAACTCATTGCATGTAGGAATTATCCAAATTTATTGGGGGGAATATATGTTATATCCAAAATTCCCATGGGTCCAATACAAAATGATATCTTTGATCAAAAAACCATGTTATTTATCGGTGTTCCTGGTAGGTAAAATAAATTACTCTTCATAAAATATGTCTGGTGGATTCCACCGCTGACACCATATATTAAGGTGAATTTATATGGCGTGGTATATGGTGCTCCTAATCCATCAGGAAGTAGTTGTGAGTTTTTGAAATTAATGACTCATCATTAAGGTTAGTTTTTTGTCAACCAATTGGAAATGGTATTGAATATTATGTGGAATTTTGGGTGATGATATATATCGTAATGTATGCATATTGATTTGGATGGAACATTAAATATGTTGAGTGGATATAGTAGAATAAGATCATCTCTACTTTCATGTGACACATGCATATATAAAGTCTAATTATATTTAAGATTAATTTTCCAAGATGGTTATTATTGAACCATGCTTGAGGTGATCATATTTTATTTAAAGTGACTATTCACACATGGTGGATTCTAATTCATAGGGTGAACCACATATTACTGTTTAACACCCCTTATAGATCTTTTGCATTTTATTTATTTAGTAAATGTTTAGGACTGAGAAACATTCGTTTCAAAATCCTATCTAATTTGAGGAAAAATGAACCACAATTCATTTGTGATACGTTTGAATTAACCATACATTATCCAACACACATTGTTCCTAATATGGGGGAAAGTTAAAGTTATTCTAAAAAACTGTAATTTTAGATAAAAACTTTTTCCACGTACTCAAAACAAAGAAAATGATCTTGGAATATCATGATATAATATAGAAAAGGTCCAAAAATAAATAACGACTTGTTTAAACGGTACCCATGTCAATCTGACACATGGTGCACCCAATATGAATCAACGTGTGCTCTTTTATTTTAGGTGAGTCATTTTTATCTAGAAATTACACTATAAATTCAAAATTATGAAAATTCACTCATATTATCTTAATAATTTATCAAAATGATTCATAATGAATATTTGATGTCTAGGAATAAAATTAACCTCAGTCTGATACATAGTTCTTCGTGTATGACTCATAGTTTGTGTATTCAGTTTAAAAGTGAAAATTTTGTTCGAAGAATTAGTAAATTCCTAAAAAACGTGAATATTCCTTCAGATTCCCTTAAATTTTTATGAAAATGATCAATAAGTCATTTTGGACTTATAAGAATAAACATAACATCAATCTGACTTGCAATGTGCACAATATGACTCAATGTTCATGATTTTAGTTTAAAAGTACCTTTTTAGATCAAAACATGAATCACTCAATAAAAAATAAGAAATAATAATTCATTTATATAAAAAAATTATAAAATGACCCATATGTGATTTTTGACATATATGAATTTGTTGCAGGCCAATACAACACATGGTGTGTCTAATATGACTAAAAGTATGATTTTTTATTTAAAATTAAAATAGTATACCACAACACATGTCACATATTAATACAAAACAATACACAATCATATTTTATATATTTTATATTTTTAAAATTATATATAAGTCAATATAGACGTTTATGTTTCTAGCACAAGAAAATCAAACACACAGTGGACATTATATGACTCAAAGTGGATGTTTTCATTTTAAAATTTTAATTTTATTTCATAATGTGTTTTCCTCATATAAAACCATGATATAAAACAAAATTTTTCTTTTTAATTACTAAAAATAATCCAAAACATTATTTGTGATGTGTAGGAATCAACCCAATTTCAATATAACACACATTTTGGATGGTATTATAGAAAGTGTCTGTTTTTATTTTATAAGTGACATTTTCATTGAAATAGGGAATCATCCATTTAATAATAAGAAAGAAAAACAATATTTTTTATACTTGAGTACAAAATACATCACATTTTTTTGACTTGTAAGAATTTTCCGTATATCAATCTGACATATAGTGTGGATATTATAACTAAAAGAACATGTTTCTTTTTAAAATTGATATTCTAGTTCAAAAAACACACCACATACTAAAAACTAATAATAAATGATCATATTTTATTGATATGTTAGTAAAATTATTCATATATTAATTTTTATTTGTAATAATCAATCACATGTTAATTCGACACATGTTGTTCCCGCTATGACTGAAAGTGAGTGTTTTCAATTTAATAGTGAAATTATATAATGTAATTATATCATATTTATGTTTTTTATTATTTAATTATATTTACATCATAATAATTTATTTTTATTACTGGAACCCTCATATCTTGTTCGAGATTGGGTGATTTGTTCAGAAACCGATAACACTATTAGGTTATTTTGAAAGGGTGTCGTAAAGACAATAATATACAAGGAAACCCATGTTATTTTTGAATTTATTTGTAAGTTTATTACATGTGATAAATTGTACATATCCTATATATTTTAATTCATTAATTTTTTATAATATATATTTATTAGATATTAAATAGTTTTGTGTGAGGTAAATATATTGAAATGTTTGAAATTGATTATAAATGTTTATTGGTGCAGTGTGTTGTAAATTACTCATCACACAACTAAAACTGGTGATTTTATATGTTCTAATGATATGATAGATAAAAATGAACCATATCAGTCCTAAAATACATTCTAATAATTGTCCCCATTTATCTTTAATTTTTTTTACACTGATAAAATTCACTTTTATATGTGTTTTTATATTTGAAAAAAGAAAAAAATATTTAAAGGAGCATAAAATTTTAGAAGTTTATTAGTACTAATAATAGAAATTTATTGTGATAATATAATATTATAATATATTAGTAAGATGTACATTAATACATAAAATTTTGATTTATAAATATTATATAACACATGAATTTTGGGGAGAAAATACGAATAAAAAAATGTAGAACTGGATGAGGAATAATTTTTCCATCAATGATAAATTTGGAGGCTTTGAAAATTTAAATAGAAATGATATTATGTCTTTTTAGAGTGATGATGAATTATGGTCTATTCCTACCAATTATGTACCACTATATATCAATAAAATATTAATATCCCAATATTTGATGAAAAATTTAAAATATATGGTGAGTATTCCATGGAATTAAAACAAAATAACTGTATGAAAAATCAAGACATATCCAAGATGAAAACTGGGAAGGATACCTCAGTAATGTAAAGGTTATTCTACTTTGGTGGAAATGGAAACATCATGGAACTTTTCAAATAGACTATTATCATCAACAGTGGAAGTAGGGTAATGAATCAAAGTGAATAAATACATTATATAACCATAATGATTTGTTTGGTTTAATACATCATAAAAGATGAATATATAATGTTTCAAAATAAAGGTAACTGAAAGGATGATGAAAAACTATATGGAAGGTTAAAAAAGATTAACATAGTCCTAAAAAATGAATGTCATGGTTACCAGGAATATATGAGTCAGTTAAAAATGATCTTCAATATAAAAAGATGGTTAAAGATGTTTCAAAAAATGACATGGTCCTTTGGCTGACACTGTTGGATAAAAAAATATGATAGAGAAAGGATAAAACAATCTATTTTTTCACAGATAATGTTAAAACCATATTCCTTATATAGAGAAAGATAATCAATGAAATATCTTTCTATATTTGAATTATCATGATTAAAAAATCAATGGGTGAACACTTATGGGGGAGTTATCACTAAACTGGAGTTAAGATGAAAATGGTTTTTTGGTTGAGAAGTTAATTATACCCCATATTCTCTCACATAAGAGCTACAAATGACACATCTTATTCGCACATATGTTTTTTAATTATTTTGGAAGGTAATTGATGAAGATATATAGTAGGGGAGAACTTGATGAAAGTAATTAACATTATACAATATAAATAGGAATCGATAATGAAGTATTTTAACAAGTTCAGGCTAGATTCATGAAATATATTAAGTGTTATGAAAAGTGTTTCTTAATATTTATATTGATGAATATCAACCATGATAAAGAATGGAGTGTATCCCTTGAGGGGGAACTTATAAGATGAGAAGATCCCAAAAATTATTATTTATATTTAATATCAAAATATAGTAAGTGTATATGTGAATCATATGTTGGGGACTGATAATCACACATTCCAATTATTTATTTTATTTTATGGAACATATTTATTGAAGGGGAGAATGTGCCAGGATTGATGATAGTCTATTGGGGGAAAATTAACCTTTAGTTTTTCATGTTTTTATGGGTCTGTTAAGTTGATAATTGGAAATAAACACAATGAAAATATTCATAAACATCCCATGGAAAGACATAAATGAGTTATTATCACATGTTGATTGATATATGTGAAAATTTTAAATATAGGATAATCACTATTGTTTTCTACAACATGCTAAATTATGAAGGCATAGATATAATTAAGTTATAAATCATTACTATGGTAAATGTTATTCCACCTTTCACTCATGTAGATCAGGTATTAATATGGGGTATATTATTTCAATCAATATTAATACATGATATGGGTATAAATTTCCATTATAATTGAAATGTTTTATTTATTATCAATAAGGGGTGAGACAAGGGGAACTACTGATGGCATATTTATAAATGGTATATGTGATGTAGTTAAGGTTAATAGAAAAATCCATATGGAGATATTATAATAGACCATAACTCATAACTCTATTATGATATCATGTTTTTCATAAATGTACTTATCACACTACAAAGACACTAGTATTCTATCATATTTGGTTTATTATGCATATCATAAATTAATTATTAAATAAGAATATCTTCTTGTATTTCTATCTTCATAATGTATCCTACATTTGATTGTATTCTTACTATGACATGGTATATCCTAGAGGAAAACATAAAATTAAGGGTTATCCACAAGGCCTAATAAATGGCATTACATGATAACATGGGATTATATATCATTAGTTATAATAATAATATCACGATAACATTATGAAAATTAAAATACAAAATTACTTAAACATATATCATAGAAGTAAAATATCAAAATATCATAGTGTAAATGAGAAAACATAATGCATGGAAAAACCAAAAGGAAATTAATTGTTGAGATAAGTTGAGGATAATTAAAAGGACATGAAAAAATTATATTCAATGACCAAACATAAATTGAAAACAAGGATAACATCATGATTACACATAACAAATATGTACAAATAACCATTGTATACATTTAGATTTAATCTATCACCATGTTCATGAAACAAAATTATGGATGAGGATTACAACTACTTAATCAAACATACAATTATCATGAGATAGTAAGAATTTGAAAAATAATTTTAGTTCTCTACTAGAGACTTACATCAAATAATTCCTATCAAACCAACCAACTAGGACCCTTATTGGGTGGCTTTGGCTATTTGATACACCCCTAGGAAACCTCTAATATTCTAGGATATGGTCATTAACACAAGGAAGCCATACTCGCAAATTTTATTCCATAACATTAACATTATTAAATAAATATATACCACTAATCATGTAATAAAAAATACAACACATTATATACATAGTAGAAAAAATGTAAAATATACACGAGGACAAACTAAACTCATATAAAAAGAAGGGAGATGAACACGCCATACTTACCACTAACCCAAGAATCATATTCCATGAGCTTCATCAATTTCACTAATACATTTGATCCATAATATTTTGAAATTAAAACCACATATCTATAGGGTATCCAACCTGTACATCATCTGTAAAGACACAAAATATGTGGGCACACATCTCATGTAGGTGAGAGTATAAGAATTCCAATTAGGATACCCAAAAACAAAAGGGAAATAATAAATAAGGAAAGAAAATAGATAAGGCCAAAACAATACCACCACCCATATCAATAATATAATAAAGAAATACCAAGGGATATTTAATAACACTACGACTCCATAAGACCCCAACCAATCTGACAAATTTTTTTTTGAGCAAACCTCAAGAGTACACCCTCCAACACAAATTGAGGAATCCATGAACAATCCCCTCACCCTAGGGGAATAGACCTACCAATCCATATCTCTTAGTAGACTAAAATTAATTATAAGTCCACATACATGAAGATCACTCACTATTTATCAATAATAGGTACTCTCCATATGGTACATATCCATCTTAATTTGTGATTATAGTGAGGCAGATAAAGAAAAATGAAAATTACACTAATCCATAAACAACTCCATCTACCACTACATCACTACCAACCCATATAAAGAGGGTATATTACCCTGAGTTACCAATATTCCATCATTACACGAAAAAGGACCCATGCAGAAGATGAATAACTAAATATTTGACTCTCAATTCCAAGAATGAGGTATCCCCTAGAATAGAACCAGAACACACCAAAATACATTGGTAATGTTACATGGGGGAAAATACCTCCTCAAATACTCAAACATCTACAATATAATACCTTATACTTATACACACTCATTGTAATAATGGGGATGATAGTTTAAATAATAACCACTTTATGAACCAAATCCCTTTTAGGAATCACTCATAGGGGTAAACTAGAGTGCCCCATGCTTCGTTGTCCACAGAGTTCAAAAAATACCCGCAAATATTAACTATAACCATCACCAAGCCATGATATATATAATATTATTAGATATTTTGTGTTGTGACATTACACACATAGTGATCAAGGGGTTTTTAAGATGAAACTATGATCTATATCTTCATAATAACATCCATTGATAATGATCAAACAAGTAATCATATCAATGGTTTTCATTGTACACAATTGGAATGAATAAAAATAAGACTAAATTTAACACACATGATAATAAATCCAACACCAATAAGTACATAACTCCATGAAAAATTATCCTAGAATGGAGGGAACATCCCTGACTTAAATGATTTTCATTATAAAAATGAAATCAACTCAAATTTCCTAATAGGAGACTACAAATACAACCTTACATAGAATGATACAAAACATGAAAAAGGTTCCATAGATTCGATGGTCCATAGATCTTCTAGGACACAATATACAACACCGACTTGGGAATTAACCCTTTCTTATTCATCCATGCCAAGGAAATCAAATCAAAATATTTTTTCCCAAAAAATTCAAAATAGCCTCAAACCACATAATGTGGAGTGAAAACACCACTGCTAATCTAATTCTATTAACCTCACAGAGGATTTAAAATGACATGATTTATCATTCCACAATAAGAAACCCAACAATACAATTATAAATTAAATTAAAAATACATCAATGTTTATTAGATATAGTTATCCAAACAATGAATTTACCTAAGGGTTTACTAATCTCCATAACAAAATTGGTAAACCCTAAAACTATGTTTTATTGAAAATATATTCACAACCTATATCCTCCCTTATGTGTTTCCATAAGGGTTCCCCACCACATCATATGAGCCAACTGCCTATCCTACTAAACATCATCCAAGTGTACACATACATTTTATTTGGATCATGGAACCTTGGTAACATCAACCCCCTATTCCATTCTGCTTGAATTGTGGGACTACACATATACACTACTTTCCTTATTCTCGATCACATTCACCATAGTTGAACTATACCATATACTCTAGAAATGAAACTAAACATCTTACTGATTTGAAAAACCATAATTAAATCATATAGAATGGTCTTGAATATACACAAATCCCTTGAAATGGTATACATAATCTCCACCCTAACTTCAACTTCATTATGAATAAGAGAGAACATAATTAAGAAGAATAACTATTAGTTTTCCAGATAGTAATGACTACAAACCTACTACGTCTAAACTCATCTATTCCTAATAATATAAATGGCCAAAGATAGTGGTATCACTAGTTACTAGACGTAAAAAATTGATCTATGAAAGGTGAAAAATCAAATAATAGAGTAAAATCTAATTAATATTCATAAAACCCCTAGAATCACAACCTAACCTTGAATTGAATGAATAGTTCTTCTCACATAACATGAATATCAGTAATGGAAATTTTGAACTATCCCTCGATATATATTTGTTGGTATTTCCCTCTAAAACAACCACATATAATGAATCAAATATTTCCTTCCTATGATGGATTTGGTCAAAGACTCTATGGGTTATTCTTACTAACAAACTTTTCCTCTCTTTAGATGAAGTGGATCATGGCCATCCACTCAATCATAGAACAACTAACATTGTTAGTCATCCTTTTGAACTCAATCTAGTAGTGGTTAACCTCTACACATGGCATTATTAATAGGTCTCAATGTAATGTGGTAAAATATATTTGGAACCCACCTCCAAAATCATATATAACCACTAATAGATACCATAGTAGAACTATACACATATAGATGATTTATATCATACCACTCTAGTCTATGGGATTTACATGAATCTCTTGAAAATCATCAAACAATGAAACATCATGAGGATATCCCATACAAGGGTCAATGAAATATTAATTCCATGACAAAAATCAACATAAAAATTCATACCCTAAATTAGACACTACTAGATCAAATCCCTCAATAGTTCACACCATAACACAAACATCAAAATTATTCCAACCCATCATTTGAATACCACCCATTAATTAAGATCATTACACTATGGGTTTTTTGAACACACGAGGAGGCACACACCATAAAAACATATTTATCATGTGTCATAAACCATACCATGATTCCATCCAACCTGACTTCTGACACTGTCCGAGACATCACCTGAAGGTCTTTCCAGATACCCACTATCTTACAACCTGTTTCGGGCATCAATACAATCATAGTGGTAATTGTTTTTTCCAATCAAACTAGGATCAATAAATATACTAAAAATATGAATAACTAATAATAACAAAATATTAATAAATAATTAAATAGATCTAGCTACAAAATTAAATATAATAAACGCAAAATCGAACTACCTTGAAGCTACAAGGAAGAAACTAATGCCAGAAGAAAGGAAACATGACCTCTGTAATACCTCTAGGTCACTTCTATCCAGAAGACCATCTTGGTCAAATGAAAAGAACTTGAACCAGAATCCTAAATCTACAAAATAGCATAGTTGAAATAATAACGAATGGTATAAGTAGAGAGTTATCATAACATCATATTAGGAAATCACCAGAAAATACAAATATTTCCTCTTCTGAAAATAGTCCATAAATTATATTTTTTAAATAATCATCAAAATTTATTTTTTCACATGTTGAATAAACATACACAACATTCAATTATGAAAACAATGCATAGAAAAATTAAATTTTCAAAATGGGTTACCATTTACGAACCACTATCAAAACAAAAAATCCAAAAAAGTAAATACCACAAAATGGTGAAAATAAAAGAGTAGTATGAAGAAAGCCTAAGTGTAGAATAGAATAACAAGAAAAATATACCTAATAGACCATGGTAATTCCTAAATACCCCAAGAGTGATCCCTGAACATACTTGAATCGGACTCACATTTAGGTTTAAGGTGTAATTCCATAGTCTATTACCAACTGGCCGCTCTAAACAAGCCAATCTAGTGGCACATCCCACCATTCTCTATACAGTCAATGGGGTACCAAACGTTATAATTAGGGGTGATAAGTAACCATAACATTACCGTGTAAAAGTCACCCAAGAGTCCCATGGTATATGTACCTGGTGAAAATGGAGGCCCTCACATGTTTGACTCACCTTAACTATCGCCACTGCACATTCCAACCCTAATCATCGACACCACCAACATGGTAACCCACATAGTGAAATCCTCTTTTAGTGTTCCTTTAATACATTCAATCTTATAAAATATCCAATTAGGTTGTTACATCATTGAATCTTCAACACATTTCCCAAAACATTGCAATGTGCCAACAAAGAATTTATACATTTAATACCGCAATACAATTCCAAAAGAATGTAATATTCCAAACGAGCCTCCAATATTACAAACTATAATATATCAAAAAAAATATTGAACCATTTCCAAAAAATCACATTTATATTCACAATTCCAAATAGGCCATTACAATCCAAATCTAATTCTATTTCAAATTCCATTTCAATACCTTGTAGAAATATAGAAAATATATAATGGTTCCAAAGGGAAATTCATATAATTTAGAAAAAAATAATTTTCAAGGTACCATACATTCCATAATTTCTCCAGGAAAATATTGAAATCAACATAATTTATTCTGAGTACCAAGGAATAAGTATTAAAGTATAAATAAAAGTATGTCATTAATGTACGTTATATTGTGCTATAAAATATTATATAAAAAATTACTTAATTTAATTAGACTCAACTTAATTAAACACAAATTGTTGAAATCATCTCACTTTAATTGGAATCAGCTTTATGCCTATTATATATTATTATATAATATTATACATAACACAATATAAGGAAACTAAAAAACAATATCACATTAATAATGATCATTACATTATTCAGATATGAGTCTAATTAAAATTCTAAAAATTCCCATTGGATAAAAAATGTAAAATGTAAAATATAAAATGAGAAAATCTAGATTGCACCAATTTACATGGATCATCTACCTCAAAAACAACAATATATAAATGAATAAATATATTAGTAAATGAATAATGATCATAGAAAATTATAATATACGAACCTTGAAGGAATTGTAGTTATCATTGAGAAAATAATAGAGTGGTATATATAATAGGTAATGTGACTATTAGAATAGTAACATAACCAATGAGAATAGTGACCTGACCATCGTAAATAGTAACCGAACCATTGGAGTATTAATTTTACAAGAAAATAATATGTTGTGACATAAATAATATTTCTCATAATTGATTTTAGTAAATAAAAATATTATTATTCTAAAAAATCTATAATATTATTAGAAAATTGAAATAAAATATAAGCACATTTTTAATAAATTTAGTTTAATGTATTTAATGAAAATCCTAATTTTTATATTAAAAATTAAAAATTTCAGATGTTAGAAATTTATATTAATTAAATTAATAAAATTTTTGAAATAAAATTGTAAAAATTTTCAAATGTAGTTTTTTTGGTAATTTTCTAAAATACGTCAATTCTCAGGTGAATAGTAAAAATACAACTTTCCACAAAAACATTATAACGTAAATTATATCATTTAAGATGTAATAATGACCAACTACTTTATATATCATAATTATTTGAAATTATATATTTAATTTCATAAATGAATCATTAAAATTCAATAAACATAAATTCCAAAACTAAAAACCACCTTCCAAACCATAAAGTCAAAAGTTGTCCCAAAAATTAACATATTTTCATTCATTCCACATTCTATTTTAATAGAATAAATAATTCTTATAATAAATAAAATTATTGTATTAAAAAATTATATTATATTTATATATTATTTTTAATGTGAAAAGATTACTATTATATGTTCTACGTTTGATATATTATTTTATTTAATATTTTATTCTAAAAATACCCATGTGCTCAAGTATAAATAATTACACTCCATCCACTTGGAGAACCAATCATATATAACATTGAAAATTATAGCATCATCCAAAATCCTTCCTCAAAATCCCTTCTGAATCATTATATAAATTTTTCGAGTAATATAACTCCATCCCTAAAAGGAGTTATAGTGTCCTACAAGATAAGATACATCATGGATTAAGCTTGTTTCAGTTAACTCTTCAATTTTTTTTCAAATTATATTTATTTTTCTTCCACAAATTTAAATAAATATTATATTATTAATTTTAATGTAATTTAAAATTAAATTAATCGGATTAACCTACTATAAGTATCATATTTAAAATATATATATACATTTCAAAATTCTAATTTTTTCACTTTCAATACGTTCCTATCAATGGGAAGTTAACCATATTTAGAGACATTTCTTAGTCAATTATTATAAATTCTTTCATTAATGGGACATATGAATCACATATAATATATAAAAACGTAATTACATATATTACATGCTTTTGCAGTTAATTATACTTATGTATAAATTCTCTTGATTGGAAATAGTGAAAACGAACGAAAATAGGAAAATTTAATTAAAAATGATATCTAAAAATTAACATTTAACAAATATTGTTATATAATAGAATAAAAAATTTACAATAATTAAACAGTGGAACCTTACATAGAAAGATACCAAACATGAAAAAAGGATCCATAGCTTTGAAGGTCCATAGATCCCCTAAGACACAGAATACAACACTGACTTGGGAATGAACCCTTTCTTATTCATCCATGCCAAGGAAATAAAATCAATATATTTTACCCTAAAAATTAGAAATTTCCTCAAACCACATAATGTGGAGTGAAAAAAACACTTATAATCAGATTTTGTGGACCTCATAGAGGATTTACAATGATATGATTTATCATTCCATAATGAGAAACACATCAATACGAGTATAAATTAAATTAAAAAACCATCAATATTTATTAGATAGAGTAATCCCAAAAATGAATCACCCTTGGGGTTTAATACTCTCCATAACAAAAGGGTAAACCCTACAACTATGTTTCATAGAAAATATATTCACAACCAATATCCTCCCTTACATGTTTCCATAAAGGTTCCCCACCACATCACATGATCCAACTGTCTATCCTACTAAACATCATCCAAGTTTACACATAAATTTTATTTGGATCATGGAATCTAGGTAACATCAACCCACTATTCCATTCCCCTTGAATAATTGGACTGAACATATACACCACTTTCCGCAGTCTAGTTCACATTCACCATAGGTGAACTGTTCCATCTACTCTAGAAACGACATTAAAAATATTATTGTTTTGAAAAAACATAATTAAATCGTTTGGAATGGTCTGGAATATAAAAAATCCCTGGAAATGGTATATATAATCTCCACCCAAACTTCCACTTCATTATGAATAAGATACCACATTATAAGGAAGAATAAATATTAGTGTTTTAGATTGTTATGACTACAAACCTACCATGTCTAAACACATATATTCCCAATAATACAAATGGCCATAGATAGTGGTACCAATAGTTACCAGTCATACAAATTTCATATATGAAAGGTGAAAAATCAAATAATAGAGTAACATATAATCAATTTTCCAAAAACCCTTAGAATCATAACTTAACCTCGAATTGAGTGAATAGTTCTTCTCACACAAAATGAATTTCACTAAGGGAAAAAAATGAACTTTCCCTTGTAATAAATTTTTAGGTTTGTCCCTCTAAAACATCCCCATATAACGAATCCAATATTTCCATCCTATGAAGGATTTGGTAAAAAAATCCATGGAAAACTTTTACTGACCTACCTGGCCTCTCTCTAGATAAAGTTGATCATGGCCATCCACTAAATCATAGAACACCTAACATTGTTAGTCATGCATTTGAACACAATCTGGTAGTGGTCAACTACCAAAAATGACATCGTTAATAGGTCTCAATGTACTATTCTAAAATATATTTGGAATCCACCTCCTTAATTATCTTTAACCACTAACAGATACTAGGGTAGAACTATACACAAAGAGATGATTTCTATCATACCACGCTAGTCTATAGGATTTACATGATTCTCTTGAAAATCATCAAACAATGAAGCATCACGAGGATAGCCCATACTAGTGTTAATGAAATATAAATTCCATGATAAAAATATACATAAAAATTAATCCCCTAAATTAGAAACTACTAGATCAAATCCTTCAATAGTTTACACCATAACACAAACATAAAAATTATTCCCATCTATCCTTTGAATACCACCCATTAATTAAGGTATTTACACTATTGGTTTCTTGAACAAACTATAAATGACACACCATAAAAACATATTTATCATGTGTCATGAACCATACCATGATTCTATCCAACCCGACATCAAACCCTATATGAGACATCACCGAATGGTTTTTTCGGATCCCCATGATCATACAAACTGTTTCAGGCATCAATAAAATCATAGTGGGAATGATTTTTTAGAAAACAACAGGGGTTAATAAATGTAATAAAAAATATGAATAACTAATGATAAATAAATCTTTATTATACTTAAACAAATCTAGCTACAAAATAAAATTGAACAAGCCAAAAACATAACTTCCTAGAAGCTAAAATGAAGTAACTAATGCCAGTCTAAAGGAAACATGACCTCTGCATGACCTCTAGGTCACCGCTTTCTACAAGACCATCTCGATCAAATTAAAATAACATAAAACAGAATCTTGAAACCACAAAATAGCTTAGGTATACTAATAACAAATTATAAAAGGAAAGATTAATCTGAACATCATAGTAGGAAATCACCAGAAGATACATATATATCTTTTTCTGAAATCAGTCCATAAATTCTAGTTTTTAAATATTCATAAAAATTAATTTTTTCTCATTTTGAATAAACATACACAAAATGCCATTTTAAAAATAGTGCACGAAACATTTCAATTTTCAAAATGGTTTACCATTTAATAACCACTACCCAAAAAATCTAAATAATGAAATACCACAAAATGGTGAAAATAAAAAACCAGTATGAACAATTCCCAATTGTAGAAGAGAATAATAATGAAAATATACTTAATAGACCATGATAATTCCTAAATATCATAAGGCTGATCCCTGAACATACTTGAGTCGGACTCATGTTGAGGTGTAAGGTGAAAAGCCATAGTCTATAACCAACTGGTCTCTCTAAACTACCCAATCTAGTGGCAGATTCCACCATACCCAATACAGTCAATGCAGTACCTACTTTTATTATCATGGGTAATAAGTAACCATCACACAACCCTTTAAAAGTTACCCATGAGTACCATGGTAAATGTACGTGGTGAAAAGGTAGGCCCTCACATGTTGGTCTCACCTTAACTATCGCCACTGCACTTACAAACCCCAATCATCGACACCACCAATATGCTAACCCATAGAGTGAAATATTCTATTGGGGTTCCTTTAATACATTCGATCTTATAAAAGATCCAATTAGGCCATCACATCATTCGATATTCAATACATTTCACCAAACATTGCAATGTGACAACAAAGAATTTATACATTTAATACCGTAATCCATTTCCCAAAAAACGAATTATTCCAAACGAGCCTCCAATATTACCAACTAAAATATATCAAAAAATATATTGAACTATTTCTAAAAAATCACTTTTATATACACAATTCCAATATCCCATTACATTCATAATCTAATTACATTTCAAATGCCATTTCAAAACCATGTTGAAATATAGAAAATATCTAATTGTTCCAAATGGTAATTCATATAATTTTGAAAAAAACAATTTTCAAGGTACTATAGGGTCCATAATTTCACAATAAAATATTGAAATCAACATAATTTATTTTGAATACCAAGGAACTAGTATTAAATTATTAAAACATCATATCATTAATGTATGTTATATTCTTCTATTTAATATTATACAGAAATTTACTTAATTTAATTGGACTCAACTTAATTATACACAAATTGTTGAAATCATCCTACATTAATTTGACACAACTTAATGCCTATTATAGTTTGTTATATAATATTACACACAAATCAGTATAGGGAAACTAAAAAACAATATCACAGTAATAATGATCATTAAATTATTCAGATATGTGTCTAATTAAAATTATAAAAATTCTAATTGGGTAAAAAATTTAAAATATAAAATATAAAATGAGGAAATATGGATTGCACCAATTTACATGGATCATCTACCTCAAAACCAACTCTATATAAGTTAATAAATATATTAATAAACCAATAATGATCTTAGAATAAAAATAATATATGAACCTTGAAGGAATTGTATTTAATCTTGAGCTCATAATAGAGTTGTATATATAATAGGTAATGTGACCAATGGAATAGTAACATAACTAATTGGAATTGTAACCTGACCATAGAGAATAGTAACCTAACCATTAGAGTATTAATTTTACATGAAAATAATTAGTTGTGATATAAATAATATTTAACATAATAAATTTTAGTAAATAAAAATATTATTATTCTAAAAAATCGATAACATTATTAAAAAACCGAAATGAAATATAAGCACATTTCAAATAAAATTTATTTCAATGTATTTAATTAAAATAATAATTTTTATATCAAAATTTAAGAAAATCAGATGTTAGAAATTTATATTCATTAATTTAATATAATTTTTTAAATGAAAATGTAAAAATTTTCCAGGTGTTTTTTTTTGTAATTTTATGAAATACATCAATTCTCCGGTGAATAGTAAAAATACCACTTTTCACAAATAGATTGTACCTTAAATTTCATCATTCAAGATGTAATAATGAAAAAATACTTTATATATCATAATAATTGGAAATTATATATTTAATTTCATAAATGAGTCAATAAAATACAAAAAACATAAATTTAGAAACATAAAACCACTTTCCAAACCCTAAAATCAACAGATGTCCAAAAAAATAACATATTTTCATTCTTTCCACTTTCTATTTTAATATACTAATTAATTATAATTATAAATTAAATTAATCTATTAAAAAAATATATTATATTTATATATTATTATTAATGTGAAAAGTTAACTATTACATGTTCTACGTTTGATATATTATTTTATTTAATATATTATTCTAAAAATTCCCATGTGCTCAAGTATTAATAACTACACTCCATCCCCTTGGAGAATCAATCATATCTAACTATGGAAATTATAACATCATCCAAAATCCTTCTTCACAAGCTCTTATGAATCATTATGTAATTTTTGGAGTAATATAAATCCATCCATTAATGGTGTTATAGTGTCATACAAAAAAGATACAACAACGATTATGTTTTTTTTTGATTAACTATTCACTTTTATTCTAATTATATTTATTTTCCCTCCACCAATTTCAAAAAAATATTACTTTATTATTTTTTAAGTAATTTAAAATTAAATTAATGGGATTAACCTACTATAAGTATCATATTTACTATATATAAACATTTCAAAATTCTATTTCTATCACTTTCAATACTATCATTTCAGAGAGAAATTAACCACCTTTAGACACATTTCCTAGTCAATTCATATAAATTCTTTAATTAATGGTCCATATGAAACATGCTTAATATATAAATATGTAATTACATTTATTACATGCTTTTGGAGTTAATTATAATTTTGTATAAATTTCATTGATTGGAAAGAGTGAAATCGAACGAAAATAGGAAAATTTAATAAAAAAATGATATCAAAACAATTCACATTCATCAAATATTTTTATAAAATAGAATAAAACAATTAAAATAATTAAATATTGGAACAAATAAATAGAATTATCTTCTAGAACAATGTTTTATTTATACAAATTTTATTAATCGGGAGGTACAAAAGTGAATAATTAATGCGGAATTAATGGTAAAGGGATTCTCAAACAAAATTACATTATTTAGGTTATCCTATCTTACACATTGTTAATTTTTATATTATATCCTTAAAATGGTCTTTCTCTTATATTTCTTGGACATATATGTCCCCACCATGTCGAATGTTTATAGGACATGCATTTTTTTATTATGAATTTGATTTCTAAAACATCATATTTTACTCCTGGTGAAATGAATCATCTACACTCTATAATAATGATGTTTTTTTATATGTATGATTTACGTAATTCCCTTTGGAAGCAAAAATATTATTCAAGAAATAATTCATTAATAAATCTCTTGAAACCCATTCAATTCCATGGTTTAATTCGATAACTATGATTTTGATACATTCTATTTGGTATACATGATTATGAGAATTTATGATGTGATGAGTTGGACCAGAATTATATAGCCCACCAAATCATCTTGTAATGTGAATTATCTTATTACGTTATGTGAAATAGTCATGAAAATTATGCAATATTTTTTCCCAATTTTGATGTTATTATTTATTCATACATGTTATTCATGAACATGATGCTATCTTTGTTTAAAAAAAATATTTTCTATTTGAGAACTGAGACATGATTTTTGATATTATGTATATGATACATTCCATGAATTATTCAAAATATTACATTATTTTTACAATGATGATAATATTCTAATGATATTACTTTTCTAACTCATGTAATTTTGATACATATCCTTTATTCCCACCATGTTATACGTCCCCATACATGGATTTTGGGCTCAACCCTTTCATTTTTGTATATCCTCATGTGATTACATGTAAAATTTTGAATGTGAGGGACAATAATACGATATAGATGAATGAATTAAATAATTTTTTAATTCAATAATGAAAATATAATTTTTTTATCATAATTTATCCATGATACTAATCCTTTGGATTCTAAATTGTATCACTATTATGTTGTATGTCTTAAATGGATTTAATAGTTATGTAATGAAAAATTATGGTGACTATATTCCCAAAATAATACCATATATAATGTACAATGAGACTAAACAATTACAGATTTCATTAGATCACTATTTTATTCTGATGTCACCTATCGCTATCATATCATGTACATGCATAAGTGTTCTATATAGATCATTCAACATTAAATATTTTTTCAACACAATATATACCATCATTATGGAATGTGTGAAAAACCCATGTAAGTACCCAATAAAGGTATTATAGGTAAAACTAGTTGAATAATCATGATTACAAATTTCTATGGTGAAACAACTTAAAAATACCTTGAAAATAAAACCCTAATGACATTTCAACAGCATAATGATAATACATGAACATTCATAAAATGGATTAATGATAGAGAAAGGGGTCTCCCATCATATTTACATAAAATAACAGTATGTGGTGTATTTAATAACAATATCCAACATGAAATTTTGGTAATTAATTTTAATAATACAATATGGGTGTTTGAATATAGACATATCAATGATAAATTATATGATAATTTTAGTAGCATAATAAGAGTACATAAAGATTCATAAATTTCTCTAATTAGAGAGAAAAGAGGAATATCATTATATGGAAGTAAAAATTACAGTAGGTTGGATATTTAATTACAAAATGAAAATTTAAAACCAGTTAATTAAAAGTAATAATATTATAAGGGTTCTTTAATAATAACACATCTTGGATAATCCCAAGATAATTTCACCAGAGTAACGAGGGAACATAATAAATCATGGGAGTACATAATGCGACTAAAAGTGGTAAATAATCACTTTTAAGACATAATTAAATTCATCAATATGTTTAAAATAATATCCCATTAATATTAATTGGAACAAAAAGGGAATTACATAAATTGTCTGTTTAAATAAATAAGTGAATTAGAGGACCCTCACTAAATTTATGCATTGTAACAACTTAGGTAAATGCTATAATTATAAGCGATAAATGATATATAATATTTTTTACATCAATTTGAATTTATTTTTATATTTTATAAATAAATTAATACATATTCAATTCATATTCAAATGTCTAATTACAAACAAGGCTCTTGAAAGGAAATGAAGATAGGGGAATCCCTTACCTTAAGAGGGTGATTCCAAGAGCTTGGTTGGAGCTACTTAAGAGCTTTTTGGAACCATCAAAGGAATATAAAGAGGGAATGAATGATTGAATATGTGATCCATGGTTTCTTAGTGAAATTTAATTTTAGATTTTTGTGTTTTTTTTGTAAAAGGTAGGTGAGTTATGTGTTACTTCCAAAACATAGGTTTTCTACTTTATACAATAAAAAAACAAAACCATAAAACTACCCTTGAATTTTTCCATTTTTTCATAGAAAAAGGAGTTATTGTGATTATCATATAATTCCAAGGTCCTAAATCATTAAATTACATTCCTTGGTGATGTGGAAGTGAGTCATGTTTATAATGAATTGATTTCAAAACATAAGAATACAATATAGGTTTTGTAGGATTCACAAAGGCTTTAAAAAATAATAAAATGACAAAATATACACATTATATGAATGGTTAGACATATATATTTTTATGTACAACCTTTATATAATTTATTACATCAATTTTTGGTCATTATAATTCCCTAATACACACTGTATATTTATACAGTATTTAATTTTTACATGAAAATCTTATTATGATAGAATATTATAAATAATTAATTGATGGATAATTTCTGTGTGATAATATTAAAATTATGATCTATTTTATCAAAATAATTTAAATAATATCTGAATTTTTTACTTTGAAAACAATAGTAAACATTTAATGAGAAATTCTGATTTTTTGTTAAAAATAGTTATCAAACACTTATAACTATTATATTTGACTTCATAAAAATTATATTTTGATTTAAATATAATAAACTATATTTAAAATTATTATTTTATTAAATTATAATTTATTTTTGAAATACATGAATTCATTAAAGAATAATTTCATCATTAATATTTCTTACAAAACAAAAATACAATTTATGTTTTACCATATCAATTTAAATTTTTTTAAAACAAGTTTTTTAAATATTTATAAAGAAACATAAAAAATAAAAATAAGTATTATAAAAAAAATATACATATTCAAAATATTATGAATATTTTTTCCTTGTCCTTGTTAAATTATTTTTAATCTTAATTGTCTTATATTCCTTTGATCAGGGTAATAACTATTTAATTTAATAAAATTTAAATTTCCCAAAAAATTTGTTGAACTAATTTATTAATATTAATCATTATTATAGAAAAAAGGAATAAATTTTTAAAAAATTAATTCACATTTGCGGAATATTTTAATTTAATATAAAACCTATAAACATGGTGCAAAGTGACTTTTCTAAAAAAAATTAATTTTCACAGAAATAATGATTTTTATTTAACACAATTACTAGTAATATTCACTATAATAAATAAAAATAATAATTATATATATATATGATATAGAAATTTAATTTAAATAATTACCCATTGGAAATTATTTTTAATTTATTATAAAGATAAACATTAGGAATTTTGGAATAGTTTACAGAAAAATATGTTATCAAGCCTAAAAATAAATGGATAGCAAATAAGATACAAATGATTATTTAAATGTAATTAATTATATTAAATATAAAAACACAATTATTATGTTAATTTAATATAAAATTAAAATTAAAATTATGCTTTTAAATTATATTATTTATCAATAGAAATGACAATTTACAAAACAATATGGTATTTTTCTCTTTCCAATGAAATATTAACATTTTTTTAAAACAAAATCAATCACCCGAAGTGAATTTTCATTTACTGTTTTATATAAGTTTGAATTTTTTCTAATAAAATATATATGATTCCTATAAATTTATTATAATAATTTTTAAAAAAAATTTTTTTTTAGGAAAACATATTCTTAAAGAATAAAATTTCATTTCTAAAAATTTGGTGATTATATACTGTGAATTTATTAGAATATACTTTTTTGTGTGTTAAATTCATATATATATTTCATAATTTATTTAATCTTATTCATATCTACTAATTTAAGGGATGGGTTAAATCATGATTATTAAAATATATATTATTTGATTTGGTTTAGTTTTTCATATTAGATAAGCGGTCAAACTAAATTTTATCTTTTAACAAACTGAAGGTGTTACATTCTCCCCCTATTTAAAAAATTACATCCTCACATTTTTAAAGATATATTTGTAATAAAAAGTTTTAAATATGAAAATATCATTATTGATAAATCAAATTGTAGAAAGGGTTAATAAAAAATTAAACAAGAAAAGAGATAAAGGGAATTATGAAAATCATCACAATACTAGGTTTCCAATTAATTTTTTTACTAGGAAGTGATAATATAGACATGGAAAAAATAACTAGTTCCCAATAACTAATACAGAGAGATATAGAGAAAGGTTTTGAGAAAGATAATGGCCAGAAAGGCATAAATCCATCATAGGTGAGAAGAACTTATATTCATAATATGAAAACATTTTTGTTTCATAAAAAATTATCTAGCGTTGATGAATTAATTTACCACCTAGACATGGAATAGAGGGAAATATACTTTCATGATAAATATAATTTTATCCTACAATTAGTTTCCACTATAATGTAATATTTTCTCTAAATTATGAGTACTCAAGATGAATTGTTTGTTCCAGAAGCCCTAAAATTAGCTTATGAAAGATCACATAATCCCCCAAAGAACAAAAAGTATTCCTCATGTCCAAACTAAACCCAACAAATAGAAAAATATAATATAGTAATGTGAATTAATAAAACCTAATTAATTAATATTCCATATTCAACCAAAAATCCCAATTGTATAACATAGATCATTCCTTAAATAAATACCCTTATATCCCCTATATCCCATAAAAAATAACTACAACATTTATGAATGTTTTAACCTCAATGGTTTTGTCATACACATCAAATTAGTCCTCAAAAAATATAATATAATTTTTAACAAATAACCTGTTATATTAAACACAATTTTTATATATAACACAACCCAACAAAAAATATTATGAAATATCATTAATCACTTAAAAATATATTTGATCATATATTATGAATCATAAAATATCCTTAATAATACATAAATTCCATCATAATAATATCCAAATGTGGTATAAATGATTTTTACCCATAGGATTACACATAGACATATCATCCCAAGACTTATTAGGCTTATCCAAAAATTAATCACATGATAAGTGTTATCAATTTTTCAATCATGTGTTTTTTAAAATATCAAATTATCATTAAATCTCTATTATAGTTTATTGAAACCATTAAAAACAAATTTCAAATCCCTAACAAAAACTATTGTGGAACAATCATTAGAATTTTTATGATTCTTATATCTAGAATTCCAATGGTATACTACTTCTATAATATAATTCTCAAATATATAAACCCGATAATCAAAAAACATTAATGATTTCTAAATCATATGTCATTCCTTAGTCTAATATTTGGACCCTAAATTGTAGAATTGATTCAGATAATTCCCATATTATCCACACACAAGACATTGAAAAATTTAGGTTGTCATATGATGAAATTTATCAAATTCTATAATTCTATTCATTTATATGACAATATGATGCTTTACATATTATATTCAACATATAAAACATCTTTTAGTTCCTTTGTAACTTTTCCATATGTTCCACTTTCCATCTTTTGGACACATTGTAAATTGAGTCTTATATACATTATTATCTTTATTGGAAGAACATCCATGAGACATCATCCTCCTCCTCTATGATTTCATTGAACATTAAAATATGATCTAGTTTTTAATTATGATTCATCATAGATGGTTAGGCATAATAAAAATTTTAATACCTGAGCTATTGGAATGTGATATATCTCATTTGTGTAGTCATCACATTTCCCATCACATTGGTTGTTGACTCAATTTCCCCTATCTTCATCAACCAAATAGAATAAAGGTAAAATTAAGTATTAGTAATTTTAAACTATTAATCACATATCTTGGAAGAAAATAACATTAAAGAGATAAAATATAAATGGACATTATTTGCTTAACTTATAAATTTCAATGCTTAAATATAAGATAACCATGATCTATTTCGTTACACAGATTATTATATGGGAATTGTTTCTCTAAATTAGTTTTTGTAATGAGATTTTTAATTTAATAATTAAAATAAACATGGAGTGTAAAATTATGTGTGCATCATATACTATTGTCACAAACCAGTTCCTAATAATGTCTAGTTCAATAATGTTTTTTAGTGGTTATAAACCCTAAGTGAATCTGTGTCTCTTCCAGATCATCTTATAATACCCATAAAAAGATACATTTTCTATGGACCACTTACTCTATACGTTACAGAAATATAGGGATTCTTAAATATACATTTTTATCTCTATTTGTTTCTCTATTGTTTTCTAACCCCAATACAAAAGCATTATTGATTTCCATTAGATTACAACCATCAAACCCCTAGTCATTATTACATAATAACTTGTGATTTATTATAAAACAAAACAAATAAGAAAAACCAATGATAGAATAGTATTGTTTACATGGGTAATTAGTAACATCACATTACAACATTAAACATGTTTTACATAAAAATTATTTAATAAATAGTTAACATTCTCATAATCATCCTACATTCTTAAAACATTATGGGATAACTAGGGGATATTGATAAGAAGTGGATGAGCTATAAAGAAAATTAAGGGAATAAAAAAATCATAACATAAATAAAGTATTATATGTTAGCAAATATTTATATGAATGATACATAAAATGGGTGAGAATCATAAACATGAATGTTGAGGAATGATGTATCATGATAAAATTAAGGCAACATGTAATAGTAGTGAAACCATTAACATTATATCATAGAGATATGTCAAGGATAATTTTTGGGACATAATAATAAGTTAAATAATTACCATACCGGATTAGTTCCACTTCCACATCCCATATGTGTTGTATCATGAGATCAAAACATTATCCAATTAATTTTAGTTTTATAAAATTATTGATGTACCCATGACTTTCATAACATAAACATTCATAAGTGTGAAAAAAAGATCATTCAACATAGGATTATTTTTCCTCACATTTAATACAATGATTAAATAATGTGAGTTATATAAATGGATTTCACTGATCGGTTAATTATATTTACGAATAGGTTAATTCCCTTGAGTAGAAATAGATATGGGTATACACCTCACAAATGTTCTACTTAGAAAATATCCATGACATTTCAGCCGCATAATAACGATACAAAAAGATTCATAAGATTGATCTATAAGTCTGAAATGGGCCTCTCGTCACATTTATGTGAATATAATTTTTAATTAATATTAATAACATAATAATACATGAATATGTGTAAATTATAATCCATATACTAGAATTTTTTTTGGAATAAAAACATGACATGGAAAATCACATTGTAGCATCAATGACATAATAAAAGTACTTAATTATTTATAAAATAGTATAATATGATATAAATGGGTCTCTAATCATATTTTATTAACAACTAGAGTATTAACTATATGTAACATGATAATATGCCACAAAAATTCGGAAAATAATAGGCATAAGACATGAAGGTTACTTGGATAAAAACGTGGCACAGAAAAGTCATTGGATAATTTTTGTAGCATAACAGGGGTGAAAAATTAATCTTGGTATGTATTAATGAGAGTGAAAGTGGTCACTAATCACTTTTCAATCCTAATTGATTTAAGGGGGTTTTATATGAAAATATCCCATCAATTGAAATCAGAATACAAAGTTCATTAAGTAAATAAGGTGTTTAAATAATGAGGATAATGAGAGGATCCCTTATTAATTTTGGTATAGTAACGACTTAGGTAAAGGAAACAATGAGTGTGGATAGATGATCTATATTTTTTATTATATATATTGGATAGTAGTGGGATATTTATAAAGTCATGACAATATAACTAATTGAGATTCAGTATGGAAATTATAATGAAGGTGTATGAATGGAAAATAAGAGAGTCAAAATCCATACCTATAGAGGGTGATTCCAAAAGTTTGGGAGGAGCATATTGGGAGAATGGTGGAAATATTTAAAGAATTTAGAAATGTGAGTTTTTATTAAGGATTGTATTGAAGGTTTTTTACGGAGTTTTAATGGTTTATGGAGGGGTTTAGATTATAAGATATGGGAAGTTCTTTATTACTTCCCAAATATAGGTTTTGGTCACTATACAATAAAATTATCAAAACCAAAAATCTACCAGTGGTTTTTTTCCATATATTCATGAAAATACGATTTATTTACATAATTTATAAGTAAATGGAACAAAATCAGTAAAATATTACCCTTTTTTATGTGTAGGTGAGTCATGTTTATAAAAAATTATTTTTAAAACCATATAATTTAATATAGGTTTGGGAGGATTCATAAGGAATTCCTAAAATTTAAAAAAGTGACTCAACATATTATTTTAAATGGTCAGAATATATTCAGTTAGGGATACCCTTTATAGAATTGTTTACATCACTTTTGGGTAATTATGATCTCATAGTACACACCATATATTAATATACTATTTAATATTTACCTGAATATAAGAATATATGAAAAAGTTATAAAAAAAGAACTCTTGTATAATAAAGATTCCCTGATTCCAATAATAATAATTATTCTATAAAAATAATATTCTAAATATTTGAATTTTTTACTTTTAAAACCAAAATGAACATTTATTATGAAATTCTTTATTTTTTTATTTAATTGTTTTTTAACTATAATTATAATTACATATGACTTCATAAAAATTATAATATCATTTAAATTTTAAAATAAAATTATTTTATAGTATTATTTGATAAAAATATAATTATTTTTAAATCCTATAATTCATGAAAAAGAAATATCTTAATATAAATTTCTTATTAAAAAAATACAATTTTGGTTTTATCATATCAAAATGTAATTTTAATCAAAATAAATCATTATTATTTATATCAAAAAAATTTATATCTATTATTATATTGAAACAAAAATAAAATATTCATAATATTATGTTTAATTTTATTCTAGTCCTTGCTAATGTTCTTTACCCTTAATTGTTCCATTTTTCTTTTACCGTTATAATAAATATTTTCTACTATTACATTTTATATGGTACAAAAATAACGTTAAAATAATTACCTAATATTAATTATAATTATTTAAAGTATTGAATTGATTTAATCAAAAACAATTAATATATATGGAAGAAGTTAATTTAGAATAAAAACCTACAAACAGGACATAAAGTTGTTTTTTTAAATCAAAATCATTTTTCTAGAAAAATATCATTATTCGTAATCACTATAACAAAAAATATTAAATACATAAATCTAAATTAATAATGATATATATATTATCCATAAATTTAATTTAAATCATTCCCCATTAGGGAATCTTTTTAATTAAAAATAATAGAGAAAAATTATTCAATTTTAAAAATCATTCATTATTTTTTTCCATGACTAAATATAAACTAATATGAAAATCTAGTAAAAAGATGATTTAGAAGAAATTACTATTTAAATATAGCTAAATAATAAATATTTTATCTTCAAATAAAATTAATATAACTATGGTCCTTTTCAATTAATTAATTTATCAATTTAAATGACAATTTTATGTTTTTTTGTAATATTCACTTTTTAAGGAAAAATAAATATTTTCCAAAAAATTATAAAATATTAACATAAGTAAATTATAATATTTATTTAAAAATATTTTTTTACAGAAATAAATAAGAATAAATTTTGATGAAAATGTATTTTTAATGAATATATGCCTTTATAAATAGTTGAGTGATTATATAAATAGATTATATAAATATATTTATGTTGAGTATGGAATTTCTAAAAATATATTCCATAATTTATTTAATCTGATTCATATCTGAAATTTTAATTTAATGGTAAAAACAATGTTATTTAATTAATTTGTGTTTTCTTGGGTTTGATGTTGCATATTTCCTATGTTATCAAACAATATTTTCTCTTTCAAAAAAGATGCGTACTAAAATTTTAGAGTATGAATGGAGTCACTATGAAGTACAAATGTTCATATCTTATATGAAAATAAATCTTTTGAATATACTCATTCACTTTTGACTAATGATATCCCTTCTAATGAATAGTCTGTGAGAAATATTGATCCCCACATAGTTTGTAAACATTTTCATGAATTTTGCAATGAATACTCTTCAATATCATGACCTTGTTAAGTAGTTAAAAAAATATAAACATTCACTAAAATAATATTCATATAGTAAAATAGGATGAGGAAAACTCAAATATAGGAAGTGAGAAATACAAAACCCTTGAAAAATTGTTTTAATGGATTCTTTTTAAATATTTTTGTTCAATAGGGACCATTTCATATGGATTATTTAATATGGGTATAGATCCGATAAAATGTTTTATAGAGAACACAACCTATATACTAGATGGATGAATAGTTAAAAATTTAGCGAATATGAAAACTTATTATATTACAACAACCATATAATCATGGAAATTCATATCCCTTTCATTAATAATTTAGGCTGGATATAATTCCACATAAGGCAATAATATCCATGATTGAAATGGATTTTCCAATGAATTTTAATAATTCACCTTGTAGTTTTATAATATCGAGGGATTTTTTGGTATATAAAATGTCACTTCCCTCTCCTAATAGTTAATATTTTTACAATATTGGGAAATATATTCTATTCCAAATATAGCATCAAAATATATACATGGATGCATAGATATATTTTTTAGAAGATTATTCCTTTAAACATTAACTGGGGAAAATGATATATTTTAGATTCAATGATTGAACCAAAATTTTTCCCCTAAACATAATTACCTCCATGTATTAAGGTTGTGGATGAACATTTATAGAAAATTGATATGATATTAATTAATTTTTAGATACAAAATAAAAAAAAGTTCCCTATTCTTAATGAATAAATAGATTAACCACTAACACTTTTATTTCATTCTTCACTCCAATGATAATTATAGCATATGTTCTTCCTCGTATCCTTATTTTTTATATTTTTTTATAAATTATCATAAATTACTCATGTCTTTAAGAATTGAGTTAGACAAATCATGCCTTCTTTATGGTAAAAATATTGGACTCAAGAAATAGGATTGAATTTAGCAATATTTTCATTATTTATTTTTATTGTGTTATTCGTATAAATTTGATAATATTTATTTGTGTTTCCTTATTTTATAAAAATTTATAATCTCTTCAGTCCATTAATGTTAGTTCTTAGGATCCTCTTCCCACGCCTTTGTTTATGTAGATAATTTTATCATTTTTCCTTCAACAAGGCATATTAGTTAAAACCCAAGAGTAGAACTCCAATATTTTTTTCTTACTACTTGTCCATGGATACCATTGGGATCCCCTAATATTTATCTTCATATTAAGGGATCATAAAACCATTTTACTATTTCTGTGAAATTTCATAATTATTAGTTATTATTTAAGATGTGGTGTCAGTCCACTAAAGAAGTGTTTGAATGTTCTTTTTTGGGACAATGACATAGATAAAAGTGTACATTATTTTTACTATAAATGTTTTCTCAAATGAACGAATAATATCATCCTCTCGTTTCATGATACTAATAAAAAAACATACTATTTTATTATTTATTGTGAAAGGAAAATAATTATTGAAAAATATTTTTTGGAAACCAATTCATTCCATTGAGTTGAGGTTTTCTATAGTCTTAGTTATAATGTCATGGAAATGCTGTGGTTTAATTGGGAGTCACAGATGTTATCTGAGCCACCCCATGAGTCTATCACCATCGCACACCTTACCCTTCGTTCTTATGTTGGTGTTATAATGGTTTATGTAACAATAAATTATCTATACGATTATGTGAATTATTTTTCTATATAATAAAGAATATAAATTCATTTTATTATTGTAACATTGTAAATAGTTTGAAAGCACAAATAGTATTTTTAGTTAACATTCAATTAAGAAATCTATTTTTTTGAATTAATAGATTTTTTAATTTAATGATATTTTAATTAAATAATATTAATAAATAACTTTTTTTATTATATAAATTACCATAAAATGATTTTGAATACAATTTTTATTTTTATTATGGTTTGAAAGATATTATTTTCAAAAAATATGAATTTATTATAATTGTCAGTTTTTATTTTAAATTTAAATAATAACATATTAATAAAATTATTTTGATAAAATGCATATTATTTATGGATTCAGGATGTCGGGATTATCCAACGGTGAATTTTTCAAAATTTTGTGAGACAATGGCATTTTTGGGTAAAAATTATATACCATTTAAATATGTTATGTGTTTTATGACATCATAATTACCCAATAGTGATATAATAAAATACAATAAACATTTTTTTATGTTAATAAATTTTTTACCAATAATATAATGTGATTTTAGTTTTGTTTTCTTTAATTTAAATGATTTATTAGACCCTTCAAGACTTATAAAACATATTACATTTTTAAATTGATTTCTTTGAGACAGTGACTCACCTCTACATAAGAAAATCGATTATTTTAAGAATTTCGGCCATTATCCCTAGAAAATATTTTTTTCAACAACCCTTTGGAAAAAAACATGGTATTTTTGTGGTTTGTGTTAGTTTAATGTGTGGTGACCCAACCCTAAATAATAAAGAGTTCCCTCTCCTTTCCCATATAAACCCACCCAAGATCCCACTTCATCTTCACCCACAGCCTTTACAGCTTGACCAAACCCGGAACGTGTCTCTATATAGTCCTCTCAGGGATCCCCAATATCTCTTGAATCCTCTCTCAAGCCCCTCCCAATCCTTTGGGATCAAACTTCCAAGTAAGGGATTCTTCCTTTCTCATTTTATCTAGGTTTCTTAATACTGGAATTCCCTTTTATTTTCTATTATAATGCTGGTGTATGATATATACCATCCACCATACTTCCCTATTTTTGTTTTAATTATGTGTAAACCCTTTATTTTATCATTAATACATCCAATGTACACCCATTACCATGCCGAAATTCTGTAAGGAATTTCTCTCTCCTCATTTATATTCAAGAAATTATTTTTTATTATGAATCTGAATTCTATTACATATGGTGAGAAATTACTTATATAACCCCCATACTATCCATTTCATGTACATATGATTAGACACACCTTTCTCTCTCATCAACCATTTTAATGAATTCTTATTTCACGTCATTACTCCGCCGAAATTTCCCCGATCATCATAGACATTGTCATTGTGTAGTGAATACCACGACCATTTCTCTAGAAAGGGTGTTAAACATTATGCACATTTACTTATTGATAATAAAGTTTCATGTATTTATTCTATATTCATTTATCATGGAATAAATGATGATGAATGATTCCATGTTATATGATCCATGTGGCACACTTATGCATGAAATTAAATGTTTAAGAAGGATGCGCCCTGATAGCGCTCCAATGAATTGTGTAGAGATTATTATCAGGATACGTCAAGTGAAATGAGTATCTACTCATGAAAATTCAAGTGATATTAGGGTTTACCCATGCTCTGTGTGCAATGAGCTTTGGCTCATGCTAATACCATGTTATGCGTTGTTGCAACATTTCCATTTTGTGATAATCATGCTTTATCATGCCTTAATGTTCACATTTCCCTTATGAACTGTTGATATTCATATTTACATATATGTATTGTATTATTCATGTTATTCCACGTTTACTCACTTACTAGTCTTTATAGATAACCCTTTTCTTATGCATGTCCTCAGCTTATCCCAAGAAATGCTATGTACGAGGAAATGTTGTGGTTATATAAAGGATGTTTTCATTGAAAATGTGGGTTTTTTATTTTATAAGTTTTTATGTAATGTTCTTAAGCCCCAAAATTACTAGGCCTCTTGATATTCTATGTTGTATCAAGTGAATTTTATGTAATAAATATGGGTTAATTGTGTAATAAATAGTAGGGTTTTTATAGTTGTTATTAGAGGATATGTTTAGTTATTTATGGTATTAGGATTAGATAACCCTTGTGAAATCCATAGGGATACGAATAAGTATAATTAGAACATCCTTATATTTTGGTGAGTATTGATTAAGTGGTTTATCATGAAAATACTTGCAAGTCTAGATATGAGTAGGTAGAGGCAACTCTGGCACAAATGTACATAGGAGTGAAAACCCTGACAAGGTGTTTCGGGCTTGACCGAAGGTATCATGGTACCCAACAATGGGCCTTCTTTCACTCATGGTTTTGATACCCTCAGGGGGTATGCTTTGGTAAATTCACAATCATAGTATGAACCATTATTACAGGAATTAAAAAACCCTTAAGAATATATATTAGAAAGTAGTTCATGGTTAACATTGATTGAAGCCTAAATATTCATTAGTTTAGGAAATAAACATTATTTATAATTCGTATATTTTTATCCTCGAATTACACTATATGTGTTACCCCTATGTTTACTTTTATTCCTACCAATGGCCAGTAATAGGAGGACTCGAGCTTGCTACCAATGGGATGATAAATGTGATTAATCTTCTAATGATATGTCTAATTTGATGGGAGAATGAAGCATGAGATTTATCACAATACTCTCTAAGTTAACTCAACATTTGAATAAAATGATGAGGCAAGAGGAATTTTCAACACCCATAAGAATAAACAAGTCACAATTGAGAACTTCATGAGACAATGTCATGTTGCTTTAAATGGAACATCTGATCCCACAATTTCCGAACAATGGATCAACTCCATTGAAATGATTGTCTCCATTCTTCAACGATCCGAACAAGAGAATATTATTCTCACTTTTTAGAATATGGAGGGTGAGATATATCAATGGTGTAAATTGAATAAAAATAAGAAGAAAGAGGATGATATATAGGTGTTGGAATTAAAGGATTTCCAGAAAATGTTATTCGATAAATATTTTCCTTGACCCCTCTGACATAAGATGGAAAGGGAATTATATAAACTCATGAAAAAAGATGAATAATCCATATAAGAGTAAGAGGAAAACTTCACAAGGATTTCACAATCTTCATCAGGTTTTGTCTTCACCCCCAAATTCAATGTTTACCACTCTTTGGTGGGATAAAACCTATCTAATGGAATACCTGATTATTCCTGACTTAGATAGATAAGAAGAAATTGTCTGATGTTCCCTCAAGGTTTAAATGTATATTGTAAAATCATAGTGGTATCAAGGGAATAAGAAGAATATGGTGGACTTAAATTATGGTGGTCCAATTGATAAATCCAACAATTCTTTGAAAACCCATCACCCCACTTACCAATGTTGTGGAAAGAATCACACTAAAAATTGCCTGAAGGGGACAGGGAAATGATTTATGTGTAGAAGATAAGGGAAAATAGCTATGAACGACTGACAAGAAACACACATGGCTATGACAGAGGAGAGGAACACTCTGTTTGGACCTCAACACATTGTTCATTTCTTCAACTACAATGAACCAGGGAACTATGTAAATTAGTGTCCTTTGGCAAGGGTTTTCAGAGGAATCCAACAACCTCCAAGGTAGCAAGGGAAAGATTTTTCCATCACTACTGCCGAAGTGAAACCCAAAATAGAAGTGGTGATAGGTCAGCTAATTATTAATTCGATAATAGAGAACATAATTTTTTATTCTACTTCTACACATTATTTTATATTCTGAATGTTTATTAGTAAAATCCTAACACCACCAAAAAACAGGGAAGTAATGATGATAGTGATTATGGAAAATAGGTAAATCATTATATCCCAGGAATATTACTCATGCCCTGTCATAATTGAAATATTAAACTTCTCGGAAAACCTCTTTATACACCCTCTAATGGAATTTGATGCAATTATCTGCATTGATTGGACTTCCTTTTATAGAGCCAACATAAATTTCCATGGGAGGGAAATCACACTCCATATTGAGCTTCAACCCCTGATTCTATACATAGGAATGTGGAAAATGAATCTTCTTTATCACAATCATCTCATGTGTGGAAATCAATGCCCTATGTGCATGCATATTAGTCTCATATGATTGAGTCTAAGGAAGAGACCATCCTTGAAGACAAGGATGTTGTGAGAGAAATCACTGATGTGTTTCATGAGATATTTCCTGGTCTTCCTATTAGAGGAGATGATTAATTCTCAATTATCCATATACTTGGGTCATTGAAAATATTCAAAAGTCCATATAGATTGGATATTGTGGAGCATGAGGAGATAAATAAAAAAATACAGGATAATCTCGATAAAGGGTTTATATTCGCATGTGCTTCAAAATGGGGTGATCCAGTCCTCTTAGTCATGAAGAAGGATGGGTCAATGTGCAATTGCATTGATTATCTCAATCTCAACAAAATCACAATAATAAAAATTTATCCTCTTCCTCGAATTGATGACTTGTTAGATCAGCTACGTGGAGCACAACACTTGTCCAAGGTGAATTTTAAGACGAGGTATTACCAAGTAGTGATGATGAATGAGGATATCCACAAGTCTGCCTTTCATTCATGATACATGCAATATGAATTCATAGTATTTCCATTCAGACTCACAGATTCACCCAAAATCTTCATGGACTTGATGAATAGATTCTTTAGAGATTACCTTGATATTTTCTTTGTAGTCTTTATAGCTTATAATCTAATATACTCCAAAACCAAAGAGGAGAATGAGGATCATCTTAGAACTATAATAGAGACCTTGGTAAAGTAGAATCTCTATTCAATGTACATTAAGTGTGAGTTTTGGTTAAAGGATGTCTCATTCATGGGTCATATAATCCCAATAAAATGGGTATCTATGGATCCCTCCAAGACAGCTGTAATTGAGGGATGGCCAAGGCCTACATCAGTAACGGGTATCCATAGCTTCCTTTGGTTAGATGGATATTATCTCCGATTTTGGAGGAATTTTTCATGATTGTACAACCCTCTTACCAAGTTATCTCGAAAGGGAGTATTGTTTTTTGGAGTGATGAATGCGAATAGAGCTTGAAGGAGTTAAAAAGGATGATTATCACTTCACTTGTACTCACACTCCAAATAATATGAGAACTCTTTTAGTGTACAATGATATTTCATTGAGGGTTCTAGTCTATGTTCTAATGTAAAATGATAATGTAATTTCCATGGCATAAAGGTAGCTGAAAATACATGTGAAAAAATATCCTACACATGATCTGAAGTTATCGGATGTGATCTTTGAGTTTAAAATATGGCGTTGTTATCTATAAGGGTAGAAGGGATAGATATATACTAATAACATGATTTTAAAGTATATATTCACATAAAAAGATATTAATATGCACCAAAGATGATGGATATTGATGGTTAAGGATTATGATTTCTCAATCCACTACTATCCCAGTAAGGAAAACAAGGTGAATGATGCCCTAAGTATAAAGGATCCATCTTCTTTATCAATGATGAGAATTGAAAAGGATATAATATTTCTAGATTTATAGAGGATTGAAATTGGAATCATTATGGAAGAAACATAATGAATCCATTCTCAAATGATTGCTCAACCATCCCTCATGGAGAAAATAAAGGATTCTCAAAGAAAGGATGTGGCAATTCTGAAAAGAGTGGATGCTATCAGAAATGGGGAATCCTCAATGTTCATGGTTGACAGGGATGGAATTGTGTGATTTTGGTCATGATTATATGTACCATTTAATCCATAGATAAAGAAGGAACTTTTGAATGATGCTGATAACTCAACCTTCTGTATTCACCAAAGGAGAAAAATGATGTATCAAGATCTCAGAGAAAATTTATAGTGGGATAATATGAAAAGGGAGATTTATGAAATTGAATCAAAGTCCCTAGTATCTCAGCAAGTGAATTATGAGAGGTAAAATTCTAAATGGATGATGAAACCACTACCCATACTAACATGGAAGTGGGAGAACATTATTGTGGACTTTTTCACTGGAATTATAATGACATCCATAGGAAACAATGATATATGGGTCATTGTGGATCGTCTTATGAAGACATCTCACTTTATCGTGATTATAGAGGGATTCTCATTGGATTAACTTTCACGGATTTTAATCAAAGATGTGGTAAGGCTGCATGGAGTACCACTATCTATTGTTTCGATCATGATCCAAGATTTTACATGATGTTCTAGAAAAGTCTTTAACATGCTCTATGAAATGAACTAAACTTCGGTATTATCTTCCTCAAACTGAAGGCCAATATAATGGAACTATTTTGATACTAGATGATATGTTATGATCATGTTCAATGGAGTTAAAAAGATGATGGGAAAAACAAATTCCACTGGTTGAATTATACTGTAATAATAGTTTCCACTCGAGCATCTGAATGGCACCTTATGAAGTCCTTTATGGGAAAAGGTGAAAAACACTAGCGTGTTGGGATGGCGTCGGTGAGTGTAAGCTGGTAGGATGTGAAATGGTCGATGAAATAGTGGACAAGGTGAAAACCATTCAGCAACATATCATGGTAGCCAAAAGCTGACAGAATAGTTATGTCGATAACCATCATTAAGACCTTGAGGTCAATGTTGGATACATATTATTTCTATTCATATCTCCTTGGAATAAGTACATGAGGTTTGGAATGAAATGGAAGTTAAGTTATAGGTACATTGGCCCCTTCGAAATTCTTGATCGGGTTGTGGCTGTGGACTACCGACTAGTACTTCCACAAACCATGTCCAATGTACATGATGTCTTTCATTAATCTCTATTATATAAGTACATACAATACCATTCTTATATACTCTCTTTATAGGTTGTACAAATATAGGATGATCATTTTTACGAGGATTACCTAGTTAATATCCTATATTATAAGGGAAAAGTTCTACAAAAGAAGACAATTCCCCTCATCAATGTGTTGTGGTGAAACCAAACGTTTAAAGTGGAAACATGGAAACTAGAGGAAGTGATGAAGAAGAGTTAACATCAACTATTTTAGTGTTGGAAAAAGAAATTTGAAGAGAAAAATTTCATAAGGGTGGAATATTGTAATGACTCAAACTTATATAAATGAAAATTTCTCTTCGTCTAATTAAATTTGTTATTACGAAAAATAGTTATTTAAAATGTATTCACAACCTTGGTTTTGTTTTTTTGATTTCCAAAATACTTTTAAGGACTATAACGCTTTCTAATATATCCATTAAACAGTGATTACATGATTATTATAAATATCGGGCTTCAACCAATCCAATTCACTCAGACAAAGGAAGTGATGGACTCATCCAGAAGACTTGCCCCAAACGTAGACCATTTTTCAGAGATAGGAATGGAGGTGGACTCATTGTCCTTTGCTCTTGACCAAGACCAAGCTGATCTTCAACATGTTAATCTCGAGTGGAATAGCCTACGCGAGAAGTGGAAGTTGATAGAGATTACCACCCGAGCGATGTTATCTCAGCCTCCCCAAGAGTATATCAACATCGAAAACCTTACCCATCGTTCCTAGGTTGGTGTTTTAAGGGGCCATGTAATAAAAAATTATAATTATGATTATGTGCATTAAATTTTTATATAATAAATAATACACATTCATTTTATTATTGTTAGGTTGTAAATAGTCTTTATAGAAAAATAGTATTTTTAGTAATATTCAATTAAAAAATATCATTTGATGAATAAATTTATTTTTGAATAAAATAATATTTTAATATAATATCATTACTGAATAAATTTTTATATAATATAAATGAACATATAATTATTATTAAAGAGATTGTGATTTTAATTTGGGTTTGAAAGCAATTTTTGTCAAAACCATGTAATTTTCGATAAATGTTGGTTTTTATTTTAAAAGTAAAATTTCACATATTTAAAATAATATTTAGATAAAATGAATATTATTTTTAGAATCAGGATGTCAAAATTATCCATTGGTGAATTTTTCATAATTTTGTTAAGTGGTCAAATTTATGGGTAAAAATGAAATACATTTTAAATATATAATGTGATTTATGAAATCATAATGACCCAATAGTGATGTCACAAAATACTATAAACATAATGTTTGTCCAATATATGTTTTAGAATTAAAATAATATGATTTTTGTTTTGTTCGATTTATTTTACAATGCTTTAATGGACCCTTCAAGACTTATAATTCATTTTACCTTTTGAAATTGATTTCCTTGAGAGAGTGACTCACCTCCACAAAATCAAACCTATTATTATAAGATGTTAGACCATTGTCATTATAAAATATTATATTCCACTCCACTTTTTCAAAATAAATTTGAAAAAACCATGATTTGGTTTGTGTTTTAGATTAGTATAATCTGTGGTGACCCAAAAATAAATATAAAAGAATTCTCTCTCCTTTCCTATGAAAACCCACCAATGCTCCCAAATTTTCTTCACTAAAAGCCATTGGAACTTGACCAAACCCTTCCCCCGTTCTCTATTATTCTCCCATGGCACCCCATGCTCTCAAAAATCTTCTCCAATGTCCATCTTAATCCTTTGGGATCACACATCCATGTAAGGGATTCATTCTTTTCTCATTTTATCGACGTTTCTTAATATTGTTATGACCTTCTATTTTATATTATCAATTTTGGGGTACTATTTATCAGATTTCCCATACATACCTATTTATGTTTTAATGATGAGAAAAACCTTTCATCTCTAATTAATTCCTCCCATATACACCCATTACCCTACTGAAATTCGGTAAGGTACTTCTCTCTCATCATTTACATTCATGAAATTCTTTTATATTAGGATTATAAATTCCAATAAATATTTTGGTACATGTACCTATATGACACCCTTACTGTAAATTTAATTTAAATATGATTATAAGCCCCTTTATCTCTCATCAACGATTTTTTTAATTCTTATATCACACTATCACGCAGTCGAAATTGCTCTGATTTTCCAAGCCAATGTCATTTTGTAGTGAATACCATGCCCATTTTTCTATCAAGAGTATTCAAATTTATGATCATTTACTTAATTATTATAATTTTTCATTTATATATTACCTATCCCTTAATCTTGTAATAAATGATGATGAATGATTCTATTTGTATGATCCATGTGGCACTCAAATGCATCAAATTAAATGTTCAAGAAGGGTGAGCCCTGATAACGCTCTAATGCATAGGGTAAAGATTAGTATCTTGATATGGAAAGTAAAATGAGAATTTAGTCTTGTTAATTCATGTTTAATGAGTTTTTATTAATTATCCAAGTTCAATGAGCCTTAGATCATGAAAATACCATGCTAAGTGTTGTTGCCACATTTCCATGTTGTGATAATCATGCTTTATCATGCCTTTATGTTCATGTTTCTATAATTCACCATTGATCTTCCTATTTCCTTAAATGTGATGTATTATTAATGTCATCACTCATTTAATCACTTATTGGGAATTATTTCACACACATTTTTTATTCATGTCCTTAGGTTATCCCATGTAATGCTATGTACGAGGGAATGTATTGGCCATGTGAATGATGTTTTCACTAAATATGTTGTTTCTTTTATGTTCAAAGTTTTTATGTAATGTTCCTAATACGTAATGACAACATAACTATCGATATTATATGTTTTATCATGTGAATATTAGGTAATAAACCATGTTTATTTTTGTAATAATGAGTAGGGTTTTTATATCATTGGATAAAAAAATTTACCCCTGGAAAATTGAACCTTTATTTCATAATAATCCAATTAGATACTTTCTTGTTTCACATAGCATATACCTATATGCAATTAAGGATGGATATAAATAAGGAAAAATATGTTTTTACAAGTTTATAAGGTTGGGATGATTGATTCCTAGATTCTACACTAAAATATTTTTCACCCATGTATTATGGGTTCATCCCCGATCTTCTTGAAAATGGGTTCTCTATATATCACAGGTAACCATTCACAATATTACACATGTGAATATTGGACTCTTCCATTGTATCATTATATAGTCATCCTACCAGTTCTCTTCATAACAATTCCTCCTTTCAGATTAGAACACCATGTCAATCTATATAACATGATATCCATAAAATAGGATCTTTACATGAAACTAAACTATTTAATTTCATGTCAAAATTAATGAATAACACATGCAACTTGATGATCATTATTGCAACAAAAATTCCAATTCTTATTCATAATATATTACCAGATTCTGTCAATCTATATATAATAATAACAACACTAAAAAATCTTACCTATGTAGTAAAAAATAGTCATCATATCTTAAAAATATTTTTCACTATATAAACACACTAAAAATAAATAATGTTCTTCATCACAACCTGAAAACTCTCTTCAATTTTTCTCTTCAAATTTCCATCTTCTCAAACTTTTGGAAGCCCATGTATAGTAGTTAGTGTGTTTTTATATAATATCTACATTCATCTTATCTTATTTGATACCGTTGTTTTATTTCATTAAATAAATGATTTATTTTTCTTCTTCTTCATTCATAGGTTTGGGTTATTTCTCCTCACTTAGTTATAGTGACCACCACATACCACAGTCACTATTGTTATTAATTTTATTATTCACTTTTTCTATGTTAAAATTCCAAAAAAGATTAAAATTTTAATGATGTTATTTCAATATTTAAAATAATAAATATCATAAATATAATTTTAATGAAAATAAAATTGTATGAACCCATCCCTTTCTCTCCCATGATCTTCTAGTTCAATTTTCACAACTGTTGTCTTCCATGAAATTAAAACAATAACATTTTTCTCAATTTTATTTTGTAATTTAACAAAAAAATTTATACCAAATATATTGAAATATTATTGAGTATCGTATTCTTTGAAACACTATACTAATATCTCATAGTAATATATTATTTAAATCTATAATAAAAATACAGCAACAACTCAACTATCAGAATGACTCCTCAACTTGTGATGTGATTGATTTTAAAAATCTATTCAACAAAATATTTACTAAATGGTTTTATAAAAATGAAATAATATCATATTTTTAATTATCTAGTTGAAAAAAATCCATTTCTGATATTTAAATAACAAAATTTCAACTAATTAACGGAAATATTTAATTCTCTATCTCGATCATAAGTAATGAGTTATAATTATTCTAATTTGCAACTAATAGATATATAGAAATTATAATTCTATCAATTATTATTCTCATTCATTATATATAAAATCATATTTGGATCATGCATATTATAATATTCATTATTTTATTAACCTAAAATTATAACTCTTGCATCATCCCATGTGTTATTTTCTTCAGAATCACCAAATATAGAAATTCTAGTTCTTTCGAGAATATAAGGACATATATCCTTACATGAAGGAAAATAAAACTTATAAACCATACAAAAAATACATATATTAGATACTCACATGTCTGTGAATGTATAATGGATCCCATTACATCATGATATATATATGAATCCCCTTACTTGTGGAGTATCATACATTGGTCTACATAAGTGAGGTGGATCCACTTGCATCAAGATATATCTCATTATGTGGGTCCTCTTATGTAGTGTGGATCTCCTTTAATTAAGGACTATTTGAATGATTCCCTTACATCAATCTATGTAAATGTGGATCCCATTATTTTAATATACCCAATTGTTAAAAACATTATATGGGGGTATAACTGGTTTTCGTAAATTCTTATCGAATTATAAATTACTTCAAATTAATTCCGAAAAACTATATAGCCATTTAAAAAGAAAATATGATATATTCCAACCAATAAAAACTCTTTTGAGAATATATCAAACCAACTATGACTTCCTCAAAACCATTCCCAAGGTATTAAAACATATAAATACTCAATAAAATTTTTATCATGTAATTATATACATTTAAGGTTCCAGATCCACTTCAATTTATTTTTACCTCTATATAAGTTATTTTTCCCACTAGTTATAGTATCCAACATTCATGATAAATATTAATGGTTTCCCAATAATAAGAACTAGCTACCTCTAAGGTTGTGAACCAATTTTAATATTTTTAAATGTCACTTTACAACATGTCCAGACCTATGATCTTCATCTTGTACCTCCAAAATAATGTTTTCCATAATGAAAATATTTTAGAAAATAATAATCGTAGTTTAGAACATTTCATTAAAATGACATTTAGAAATATAATCATATGATGTTTAAGTGGATTCTGCATAAATCTTTGAATTTTTTTATGTTGTAATAAATTCATATACTTTTATATTTACCCAATTCTATGGAAAACAAATTCATTATAATTTGGGTGTGGATAATCACTTAATCTCTTGGGACATATAATTGAACAATTATCAAGACTATTCAAAACAAATATAACAATAAATCCTTAGGTAAATTCAATCACCCTGTTGTTTTTATTTTCAAATACATGCTCTCATTTACCATTACCTTATTGAGAATAAAAATAAAGGGGGAGAAACCCCTTTTATGAAACTATGAGAATAAGGGATGATCCTCTCATATATATATATTATACACCCTATTATTATTCTATTAATTTCATCCCCCTATAATTGAGAGAGTCATTATATTCCACGAGATATTGATAAATACATTTTTTCTCTTAGTAATGAGGCATCAATTAATATATTGTAAGTCTACATGGGTTAAGCCTATACAAAAAACAAGAGTGACTAATTGTGAAAACAATTTTATCCATATGTATTCAAATTGTGATACCAATACTAAAATTCCCTTATTTTGCGATGTATAAATAGGCATATCAAAAATTATTAAAACATGAACTCAATTGAACAAGATTATCATAAAACATTATATGAATGGAATCTGTTTCATCCATTTTTTAGATAATTTCCCCCCTTGATAACCATATACAATAACAATGAATCAAATGTGGGAAACTGAATATCCTAACTCAAATTTAATTTTTCATCAACAATATCAAATATTCTATATTTATAGTGAATTATTAAAACTCTATAACATTTCATCATTTTAAAAGATCTCCATTAAAGAATTATTAATAATAACATCATCACCATGGATAATCTTCACCTTTTACGAATTTATAATTCTATTTGATGTTGGATACAAACCAAAGAAAATAATATCACTTGGATTTCAATCTGATGGATGATTCTATTCGAGATCTACGAAATATGGCCTACATCAATTCACTTATTTTATTATCCACCTTCGATTAAAAAATTTAAAATTCATATTATCAATGATTTGGGAATATGAATAATCTCCATGAAATTTTTACTTTTATCATGATGGTTTTTAATTATTTCTCAACCAAAAATAAATCTTATTTGAGGATCCACTTCTTTGGGAACTATTCATACATTCTCCGCTTTTAATATTCCAAATATATACATATTAAGACATAATATAATCCTCTCCTTCTTAGATTTTCTGACTAGTTATAATGAGATTATTTATTATTTCTTGAAACCCACTTTCTTTCTTTGAATCATTATCTATTTTCACAGCCTATTCAAATAATTCATTCTGTATGATTAAAAAATCACTTACTTCTTGATAAAACTACTTATTATGTATAGATTTCATCACAACTAAATTATTTATAGTGTGGTTTATTGGTTCTTTTACCCTATCTCTTATCAGCTATTTTTGAGTAGTTATACATTTCATACATATTATAACACTAATAATGATAAATTCTCCTTTAGAACATTATTTTTATTATATTTTGGGTTAACCTACTTCATAATCCTCTCAATATATTCACCTGGTGTGTCAACAACCATTCCAATTATACTATCCCCCTCCTGATATTAAATTTTTTAAGATTTCAACTTTATACCTTTTAAATTGACATTGATGGGGTTTCTATTGTTACAACATATGGAATCTATTATTTTTGTCATTTATATAAAATTGATTTCACAACATTTTTAATATTCTTTCTAGGGGTATTTTTTTGACACACTTTTTATATTTTGTCCCATATTGGACTTGTTTATTTTATTTATTTTCATAATTTACTATTTTTTACTACTATTTATATAAACGTAATTGTTGTATTCGGTGGGTAAATAATTACCCACATAATAAAAGTGAAAATATATGTTGTAAAACACACATATGTTATCTAATATTTCAATTATATTTATAATTGGAATTTTTCTCCCATTCAATGTTAACTGATTATTTCTAATAGTTTTTATTTTAATTTCAGATCAATATAGAAATTATTATTTCCTCATAGAACCTAAATTTTCAAATATTTTGTTCCCTTTTCCAATGTATATTTGTCCAAACCTCTTACAAACCCAACAATGACCCAAAAATATTGTTCCTTTCACTTTTTGTGTAGTCTGGTTATAATTAAAATATTGATTTTTTGGATTAATTATACATTTTTGGGATCCATCTAGGGCGGGGATTCTCACGGACATACCTATATTCATCCTTAATGATGGGTGAAATTTATTTTCATTTTTTGTTCAAAAATTTTATATATTTTTTGATTTAAAATCTATAAACCCAATGAAAACATACTTAGTATAAATATATTGAAATGGAATATGGGTTATACTTTCTATATGTTCTGGTTGAGGGTTTTGATGAGATGATATACCACACTTATTTAAATCATCAAAAGCTCTCTTAAATGAAATAATCTCCTCTAGAATCATTTTTAGCATTTTTCTATTCAATAGTCTGGGATGTCCCAAATTTTACCTCTTCAATATTTATCTGTTTCGGTTCCTTTTTAAAAAACATTATTTTGATAAAGAAGATTTAATGCTCAAATGATCAAAATAAATAATACCAAAAAATTTTATATTATTAATTTTATCATCATTTAATTTACATAATTATTTTACTTATATTTAAATCTCTTAAACCATATTATCCTTGATTTCTAGTTGAGCAATTTTTTAAACTATAATAATTTTATAGAGTTGTTCAAATGAATAGATCACATCTTGATAAAATATTTTAACACACATATTTCATATAAATAACACTTTGAAACTATTCATAAAAATATTATTTTTAAATTATAGAATATTTTACTAAATCTTCAATCGACTTTGTGAGTGAGTTTCATCAACTCACATTTTTTACTAAGATTCTTTCCTTCATTAGTTTCTCTTTTCATCTATTAGCATTCACTATTGAGACCATCTTTGTATGAAAAAATGGATTTTTAAAAATGAATTGAGACCTTATTTATGTATTCCATTAACACATAGTAAAAAATTATTAGACATTAATTGAACATATCATCTTCACAAAATATACTGGACTCACTAGAGGAATAATCTTCTATAGATTTTTTAATACTCTTACCACATTACTATCTTCACCTAGTGGTTGTTCTTATATAAATTTTGTTTTCATTTCTAAATTTATGATATATCTATTCCCCATATTTTTCAATTTATTGGATAAAATCTATAAACCATCAATGAGAGGGTTGAAAATAGATTCTTCTATCTATAGAACATCAAAACAATTCTCAAATTTACAAATTATATAATCCATGTAAAATACCGGGGATGGAATTTTGATTTCTAATTATAGGGAAACTATGATATGGTAAAAATTGATAGTATTTGTGCACTACTGTGGACACAATTGATGGTGTATCAGTTATAGATAAACATTTACCAAAATCTAATTTATTCTTTTAACATTGTTATTCTTTAGAAAACGAACATAATTTTTTGTTGAGATAGATGAATTATTTCCTATTTAACTTATAATATACCAATATCCAATGTGGTAACACAATAAATCATATAATATGTTATTTTAAATGGTTTAACCATTCTAATAAATCTTAATCATTATTGTGTTCATGATTCTCAAGTCATAGATTATCTAATCTAAAAATAATCATCAATTTTTATTCATCTGGTTGTATATCAAGCCTAAATGTCCCAAAGGCCTTCATTTTTATTGATTTTTGATATCCCCCATTCCGAGGGATGAGGGGGAACCCTTACAAGGTACGTTGGCTCAGAGATTACATGTCCTGTAGGCTTGGGAGATTACATGACCCGAAGGTCTTTGGGAATTCAACCAGACCATCTACAAAAAATGCCCCTCCCAAGAATTTTCTTGTCGATAGTTGCTCTCTACCTTTGCATGACTGTCTGGATAGGCTTCTCGTGCAACCACAGGCTGGTACCAATGGCATAGCCATACCCTCTCATTCTGACAATCCATTTGGCTCTTCTCTGGTGAGTGCACCTGTTCTGAATCCTCTTTTGGGGATGCTCCTCGTTTTTATTGTGTCTGGGTCCTGCATTCATGTAGCACGAAGGCCTTGGTGTGGCACTAAGGCCTTAAGGTGTCCCTAAGACCTTGATAATCAACTTTCTCGATGGCCTTGGTTGGCCTGAAAGCCTTACAGGACCCGAGGACCAAACCGGTGGCCCGAAAGCCCAGATGGATGAATAGTTCCGGCTAACACAGTAACAAATAGTGCATTCTACGATACTTCTATAGTACCTGCTACAATACTGCTACAGTCCCTCGGAAAATATTCCTCCACTCGAATTTTATCTCGGGTCTCTTGGATGCACAAAGCGAGTCCTTAGCAACTGGGCTGAGGCTCATGTGTGCTCGTTGTCTATCATCTTGGAATTCTCTTTATATTTTAATCAGATCATGCAACACATTCTTATATATACATAAACAATATTTAATTTTAAAAATATTATTTATGAATACATTAAAAATATACCAACATCTCATCTTATTATGTGGATCCTCAATTTTCAACATTATAGATTATGAAAACCTAGTCGTCCCTAGCATACTTGATTGAATTTTGAACACTCCTATACAAAAATAATCCCACTTTTTATCCTCGATCACGAATAAATTTGTGATATTTAATTAATTTAATAATAAAAATTAATTAAAACATTATATTCTACATTTTGGTCATAGGTAATGAGTATAAAATATTCTCATTCGAATCTCACAATATTAGAGAAACAATTATTTTCCCTTTATTTTTATCTACCAATGAATCTCAAATTCTGTTTAGACCAATTTTTTTCAAATATTAATTATTTTATGAACATAAATGAACAATCATTTCAGATTTACCTTAGGTTATTTACACGATAACATTTAAAATTAGAAATTCCAATTTTTTAGTTAGAACATAAGGATAAGTATCTTTATTAGAGGAATGTAAAATAAATGACCCATAAAAATGTATCAATATGTTTTCCAACCTTATTTTTATGACACTAGAATTGATCATATTATATTAATCTCTATCCTTAAATCAACCTACATATTCATCGACCAACAACGATTCGTATATGTAACAGGGATCCCCTTATGATGATCTCTATTTTCTATTTTCGATCCTCTAATGTGGTGTGGTTCCCTTTACATAAATGATTCTAACATGGATTCCCTTATATTAATATCCATAAATGTGGATAAAATTATGAGAATTTTTTCATTATTGAATACCTTTATGTTGGGAAATATACATTTGTTATTCATGAAGAATTATTGATTAATTCTATTTAATTCAGAATAACATTAAAACCATTTAAAATAAATTTAGTCTCACTTCAATCCACTATAAAATATTTTGGTAAAATATTAAAGCACATACAATTTATATAACCCAATTCCCACAGTCTTGTAGTTTTTGAATACTAATGTTGGATTATTTCATGTATTTCTAATCCTTTATACATGCAGCAACACTATAATTCATCTCATCCACAACACCAGTTTTTTTCAAAATAATTTTCATTACCAACATTCCTATTAATCCATTGATGGTTACCCAATAACTCAGACTTGATTCTTCATGGAATTTAAACCTCATTCATTTATTTTAAAGACACATTTATATGATATCCAGTTTTATGTTCAACATCAACTGCCTCGATCCATAGCTCTTCAATTTAACCTATTTTAGAAAATACTTCTCAAACATGATAACATTTCATTAAATTAATGTAAAACTCTAAAAACACATGATTTATAAGGGTAAACTACTTAAATATTTGTATCTGAGTATTTATGAATTAATAGTTTAAAATTATTTCATCTTTCCACAACGTTATGCGAAACATGTTCATTAACCTTTGGTCTGTTTATTATCACTCAATCACCCAAGACATTAAATTCACTTTATAAAAATATTTATTGACTAAAAATATTACTAATGAACCATAAAGAACCTCAAATTTTATTCTTGATCATTTTACACAATGGATTTTATCTTAAAATAAGGGGTAAATAGCCAAGATCACATTATAATTATCAATGAAAATAAGTATGAAGAAAATTATCTTAATAAACATAATCCATTTATTTTCCATTAAATAATCATATGATCTACTAAATGAGGGTGGTAGAATTCATAGAAATTATGAAACTACAAATCGATCCTCTATTAGAAGATTTTTTCAATCCACATGGTTCAGGTTATTATCCATTACATGAGTAAATTTAGTTAGGACCAATATAAGGTTTTCAAAAATATATTATGTGATATTAATCATCTTAGTCGGGCAATATAAAACTTTCCAATAACAATGGTTTTTGATATAACTATTTATATTCAATTATATTTACTAAATATAAAGAATTGGGGATGGTAATAAATTAATTAACAGTATTATGAGATGAATTTTATATAGTTAGGAAGAATTAATTCTTGGTACCAAATACATAGAGAATGAGAGGAAGCATGATAATTTAATATTTTATACTACGATAAACATTTTAATGTCATGTGCACTAAAATTAAAATATATTACAACCTAAGGATCCCATTTTAAAAACAAAAAAAACAAAAAAATATTATAACATCATTACCTTATTAAAATTGAAGATGTAACTCTATTTCACACTTCATGAAAGATTACTGCTTAAGGAACTGATGTTAGGACCCTCAAGATCTTCCACATGGACTCTAAATCTTATTCGATCATCAATATTTGATATTAGGGTGCCACTATGGTTAATCTAAGTAACATTAGATGTTAAAATTATAATATTAGAACATATTATTGAATCATAAAAAAAATTCCTGGATTTTGGTGCTAGAAATGACACTATCTCTCTCTATTAAGAAATAGGAAATAGATTGGGGCCCTCAAAATTTTTAAGATAAATATCCATATGAATAGTGTTATCCTCTCAACATATAAAGATACCCTTATTTCTTGGATGTATCACTAAGCCCCTCATGAAAATGAATAACCTATAAAACATGATTTAAATAGTATTAATGAGTTATAGAACATGTCTCTAACAATAAATATTTTATCACATGCTTTTAATATCAAAATAATATAACATGATAAAATCAAAACCATCAAATTTACTCTCTCCTCCATTAAATATTAAATAAACCTTGAATACAAAATACCCATTCACTAATAAATATCAGTTTATTTACATAATGATACATGAATAATGTAGGTTAAAAAATTAACCCATGTTATTTTGAATACAAATAATCCTTATTTTTTATGATCATTTAAACTAAAACAATACCTAACCCCCATTGTAGAGACCTCCATGTTCTAATATATAATTTATTATAATTTTTCAAACATATAGATACAATTTTTGTGTGGCCCTCTAGGCCTTAATCTCAATATTATTAAGCCTTGCTAATGGACCATGATAAGTATCTATAAATTATTCATGCCCTCAAATGATGTAAGTATTAGTTATAGTAACAACATAGTCCTATGAAAACACACCAAAATATATAAGATTATTACAAAATAGGGTTCTCACATCATGTAATTATATATTTTTGAATTACTATTTTATTATCATACTGAATGGACTTACCTTATTTTACTATAACCATGAACCTTCTAATGATACCACCTTCCAAGACCACATGACCTAATATATATCCTCCATAATAAAAGTGAAAAATCCCCTCATGACCATTAAATCAATATCATACCACCAATGAAACAAAAAATTCATGCTACCTCAACATGAAATAAATTTTAGGGTTTTAATCATAAATCAATGAATGATATCAAATTATACACAATGATGATGATCTTTTTTTGAGATACCAATGCATGTGTTCATAAATCAAAAAAACAAATGACACCTGAAACATGTGTTGTTATTCTAAGTGGTAAAATAAACATGAAATCCATTAGTAATTATTTCTTAGTGAAAACTTCATGAGAAAATTTATCAATGTAATTGATCCTTTAACAACATATAGTCTGACATCATATACCCCCTTTAGTTTGTTTTTTATACAAAATAATGTACATTTATATGAGTACAATCATAGAATCTCGAGGATAATATTATAATTGGGAGTAATGATAATCATTTAATATACTAAAAAATATATGAAAATTAACATATTAATAGAGGATAGAGATGTATAAACACAATTATGGTAAGAATACATAATTCTCAACTCCTTGAATTCATGTTATGGAATTAATAATTATAAATAAAATTGGGTATAGGGAACCCAATGTCACAATATAATCTAAATATAATTCAAAATATATAGCTTATTATTATTTGATATTGGTAATTTAATTTTAATTTCCTCTTGGACTTTCAATCATAATTCATAAAAATTATGAAATATCTACGATTCAAATTATCACATACAATAACACAAAAAAAATTATTATTTCAATTTTAGAATAAATATCTTTATTACACTCTAAAAGTGCTCTTTCAGGGTCACTCATAATTGACGTGTGATTTTTGGATACATAGGTGAAATAGAGTGGCAGGAAAATATTATCTCTCAATGGAGAAAGTAATTTGAAAAAATATATAAAAGTTATTCTGAATATAAAAAGAATGTTAGAAACAAAAATAGAAGTATGAGGGTTTTATATTTATAAAATAAGAAAATTATGTTTCCTAGAAGAAGACTACATTGTTTTTGTTTTTTTAAATGAAATTTTATTAATAAAACACAATGAAAAGTTTTTTTAGAAAACTATTTTAAAATATGTAACTAGTATGACTATAACTATTACATTAATTATTAATCATTATCATTTAAATTAAAATAAATTAATTATGATCCCTACTTATTTTTACTCTCTAAACCTATAATAAGTAACTAAAACACAATGATAAAATGTTATAATACATATTTAATATTTGAAACATGAAATGATATATCCCTAGTTTGATTTAAGTTTTATGTCTAAATTATGGACAGTCATGAATTATGGAACATAACCCATATAGAAATTAAAATACATTGAGTTTAGGGATTTCATATTTTCTCCACAAAATTAACTCATGTGGTTTTGTTTTACCGATTAAGATACCTCTCTCAAAATTCACACATTACTCAGTATCACATGTTTTTGCATGAATTGTTAAATTACGTAATTAATTTTATTTAATTAAAAAAATTCATAAATCATAATATTTTAATTACAATATCCCTTTATTTAAAAATAATTATGCGAATATTTTTAGTGTCATGTTGATTATTAAGAAGAACTACTCATCCATTGGAAGTGTAGTCATTATAGGAATTTCATAAATTTTCAAATGGTTGTTGAAAGGTTATGACAGACTCATGTTTATACTCTTGATTTCCATCCCAAAGTGGAATATTAAATAAGAACATAATATTAAAATATAATAAATTGATGAGGAAATAAGAATTTTATTACAAAAACACAAATATTACAACATGAAGAAGATGAAGGTTTTGATGAAGAGATACTTCGTCCAAGATAAACCCTTATTGAAATGATTGGATTATTTTAGTGGAACCACTTTTACTCTACCTAAAACCTCGTAATGCACGTACAACCCCTTCCAAAATAGAAAAATACATTTATATAGTAGATCATAGGCTAGGATACATGTGGATTTAATTGTGAATGGGGAAATTCATCCAAATAGTTTATTCCATGTTTCATTACCTGTTTTAAATTTATAACACATGAACCAACTATCCTTCACAAATTTGAATTGTGAAAAAATTTCTTTTCTAGTTTAACTCCAAATTTTGGCCCAATACAATCGTGGATTAATATGTTATTTCCAAAATATATAACTAATTTCCAATTTAGTGTATCAATCCATTCTTTGATTTCACGTCCATTTTACACAAAACAAATGCACGATTAAGCCCACATTTTCAAAATGAAATTTTTATCCCATTATGCTAGGAATACGTTTAGAAAATTATATGCTAATATAATACATATAAAAATATTTATGATTAAATTAATACAGAGTACATTGAAGATTAAAATTGGAATATACATCAACATTTTGAGTGAATTAATTAATGCCAAATATTTCAGAAATAATCACATTTATCACAATGTGAAGAAATTATATCATTTATGATTAATAAAATAATCTATAACTGTTTTTCTAAAATACCTCACACTTACCATTTTTTATTCCAGGGAAACGATAATGATCATGTATTCCAAACAAATTGTGAAATGATATGAAAGTTTATATTTCTCAATCCATATTTACAATATATGTACTGTAATATTCCCATCAGGAATCAACATCAATAAATGTTAAATTCTTTATCTAGTAAATTATTTCAGTGAAATATATCATGAGATTAAAGAAACTAGTCATAAGAAAAAAAAATTAATGGGTCCACCATGCCATTAATTCCCCATGTGTGTGTGCGAAAAACATTTCAAGCGAATATCTCCATCCATTAGTCAGTATATTCTGGTCAAGTAAAATAATTTATCTTACCTAATTAAATTCACCGAACTTGTTCTACATTAATCTACAATAAAATTTCAAGACCCACTCAATTATGAATTCTAAAAAATCAAAACATAGGCTCCCAACCTATATAACCACACGTGTTGTAAAATTCATCACTACCTTATTTATTAATATATATTTTTTATTTGATATATTTTGTTTTTAATTTTATTTGAAAATTTTATGTGGGCATAAAACTATCGGATAAAAGGTACACAAGAATAATTCAATTCGATATAGCAGTGAAATTTGATCTAAAGGTAAACGAATGTATGGACCAACCGTTGATATAAGGTGAATTTGTTTTTACCTAATTAGGATATACATTCAATTTTGTGGTTAAAAGTTCATAGGACATGGTTGTGTGGGTGGTTTTGTGGAGAAATAAATTTTACAATTCACCTTGAACAAATATACCAATGATTGGTATCATAACCTAAATGTTTTTATACTGAAACAACCAATTATATCATCGATGAGTTACATTTTTATATAAAACCCCTGAGTAATTAAATTCTAGTCATTATTGTCATCCCACCAATGAATTTTGAAAAAATAATTATTCTATATCTGCATAATTGAATTATAATTTTAGAAGATATATTATTAATTTATTTTTTGTTTTGTTTATTTTTTATGAATTTTTTTCCAAAAAAAACACAAAGCACAAACAAATCACACAAATGAAAATATTAAATATCTACCCCAAAATGTTGTCCCATTCCCCACACTAAAAATATTGAATTTTACTCAATGTGAACCTTAGAGATGATATTTTCCCATTAAATTTATAATTTTAAATAGGACAGGAAATGTAAATGTGAAATGTTTTAGAGCAAGATGATATTTTTAAGTGATGATATGGTCTTTTAGTGTGAGGAAATCAACTTCATCATAAGGAAGTTATTAAATATATTCTTTCAAGTGTTCCCCATGGACTTTAATGGTCCTTCCAGTGTTCTATTGTTTCATCCTCACTATATCATAAGTAAAAAACATTAGATACAACATAAGTACCTAACCATTTAGAACACAACATACCACACATCATCTTCTATCATGAAAAATAGATTAGAACTTTTTCTACAACATGAAACTACATTCATTGGATAATTATGTCATGATAATATTTATGATATTTCCTTGTAAAGGCTACCTTGATCATATGATGACAATAGAATCTATCCAAACTCTTGAATTTTCATCTCTCATTTAATTACATCTTAGCAAAATTCAAGGTTTAATTTCATTATACCCCAACAAAAATAATGATCGAGTTCTTTATGGAGATGATAAGATTTATGAATAACAATGCAAAAGGGAGACATTTTAATTAGTGTATCGTATTCCATCCTATAAGACCACAATGCATCATCCAAGCACATTCTCCAATTGTTCCAATTTAGATGCATGGTTTTCTATAAAATATGGTTTAACTAATGAATTTAAACCTCATCTTGACTTTTTTTTAGAGTGGTATGGTGTAGATGTTTTTTGTGCGAGCCCATACTTCAGAAGGAGGGAAGAAAATTTATGAGTGTAAATTTCTATAACATGGCTACTAAAGATGGATTTTTGTACTCCAATCATTAAAAAATACATTCCTTGAAAAAGACCACTACAACATGAGAATCTTCAGTCCTGATGGCCTTAGCATCCTCACATTATCTCACATAATTAACATTGAAAAAACATTAAAATAAATCAAACAAACATTCAAAATAAAATATAAAATCAATTCCCTAGAATCATAAATCTGATTGTGTAATATGGGTCATTTGGGAATCTCAGGTATCCACAAAATGTTTCCAGTATGTTGGAAATGTAAGCATTACTTACAAAACACATGGAATCATGGAATAAGATTAGTAAATATAATAATGTGTCTATGACTTTCATAGATGTTTTTTGGGGTTCAAAGTATCTTGCACATGAAATTTTGTGACAAAAAATGTATAATAGACTCAAAATCAAGATTATGACCACATCTCCTAATAACATGTTCACTACACATTTTCCAGAGTTAGGGATCATTAAAATACATAAAATCATGACTTACTCTTTAACATTTGGACTCGATATTTATTTAATTTTTTTGTGAATTTAGAGTGAAAAAGGTAATTGACTTAATTATCATACCAATGATATGTACCAAATATTTAATAAATATGATTATTTGGGAAATTTTCCCAAATTTGTACTCAGTACCTGCTTTCAACCTCTAATGTGTGAGTAATCCAACTCATGTGGTCGACCACCATGTTTTCAGGAACCTTTTTAACATTAATATCAATATCAAATAATTTATGGAGGATCATCCATTAGATAATCATGGGAATCACTTTTGGATTGACCAATATATCCCTCAGATATATATGGTTAGAAAAAACTACTAATTTAGAGCCCAATTAATATGAAAAAAAATTATCTAAATAGAATATGATGGATATAAACTCATTTTCCATATTTTTCATGTTTGATTCTGTAGTTTCCAATGTCCTCTATTCATAAAAAATCACATGTGAACTTCCATCCATCATATTTGATAAGATATCTCTAACCGTGATGTTTGAAGTGTCACACATAAGATCAAATTATATGTCCCACCATGGGGGATGTATAATTAGTGGAGTGGTAAAATGATTCTTTATATGATCAATGTATATTCTACTAGAGTCCTCAAACCCAAAACTAAAATCATTTTAAAGAAATTGAGACAGTGGAAGTGCAATAATTCTGAAATATTTGATGAATCACTGTTAAAATACTGCATGTTATAGGTAAGATCTAATATATTGTACACATTATGGATAGTAAAATGATGAAATATAGATCTATCTACCTATATCACATGTTTTGACACTACATTCCCATATAAAATTACATGCACTACCATGAAATACAAAATTTCAATGTTTAAGACTAGATTCTTCTCAATTAAAAAATTCAACACCTTAACAAAATTAAATAAGAATTCCTAAAATGTATATCCATACACTGTAATACCATCCATAAATACCTCCATGATAGTCTCAATGAAATATGAAAAAATTTATCCTTATGCCTTTTAATGGTACAAAAGGCATTGCACAGTCCAAATGGATTCCATCAGTAATAAAAAGGAACAAAATAGAAAACTGAATTTTGCCCTCACCTAATGCTTTGGGGATACAAAAACATGAAAATATACAAAAAATCAATCCATGAAACAATAAAAATATTTTCAAACTAGTTCCCAAGCATTTGATCAATAAATCAGTAGGTAAAATGGTAATTGTGAGTTGATTGATATAGTTTTTTATAATCAATACAAATAGAAACTGTCTTCACCCTCATTGGAAGTAATTCATATATCTCATTTCTAACAATAGTAACACCACATTTGTTATCCATGAATTTAATATGACTCACCCACTAGGAATCTGAAATGGGATAAATTATACCTATGTTGAGAAATTTTTCAATTTATTTTAAACATCTTCTTGTACATTTAGATTCAATATCATTTGTGGCTACCTAACAAATTTAATCCCATCATCCAAAAGAATCCTATTCTTGAAAATAGATGGACTAATACCTGATATGTCATCAAAGTTCTACCCAATTTCAATGTTGTTATCCCTCAAATGATTGAAATTTATTTCATTATTATCAAATGGATGATTATTATCTTTGATATCACGTAATCTCTCACCACAAAATAAGTATAATTATTTGATATTTGGTGGAAATGGTTTGACTTCCAAGGAAGGGGGTACTGTATATATGGAGACATTAAAGGAATATATATATGTGCACAACGAGAATTAGTAACCGAATACGAATCACCAAAATCAAAAAGTAATGAATCAAACCAATCAGCATTCTCAACATCTAAGTAATAATTATAGTGAACATGATAATAATCTAAATATGAATCCATTACAAAATCTAATATAAGAGATGATTGTCTTTTAGAAACAGGTGTGGAAGTGCTTTTGAACATGGAACTAGAACCAATTTTCATGATCTCTCTAACAATTGGGAAATCAAATTCCAAGGTATTTTTACATGGTCGATCAAAATAGGAGAACATAAATGTATAATGGTCCTCTCAGGGGAACTTCATAGACTCCATAACATTAAATATTACAAGAGTCATCACTGAACTCCATGGAAATTGTACAATCATGTACATTTTTTTAATTTTTAGTAGTTATGAGGAAGGTCCTATCATTGATAATGTGAGAATGTGAATTTAACTGATCATCCACCATGTTATGACTTTACAAATCTACTAGAACTATCACTCATTTTTCTAAACTAGTTTGTACTCAAGGACTCCTGTGAGATATGTCATGGCATTATACACCTACTACAACACTACTATCATTTGCATCAACTCACCAACATATAACAAATAGAATACAGTGTGAGGAAAAAAATTTATTGATGTACCTAAATAACATAATGAAATATGAATGTGTAACTCCCATATGGTTCATGGTATCATGAATATCCCTAGAACCTTGCACACAGTTTTCATTGCTTGAGTTGGTGCAATGACTACTAACACAATCATTTTAAGATGGATACTATCATTTCTTTTGAGCCCTATAAAATTGGTAAAATTTTATTTTAAGGATATGGAGTACCTTAGGATTTTAATAAGGGATTCAATAAGGGGAATGTTTTTCTCCAGACACATGAATGTGTCCAAAACCGCTTTTTTCATTTCTTTTTCAGCTATATTCATGGTTTGTACAAGTATATTTTGAAATGGAAGGGGTTTTGGATTATCATCATCAATATTTTTATTACATTTTTCTATCTCTAAGGGATAATCATATGTTGTTCTTGAATGGGGATTCTCTAGCATTTTTGTGAATCTCAAGGGAACAATAGGTGTAGATGTATCAGTTGTTTGCATCACACATTGCAAGGTGATGTAACTGATATTACCTTTAGGATATATAGTAGATTGAAATGGATGATTTCTATAATTCTTATTTACCAGTTCATAGAGGGCTATTACAATCTGCCACATTTGTGTCATCCACTACCTCCACACGAAACCATGACTCTTTTTCTAATTCTATTTATTATGAACTATGTGCTTAAAAAGATGATAAATGTTATAATCTACCTTTTTTAAAATTATTTTTTTGTTGGATTATAGAATCTTGATATTGTAATATCTGTTGGGGTTTTTGGAAACCATTTTGGTATGGGAGAGGTTGCTGATTTTTTTTTCAAAAAGGGGGTCATTGTTCTTTTCTATATCCATAACTCATGTGTGATTGTTTCATCCACACTTGGTTTTATGTTTGAAAAATATAATCATACGTATTATAAAGATTTTGATATTTTTGGGGCTAATATAGTCTCCTAGGGAATACTAATGCGCAATCCATAGTCTCTTGTAGTTAGGGGAAGATGTCCTTTGGATGGTCTGTTTCATTGAAAAATGAACAAATTTTCGTAAGGGTGGTCTGTGGTATATTTTGATTTAATGATAAATTCCTCACCATAGTAGTGAGATCTTCATAAATGGTATCAATTAAATGATTTTAAAGAGGTGATAGACTTATCTGATGTACTCTTGTAGCTTTTGGTGTACCTACATTTCCAAATTTTTGGGATTTTGTTTCCATCTTATCTATCAACGAACGTACAATTATGACTATTTTTCACCAATCCACTTCCAGATATGGCATACACTATGCTTATTTCATTAGGCATGATGCCTTCATAGACGTATTGGATGAGAAGTATCTCAAAAATTTGGTGGTGTGGGAATCATACATAATACTTCTTGAATCTCTCCCTTTACCCATAAATTGAACCCCCTTGGGATTTCAGGATTCTAAAGATATCATTTCAAATGGAAGTGTTCCTTGATGCTATAAAAAATATCTATATGAAAATTCTTTCTGAATCATTCCAACAGGTAACATCATCATGTTTTATATAAAAGGTCTAGACTTTTTCAGTTTAATCAAGTGAGAAAAGGAATTATCTTAGTTTGATTTTATCTTTAGATAAATTTCTTTGTTTTATAATTTACTAAAAAAAATTAAATTAATTTTAGATATTTATTGGGATCATCACCAGATAATCCTAGAAAATTTAGAATAAGTTGAATCAGCATAGAGTTCAATTCGATGTTCGATTAGAGGTTTCAATATGTAATACAATTTGGTTGATAGTGAAGGTAAGGTGCATCCAATTCTTGAATTGTTATATTTAGTTCATTATTATTGTTTTTATTCATTGGTTATGGTTTTATGTTTTAATTTTAATTTATTCCAATTTCAATATTACCATAATAAAGGAATTATACAACTGGTTGATTGTTGAAACATCCTGTAGACTGAGAATGTCTGATTCGATCTTGAATGCAATGTTCTATCTCCTGGTTAAGATATAATATATCCTAAAGAATAACATGTGTTATAAATCAAATAAAAATTAAAAGACTAGATGTGGTTCATAATATGTTAAAATTGAGAATATTGAGTTGATGGTCCAAAAAAAGAATAGTAAAACAAAATAAAAAAAATTCAATTTGGGTAAAGAAGGAAGAAAGAACAGTAGAGAAGAATTAAATGAAAAAAATTAAATACCTCTAATTATTTGAATAAAATTTCTTCCTCCCAAGAAACAACCCCAATGTGAATGGGTACAATCGCGGGTTCTCTCAAATAATGTGTGAATTATTGGTACTTAGGTGCATTAGAGTGGCTGACCGTGGTCGTCTCTCAAAGGTGGTTGTAATTTTACAACTAATAAAAGGTATATTGAAAATGAAATAAAATGGATTGAAATAACATAGAATAATTGGTGGATTAATTCTATAAAATAATAATAATAAGTTTATTGTAATACTATTATATTCATTATGTTTATTTTTATGAAATGAAATTTTATTAATAAATCATAACAAGAAGACGCATTTTTAGAAAAATATTTTAAAAAGCGTAACAGATATGACTGTACATATTTACATAATAATTAATCAATATAATTTAAATAAAAATACAATTTATTAAAATCCTCTTATTTTTTACCCATCTAACCCTGTTATAAATAACTAATCCACATATATGAAATTAAATAAACCCTAGGCCATCTTTAGAACATTCCATCAAAAAACACTCCATTAATTGATGTTCAATGGATAACTTATGGATAGTGGAGTATTAGGGCACATAACCACTCTGTAAATGAGTATAAATTTGTATGTATTTTATTAGAACTCTAAAAATTTATCCTCTATGGTTTTGTGTTACTGATTTGTATAGTTCCCTCACAATTCACACATTACTCGACCTCATGTGTTTTTGTTTGAATTGTTCAATTCCTTCCTTGGTTTATTGCAATATAAAAATACAAAACAAACATCATAATGTTTATATTACAATAGATTATTAATTCAAATAATTAAATGTATATTTTTTGAGATATATCTTTTACTAAGAATACTTACTCTTTTATGGGTGGTTTAATCATTGTAGAAACGTTTTCCATTTGCCAAATTTTGTTTAATGGTTATAACACAATCTTGTTTATATGCATGACTTCAAGTCCAAATTATAATATTAAATAATAATAAAATATAAGATAACATACGAAAATAATACAAATATAATTTTAAATAAAATGGTTACTGCACAAACACAAATATTACAATGCGATGAAGATGAATACGTCTTTGATGAATAGATCATTCCCTTTAGAGCTACAATTACTGAAATTATTGGAGAATTAGAGTGGAACCACATATCCTTAAACCCAAACATTATAAATTATGTAAATATCCTTCCAAATTAATAAAATACATTTATATAGTGGGGGAGGCTAGGTTAGAAGTGTGTTTATGTGTGAATGGGGAAATTAATCAAAATATTTTCTACCAAGTTTAATATATTTTTTAACCATTAAAATTCCTAAACCAACTCTTTTTATATATTTAATATTTTTGATAAAATAATTCATGGCATTTACATCTAATTTGGGTCCATGAAAAGAACTAATGTAGATGTTATGGCCGAAATACCTAACTTATGTCTAATAAGGAATGTACATCCCATCTATGACTTCATGATAGTTTTACTGTAATCAAACACATGATTTAGCTCCCATACCCTTAATGAATGTTTTATAAAATTAACATCAAAATATATTTACAAAATTTTATTTTTAAATAATACATAAGAAATATTTATGTCTGAATTACTACAATACACATTAAAGGGTCAAACTAGAAGTTTTATCAAATTTTCGAATGAATGATCTCATCCAAAATATTTTTCATATAATCATATATATAAATATTTTTGGAAATTAGATCATTAATTATCAATAAAATACTAAATAAAATTTAGTTTTATCACACTACCATAAATAAATAGGTCCAATATCATTGCGAATAAGGTACAATGTAAGAAACATTTTAAATGACTACATAAGCATTCATATAATTATTCATAATTTATCACAGATCTCACCACACTCATACTTTAAACTGTAATATCCTTAGTATACATATTAAATATTGAATGATACAATAATACTAGTAATGGTTTTTAAGGATAACAAGGGATGAGATATCATGATATTAAATAATCATAACATGGGAACAATAAGAAAATAAGGATAAATATTCACTGAGGAACACTCCATAAGAATCAAATATCATAAAATAGTGGTAAATATAAAATAACCTAATGTGCGACACAAATATAAGTTATTTCATCATAAACATAGGATTGGGATAACTAAAACAATTTCATGCATTTTGGTAAAATCAAACACATACATTTTTAATAACAATTTATTCATACTTATTCAAAATATATATTTAAAAACCCCCCATATGTAAATTGTAAAAAATTGTAGAATCATGCTCACTCATAAAATAATGGATGAAAATTACTTCACATGACCCATACATAGTGATATAATGAGATATTAAGAATTAAATTTTTAATTAGAGGGATACATAAGATTCATTGGTCACAAAATGATAACAAAAAATATATGTCCCACATGAATTAAACCAAATATCATATAATTATAATTTAATTACATAATATAGATTACATGTTGTATCTTGTAAGAATAAATTAACAATTAGAAAAGTGGATATTAAAAATTCAATCACCAGAAATGAGTATATCGTATGATCAATTAGAGAGTGATACATTAAAAATAACTTCATAGTAGTTAGGAATTTTGTTGTTATGGAGGAAAATGGAAATTCAATCATAATGAGAATCATATTAATATATATTTTACATTTTCATAAAAACATGGTTGTTTTAAACTTTTAAAATCCATTTCATGGGGTGGAAAAACATAATTAAAAAAGATGACTGAATAATAGATAATTTGAAAATATATATAATGAGAAGAAATTAATATATAATATAAACAATTGTACATAATTTGTAATAGATGACTTTTAAGATTTTCAAAATAATTTTTGAGAAACCCACATCAATAAATTAAATATAAAATTCACTTTTGTTTAGTGATAATGTGAAATATGAAGGGTGCATAGAAGAATAGATATTAAAAATATAAATTGAAAAAATTTAATATAATAACAGACATGGATATAGAGGGGAAAACGAAAAAGGTAGAGTATTATTCTTAACAACGTAATATTTTATCAAAAAATAAGTTAATAAACAAATAATAACATGGAATGATAATATTATATCCCCAACTATAAAGAGATAACATCACCTGATAAGGTTTATTAAAGAATATATCAATCATCGAATATCATAGAAAAGAAGAATTATTATAAGAAAAGGATAAGATATTATGTTAAGAAAAACCCTTACATTGAACTCATGATTTCATTTGAACCACATATATACTATTAAATAGTTGGTATAAAATCATTAATTAATTAATCTAGAATATGTTTATACTTATTTTATCTATAATTTTTTATTTTATCATGTTTTATTCATTTTTTATATATTAAAATTTGAAATAAGTTCTTCTATGTTGTTCAGTTAATGGTTCAAAAACTAAATTTGTGTAAAGGAAATGATCAATCGCCAATTTCAAATAGTATCATAAGCTCCGTAGCTGTCGAAAAATATTTATTTATCAATATATAAAAAATTTCATTGGTTTCTGGAATTGTTACCGAATATGGAACATTCCATGATCATTGTACTTTTGACGGTTACAAATTAATATGTTTGTTTACCTTTAATATCATAGTCATGATAGATATTTCACCATTATAGAATCAAAATTTTAAATTACATGTAAATTAATGTAATATTAAATCATAAATTCCTTTTCAAATAATTTCAATTAATTATTTATGTTCATGAGATCATCATCATTCACTTGTGAAACATAAAACCACTATCACAAGTGTTGTTTTTAAAAATTGAATAAATAATGGAAATCACAAAATATATATATATTAGTTTGATAATAAAATTATATTATAATTAATATAATATTCTAAGTATACATTTTAATGTTAATTTTTTTATTATAATAGTGTAAGATGGTAATTGACATTAAAAAAATCATTTTTTAAAAACCTATATTTTGATGTAGTAACAACATATGAATACGTTTTGGTGATAGTTATTGAATAATATCTCATCATTAATGCATCAAATAGATAAAAATACTATTTCAATGACATATGGTATAAAACAATTAAGGTTTAAAATTGTTTAAATTTAATTAATAACAAATATAAAGGATAAAGAGGTTGGGAAACCCTTACCATTATATTTGAATCACCTCCTTAGGATTGAACATAATGCATTCAATGGAGGAAATTTCTAAAATAATGAAGCCTTATCGACATTTATAAATATTTGTTGAGATTAGTTTTTATAGAATATGTAGATAAAATGTATAATTATATGTATTTTGGAAATGATAGAATATTTACCCATATTTTAAGCATTATTTATTGACATTCTCAATAATATTATATCATTTTGGGCCAAAAATAAAATTCATAAGTGGAAAATGGCTCATAAATGGATAATATATGATATGATAGACCATAAAAAAATACCAATTGACTAAAGATATGTTTTTATTGTGTTTACTAATTTTTAAATAATATTTCACAATAAATTACACCTAAATACATTTTTAGTGTTATTCTTGTAATTTAACGTTATATAATTCTAGATAACTCTGTAACTCAGATTAAAAAATATAAACAATTTATTGGATATAATTTTTGAAATTCCATATAATAAAACTATAATCAATAAAAATCTTATCACTTTAAATATTTTTAACACTATTTACTTGGACATTTATTTGACTTTCACAAGTCATGTATCGATGTTGTTGAAGCATTTTTTTAAATATCATATTATTTAATATCAATTTTAAATTCCTAAAACAAATAAAATTTGACATAAGTCATTTTTCTGAAATTAAATTATATATAATATATTTTTATTCTGAATATATCCATGATGAGATTTTAAAATAATAAAGTTGTCTTTTCTTATATTATGTAAGCATTCGGTGAGAATTTGGATAATTTCATTTTATATAGTTATAAAATTTATGGATATAAATATATATATAAATAATTAATAAAATTTTTATTTCTTATTGTATAATAATAGTTTCATGAATTTTTATTCATATTTAAATCGTTATGATGTCATAAATGTTATGGTATTTTCAAAGAAGATATTTTTTATCATTAACCAAAAAACTAAAAATGTTCATAAAAATGGAAATAATTCACCCTATGATAATTTTATATATTTTTATTGAAAAAATAAATCCCTTTTAGAAAATAAAATTTGAAAAAATTAGAAATTTAACATCAAATTAAAATCACAAATTAAAAGGAAGACAATTAATTAGAAATAAAAATCTTTATTTATGTAATTGTGATCACACATGGATTAATAATTACTATATAATTTAATGTAAATTATTTTATATCCTTAATAAAAATAAGGTTTTTAAAATAATATTCAATATTTATCAAGATTAATTCTTTAGAATTGATACTAAAAATATATTAAGGAGTGTAAATGTTCAAAGTTGTCAATCCTGGGTCGTTTTAGAGTTTTAAAAGTATAATATACTGTGAATATTGTTTTGTTTTTTCAATAAGTAAGAAGACTATCATTATGTGTCTGATGATGAAAAAAATACCAATGTGAGGTCCAAACATAGAGTTCCAATAAAATATATGTATGGTTTTTTATTGTGTATTATATATATATATATATTCATACACAAATATTAATGATGGGGGTGAGATACGACCCATGACAATGAGAAAAACTAATATTACATAGAGTACATGGACATTCAGATTAAATGGTGGAGTGTATATATCTAATGATATTTTATGTAAACTAAATTTAATATAATGATAGGAGATTTAGTGGACTAAATAACAATCAAATACATGTTTATATTGTATGTTTTTGAAATCCAATCTTCACTTAGATGTGGTAGAAGGTGATAATTTGGATGAAAAGTGTTCCTTGAAGCTATATCTTGATGTTATAGTTCTGAATGACATAATTATGAAAGATAATATTATCTATGAATTTCTAAAATTTGTTAATACCTTGATATATAGTATATATGAATTATTTTTGGAATATGAATACATTTAAGATCATCTAGAATAAGTTCTCGAATATATTGTTCATATGTTACATGTTTAGCTTTTGATGTTAAACCAGAGTGCATCTAAAAGATGAGGCAGTTGAGAAAGATGCAATGTTAGGGCATAAAAAATAATTCCCAAGTTACATTTAATTATTATATTATGATCATCCAATTTAACACACACTACGATTTTTTATGAGAACAGTTAGTGTTTCATGTAGAGTTTGAAACGTAGTTGTTTTTAAGAGTTTGAATTATCTATAATTCTAAAGATCCAAAGATTAGAAAAGTCACATTAAATTCACATTTTTATATATAACATTTCCTACTGATGTGATGATAAAAAATAAAAAATAATTATTTCAATACATAATAATTTACTTAATCATTCAAAACATATTTTCCAAAGCATATTATGAAATCAATAGGGGAAAAATATTACATAAGGGTTCCACTTCCCATGATATAGGAATACCTCTGATATGTAGATGAAAATTAGTAGAGGTAATAAATTACATTGATAGGTAAAATATTTCCAAATACGTGAAAATATTTCTCTAAGGATTATAATGAATTTAATAAAATTAAAAAATCATATATAGATATCTAAAGGTTCAAGTGAATAAATATTAGAGTCACTAGAAGACATCAAATGATACATAAAGTATTCCAAGATAATATGCTACAATAATAAGGTCAAGCCTATATAAATTTATGTGAAATAATTTTAAACTCTATAGTATCCCAAATATTTCAAATAATACATATGATTACATAGGATGATTCATAATGGTCACTAGTAAGAAAAAAGTTATATTTTTTATGAAAAAAATAAGATGATACTAAAATGATTTTTATGTAATTAAAATCATGAATATTAAAATAAAAATAATTATATAAAGAATAATATTTGTAGAAATTGATGAATAATTATTTTCTATAATTAGTTTTTCTGTTTTGTTAATGTGTCTGACACCCTAACAAAGAATGTATTAGATACAGATAAGGTTTATGTCCCACAATAAAGTGAAGTGTCACTATATTATGAAATTCCTTAATTAAAAATTGAAGTAAATAACTAAATAAATGTTTATATTTTTTTTATTTTGAATATGTTTATACCTTACTCACTATAAAATTAAATTTCTTCTTCCAAGAATCTATTCTAGGATGGATTCAATTGTTAAAAATATTTTGTATATTTTGAAGAAGGGTAGTCTTGAGATTCTTGAAGATTAAATAATGATGTCTTTTTCTTAGGATTTAATTATAATTTAAGTGTTACAATTATAGATAATATAACTATTTTGACTATATTTTAATTTATTTATTAAAAATATAAAAATTATATTTAAATGATTCTGGGAATATAAAAAAAATTAAAGAAGAAGATATTGATAGAGTGCATATATCAAAAAATAATATACTACATATAAGGCCCTGACCTTAAACCTTACTTAATATTGAATTAAATGAATAATTCACGTTGAGGATCTTTTCAGGTTTAGAGTTTTAGAGAATTAGAACATAACTATTACATCTCAAAAGATTACAAAGTAGTCACTTCTACTAAGTTTCCATAATAAAAAAACTCTTAAAAGAAACATGTCTAGTTCCATGTTTTATATAGCATGACATTCCCTTGATCCCATCCTTGACCTTATTCCACATTAAGTCCTGTGAAAAACATTTCAAAAAAACTTGGGGTGAGCATAAAAAGCTTAGTAAGGGATACACAAATAATGAAAACTGTTAGTTTTTCAAACATCAAGTAAACCATGTATACTCTATCAAAGTAAAACCTTCACCTTAATGAAGTAGTAAAAACTCTTCACTGAATAAAGTATCATTACATACCTTTTTGTAACCAAAGGATTACCATAAAACCCATATAAGGAACACATAACATATATAAAGGTAACTTGGGACATAAACATACTTAAGTGGAATAACCATACAGTCGACTTCCACACATATCACTTAATGGAATAGCCATACGGCCAATTTCCATACATACTTAATGGAATATCCATACGGACAACTTCCATACCCAATGCATTGGAGGATATAATGTAACCACCCGTCCTGGTATTCCCGGCACCACCCGTCATATGGTTTATCACGTAACCACCCGTCAAATGTCCAAGTACGAATATAAAATCATAAAACATAAAACCAATGTAAAGGAATGATAACATTTCCACATTTCAATCACAATATATCATAATATAGTCCTTTATCAAAACAATTTTCAATACCAAAATACATAAAAGAGTATATGGTATTTATTTAATTTTAAAAACATATCGGCTTGTTGAGGAAGCCAAAGAACAAATAATACTTGCGGCGGTGGAAAAGGTCGTTGTCACCGCGTACATTAAAAAACATTCATTTTTGTCGTTTAGTAAAACGCTTCGTAGAAAAAGATTCCTTTTGTATAAAAGTAAAATTCAAAGGGGTTTATACACCGTATAAAAGAAAGTTGTGTATAAAACGAAATATGCCTCAGTGAAAGGAGATTGAGACGAAGTCCCTTACCTCGGGTCCGACATGACTCGATCGTTCTTTAACATCCTGAATAAAAGACTTGAGTTAATTTATACTTGATTAAAAACCTTTTTAAAGTTCCTTATTCCTTTTATATCACTTATTGACATGTTATAAACATTATGTAACCATTTAATTTAATAATGTTTGTTTTGTCAATATTTGGTTCTTAAGTCGAATGTGGACTTCTTACAATTACATTTTGTTCGTGTGGTCAAAGGTTATTTATATCCAGAATTAAATTCCTGATTTGGATATCATATATATCATATATATATATCATATACATGTATTTATAATATTACATAATCATTTTTAGGTAAGAAATGAAATGCACCGTTCATGGAGACGGTAAGCCGTACGTACGCATGAACGCTACTTTCATTTCTATTTCATATTTTACAGAATGGAATAATAATTATATAAGAGTATATTATAATTCCAGTATAATAACATATATAATATCATTAACTTTATCCTTTACACATCCAATATATGGTATTAACGAATCAAATCACTTTCAGGGGGCGGTAGTCCGCACTTCCTAAAATGAAGATATCGTGTTTACCCATAATGGAAACAATAATGGTATGCCATAAATGAAAAATACAGAATCTTAAAGAAATAATAAACATATTATATATCATATATAAAAATAGTGACATCATAATGGCAACCTTTGATGGTGTTAAATGATTATTGAACAATCATCGTTTCGGGAGGCAGAATTTCGCCATCCACGGAAACCGTATGTTCATTAACAATTTGATGTAGTTGTGTGAGATTATAGCTCAAATAAATCTTATAACAACATCCTATTATATTGATGATTCTGGTGTTGTTACAAAAGAAGTAAATAAAAAGAGTTTAGGGGGTTGGAGAAGCAAAATAAAACAAATGAACAAGAGAGAATGAATTACCTTTAAAAGTGTAACTAATTTTGATTTGAGCCTAAAGGCTTCCTTTGAAAGAATTCTGCCCAAAGGGAATCCTATAGGATGAGGAGAAAAATGTGGAGAGAGTAAATGGGCAGGGTATGGCCGAGAAAAAGGCTTGAGGAGTGTGTGAAATGAGGTAGAGGTGGGGGCCTTTTATAAGAGGAGAGGAGGGGAACTTTTGGAAATCATGAAACTATTATTTTATTATCAAAAGTGTTTCAAATGTCTACGGTCCCACATTGATATATTTCGAAGATAAGATGATAAGGCATCTAAATATTCCCATAAAATAGGTTTTGTACATGTTTAGGTTTTAGATATTACATTATCTTTCCATTTTATGTAAATCGTTAAATAATGAAGTCATCGCTGCATCATCATGTTGTCATAAATAATTTAATTTATTTAAAGTCTAAAAATTATTAAAAAAAATAATATGATGTAAGAAATAGTTTTATATTTCCAATGACTATTTATAATCAAAAATCTGATCTTTATAACCCCATGTAAAAATTGTTTTCGTAAAACATATTATGATTGTGTCATTTTTACTTTTACATTAAATAAAAAGTTATTTATGTCATTTCTCAACCAAAGTGGCTCCATGGGGTCCCCAAGTTGACCCATGGCTTGTCTTGGTCGGCCATGACACATAAAATGAGGGTAGGACATGTTTCAAGCTCATCTCATATTATTAAAACATTATTTTTACCATAAACTACATTAATTACCACTAATCGCGATTAAAAACTTAATAAGTTACTATTCACCAAAAAAATTATTTTAATCTCATTGAAGCACATTTCACTTCTTAATGACAACCATGTATGTCAGATTTTTGAAAATCAAAACACAATGATGGAAAAATTTCATTTAAATGGAAAATTAGTTTTTATAAGTACCACTTAGTGGTTTTACTATTCATCAAAAATTGAAGTTTTTCAGAAAATTACCAAAAATTCACCCTAATCTATATTTGATATTACGAATTCGAAAATGAAGTCTATTTTACAAAATTCAAAACATATATGTCACAATAATTACTTTAATAATTAATTCCCGCTGTCAGACAAATAGCGTGTTTTTATGAAACAATAAGTATCAAAAGATTGACACTAGTTTAAGTCCGATTTCAAAGTGAAATTAATTCCAACGACCACTACTGGATTTAATGGTAAAAATATTTTCTAATTTCACTTTAAAACCAATTCAAAAGATAATCTAATCATATAAATAAATTATATTAAAGAGAGGTTTTGAATTAAAATACAACATTTTACACTATTCATTAAAAAATGAACTTTATCGGAAAGGTACCAAAAATTTACACAAAGTAAATTTTGATGTCCCGATTCTAAAGAAGAGTTATTTTTGGTCCAATAGAATTTATAAGATTGATAAAAACTATATTTAATGATGGTTCGCTGTCAAAAGGTGATAAGTGACCCCTTAGTGAAAATTAGGGTATAAATGCCTAAAATTAAACTATTTCCGTATTTTAAGCCTTTATATTTTATTGGGTAAATGTAAAAACATTTAAAAAAATATATAATCATATTTTAGTTATTTCTATCCATTCCCGCCAGTACAACGGCTACTTGTTAACTAACATTTAAAATAATATTATTTTATTACTTGTGTGCAACGTAAGTTTTCAAAGAAACTCATCGTTGCGTATCGAGTACGCTGTCGAACGTAGAAACCCCTTTTAAATAAAATTAATATTTAATTCATAAATATTAACAAATATGAAAATTATTTATTCTTTAATTACCTGGGATTTTACATCCTTCCCCTCTTTTGGGAATTGCGTCCTCACAATTTTATTCACTTATCAAAATAAGTGAGGGTATTTATCCCTCATAGCATTTTCAGATTCCCACGTTGCCTCTTCAATCACATGGTTTTTCCACAAAACATTTACCTGATGAATCACCTTATTCCGTAACACCTGCTCCATGTGGTAAAGAATTTTGACTGGTTGTCCTTCATAAGATAGGTTCTCCTCCAGCTGAACTACCTCTGGACTCAAATCATTAGATGGATCTGGCATATAATTCCTCAACATTGAAACATGAAAAACATTGTGTACCTGAGATAAACATGGAGGTAAAGCCACTCGGTAAGAAACTGATCCAACTTTCTCCAGAATTTCATATAGTCCAATAAACCTTGGACTCATCTTTCCTTTCCTACCAAATCTCATCACACTTTTCCAAGGAGAAACCTTGAGAAAAACATGATCACCTACCTCAAAAGATAGATCCTTCATCCGGTTATCCGCATAACTCTTCTGCCTGCTCTGAGCTGTTCTCATGTGCTTCTGAATCAGCTGAACTTTTTCTGCCATCTCTTCTACCAATTCTGGTCCCATCAGCTTCCATTGACCCACTTCATCCCAAAATGCTGGAGTTCGACACCGCTTCCCATGTAATTCCTCAAATGGTTCCATCTGTATACTGGAATGAAAGCTGTTATTATATGAAAACTCAACCAAAGAAAGATGATGGTCCCAACATCCCTGATAATCTATCGAACAAGCTTGTAGCATATCCTCCAAGGTCTGAATTGTTCATTCTGACTGCCCATCTGATTGAGGATGAAAAGCTGTACTAAAATTTAATTCAGTACCCAACGACTTCTGAAGGCCTTTCCAAAAGTTAGATGTGAACCTGTGATCACGATCAGATAAAATGGAGAGGGGAACTCCATGTATCATGACCATATCTTTAAGATACAAATGGGAAAGTTGATCTAGGGAAAAAGTATCTCGTATATCAAGGAAATGAGCAGATTTAGTCAAGCGATCAACAATAACCCATATTGCATTATTACCTCGAGATGTACTCGGTAATCCCACAACAAAGTCCATGGATATGTTTTCCCATTTTCCACTCTGGCACTGGTAAAGGCTGAAGCATCCCTTTCGATAACTACCGCTCTGCTTTAACCTGCTGACAAGTTAGACACATCAGTGTAAAATCAGAAATATCTCTTTTCATTCCATCCCACCAGTAATACTCCCGCAGATCTCTGTACGTCTTAGTACTGCCAGGACGAACTGAAAATGGGGAACTATGAGCCTCACATAACAACTCATTCTTCAAATGTGAATCACAAGGCACACATATTCTCTTCCCAAACCTCAATACACAATCATTATCAATGTTGAATTCAGGAAACTTACCTTTCTGAACCAGCTCTACCTTTTTTTTCAACTCACTGTCTCGCTTTTGTGCTTGCTTGATTCTGTCTGATAGAGAAGATTTCACTGATACCTGAAACAAAATAGAAGAACATCCTATACCAACAACTTCTATGCCAAAGTTCATCAAATCTTTAACCAAAGGATCACGTTACAAACGCAACATTGCTAATTAAGCATTACTTTTTCGACTCAAAGCATCAGCCACTTTATTTGATTTTCCCGGATGGTAATGAATTGTACAATCATAATCCTTGATTAATTCCATCCATCTCCTCTGTCTCATGTTCAATTCATTATGAGTGAATATATACTTTAAACTTTTGTGATCATTGTATATTTCACACTTTACTCCATACAAATGATGCCTCCAAATTTTTAAAGCAAAGACAACAGTAGCTAATTCCAAATCACGTGTAGGGTAATTTACCTCATGAGTTTTCAACTGTCGTGAAGCATAAGCAATTACCTGATCATTCTGCATAAGGACACAACCAAGTCCCTTCAACGAAGCATCACTGTATATAACAAACTCACCATTCCTGGAAGGAAGTGCCAAAACTGGAGCATTCACCAATCTTCTCTTCAACTCCTGAAAACAATCATCACATTCTTTTGTCCATATGAACTTAACACCCTTACAAGTTAGCTTAGTCATTGGACTAGATAACCGTGAAAAATTTTCAACAAACCATCGATAGTAACCTGCCAAACCAAGAAAACTACGGATCTCTGTTACATTTGTGGGTCTTGGCCATTCTTCAACAACTTTTGTTTTAGTAGGATCAACAGTTATGCCATATTTTGAAACAATGTGACCTAGGAAAGAAATTTTTTGTAACCAAAACTCACACTTGCTGAAATTTCCATATAGTTTTTTTTTCTCTTATGGTTTTCTAGATAACCCTCAAATGACTTTCATGCTCCTCTTTACTTTTAGAAAACACCAAAATATCATCGATGAAAACAACCACACCTTATCCAAGAACTCATGGAAAATTCTATTCATAAGGTCCATGAATACAGCACGTGCATTGGTTAACCCAAAAGGCATAACTACAAATTCATAATGGCCATATCTAGTACGGAACGCAGTCTTCGGAACGTCTGCTTCTTTTACTTTCAACTGATGGTACCCCGACCTCAAGTCAATCTTCGAAAAATACTGAGCTCCCTAGAGCTGATCAAACAAATCATCAATATGAGGCAAATGATACTTGTTCTTAATAGTAATATTATTCAAGGCTCTATAATCAATGCAAAGTCTCATTGATCCATCTTTATTTTTAACAAACAAGATAGGAGAACCCCATGGTGATGTGATAGGTTGAATGAAACTTTTATCTAATCACTCCTGCAATTGTTTCCTTAACTCTAAAAGTTCAACTTGAGCCATTCGATAAGCGGGTTTTGAAATTGGCATAGAATCAGGAACTAAGTCAACAGTAAATTCAACTTCCCGATAATGAATAATACCAAGCAACTCATCAGGAAAAACATCAAGATACTCATTTACCACTGGCACATCATTAATCTAAACAGTTCCTTTATTTTCAACAATATGTGCAAGGTAACATTCATTTCCATATTTTACTAGTTTATTAACTTCCTGATATGTTATCAAAATCAAGGGTTCATTCTTGTACACAAACTGAAAATATTTCTGAAAAGAAACCATTTTAGCTCTGCAGTCAATCTTAGCATGATAAACAGAAAGCCAATCCATGCCCAAAATAACATCAAACTCTACTAGAGGCAAAACAATAAGGTTTGCTGGTAGATTCTTTCCACACACAAGGATATGAAGGTTCTTATAATTCATTTTTGTCTCAATGTTCCCTCTGGGTGTTTTTACCATAAGTTCAGGATTCATATCTTGATATGGAATTTCCAATTTACTAGAAAACATCTCAAAAATGAAAGAATGTGTAGACCCTGAATCAAACAAAACATTGGCATTATCTAAACAGACAAACAGTGTACATGATACCACTTTATTCGATGGCCCAACATCTGCTAGAGATGTTGAAAAGGATTTTAGCACCCCTTTCTGCTTGTAGTCTGGCTGCATTCCCCCAGTTGAGTTCTTCGTTGGACACTCGTTTGCATAATGACCCATTTTAATACACTTAAAATATATTACTGTTGGCTTTTCATTGCCTGCTTGATCATCTTCCAAACAGTTACGAGCAATATGACTAGACTTACCACACCGAAAGCACTTACCAGACTTGGATAAACATTCTCCAGGATGCATTTTATCACACTTCTCACAGGATGGATATTTGGTTTTCTTACCTCCTTGCTTCTTTGATGAATTCTTCCCCTTTTCCTGCCAACTAGACCTCTTATTCTGTTGTTTGTCGTAGAACACCTGATCATCGGCAAACTCCATTTCCACCTTCTCCGCACATCGAACAAGTTTTTCATAACTTTTGAACTCACTAGAAGCTAATGCCCTTCGATACTTTGGCTTTAACCCGAGTAAAAACGGTTTATTTTACTATCAAGATCTCATATGATGTTTGGAGCATACCTTTCTAATCGAGTGAACTTTGCTTCATAAGCAGCCACTGAATCATCCTCCTACCTCAATTCTAGGAACTGTTTTTCCATCCTAAGATGAACCACCTTAGGAAAATATTTCTCAAGAAACATACCTTTGAATTCGTCCTAGTGAAGATCCTCAATCTCATCACTATCCCTGATATTTTTCACCATTGACCACCACTGATCAGCTTCACCTTCAAAACGGTAAACAGCAAGACTAACCTTTTGATGTTATGAACACCCCATGACATCAAAAATCTTCTCCAGTGCATTAATCCACCCTTTAGCTTGCACAGGGTCAGATGATCCTCTGAATGATGGGGGATGTTGCCTCATGAAATGTTCCACCACTGACATGTTCCTCTGTGGTTGATCTGGCTGATCTCGTGCATGGATACTGCCACCATTTATAGTCTGTGTCAACTGTGCCATCACTGCAACAAACTGTTCAGTTCCGATTCCCACCATCTCAGGTTGCTGATTTGGAAGGTTATCTTCCTCCTGATGTCGTCCCAACATAGTTGCTTTGTTTCCTCTGCGGAAAACCATTCTGAGCACAGAAATATCTTAGGCAAAGCAACATGGTAATCTGTAAATGCTGTATCATTTCAATCATATTCTAATTTAACACTTTTCTAACTCCTAATGTTGTCTAAACCGACCTTTGTTACCAACTATATGGCCCCGACCTTAAACCTTACTTAATATTGAATTAAATGAATAATTCACGTTGAGGATCTTTTCAGGTTTAGAGTTTTAGAGAATTAGAACATAACTATTACATCTCAAAAGATTACAAAGTAGTCAATTCTACTAAGTTTCCATAATAAAAAAACTCTTAAAAGAAACATGTCTAGTTCCATGTTTTATATAGCATGACATTCCCTTGATCCCATCCTTGACCTTATTCCACATTAAGTCCTGTGAAAAACATTTCTAAAAATCTTGGGGTGAGAATAAAAAGCTCACTAAGGGATACACAAAGAATGAAAACTGTTAGTTTTTCAAACATCAAGTAAACCATGTATACTCTATCAAAGTAATACCTTCACCTTCATGAAGTAGTAAAAACTCTTCACTAAATAAAGTATCATTACTTACCTTTTTGTAACCAAAGGATTACCATAAAACCAATATAAAGAACACATAACATATATAAAGGTAACTTGGGACATAAACATACTTAAGTGGAATAACCATACGGTCGACTTCCACACATATCACTTAATGGAATATCCATACGGCCAATTTCCATACATACTTAATGGAATAGCCATACGGCTGACTTCCATACCCAATGCATTGGAGGTTATAACGTTACCACCCGTCCTGGTATTCACGGCACCACCCGTCATATGGTTTATAACGTAACCACCCGTCAAATGTCCAAGTACCAATATAAAATCATAAAACATAAAACCAATATAAAGGAATGATAACATTTCCACATTTCAATAACAATATATCATAATAGAATCCTTTATCAAAACCATTTTCAATACCAAAATACATAAAAGAGTATATGGTATTTATTTCATTTTAAAAACATAACGGCTTTTTGAGGAATCCAAAGACCAAATAATACTCGCGGCGGCGGAAAATGTCGTTGTCACCGCGTACGTTAAAAAAACATTCCTTTTTGTCATTTATTAAAATGCTTCGTAGAAAAAGATTCCTTTTGTATAAAAGTAAAAGTCAAAAGGGTTTATACACCGTATAAAAGAAAGTTGTGTATAAAACGAAATATGCCTAAATGAAAGGAGATTGAGATGAAGTCCCTTACCTCGGGTCCGACTTGACTCGATCGTTCTTTAACGTCCTGAATAATAGACTTGAGTTAATTTATACTTGATTAAGAACCTTTTTAATGTTCATTATTCCTTTTATATCACTTATTGCCATGTTATAAACATTATGTAACCATTTAAGTTAATAATGTTTGTTTTGTCAATATTTGGTTCTTAAGTCGAAAGTGGACTTCTTACAATTACATGTTGTTCGTGTGGTCAAAGGTTCTTTATATCCAGAATGAAATTCCTTATTTTTATATCATATATATCATATATATCCAGTATATACATGTATTTATAATATTACATAATCATTTAGAGGTAAGAAATGAAATGCACCGTTCATGGAGACGGTAAGACGTACGTACGCATGAACGCTACTTTCATTTCTATTTCGTATATTTTAGAATGGAATCATAATGATATAAGAGTATATTATAATTCCAGTATAATAACATATATAATATCATTAACTTTATCCTTTACACATCCCACATATGGTATTAACGAATCAAATCACTTTCAGGGGGCGGTAGTCCGCACTTTCTAAAATGAAGATATCGTGTTTACCCATAATGGAAACAATAATGGTATGCCATAAATGAAAAATACAGAAGCTTAAGGAAATAATAATCATATTATATATCATATATAAAAATCGTGACATCATAATGGCCACCTTTGAAGGTGTTAAATGAGTATTGAACAATCATCGTTTCTGGAGGCAGAATTTCGCCATCCACGGAAACTGTATGATCTTTAACCATTTGATGTAGTTTTGTGAGATTTTAGCTCGAATAAATCTTATAAGAACATCATATTATATTTAATATACTGGTGTTGTTACAAAATAAGTAAATAAAAAGATTTTAGGGGGTTGGAGAAGCAAAATAAAACAAATGAACAAGAGAGAATGGATTACCTTTAAAAGTGTAGCTCCTTTTGATTTGAGACTAAAGGCTTCCTTTGAAAGGATTATGCCCAAAGGTAATCCTCTAGGATTAGGAGAGGGATGTGGAGAGAGTAAATGGGAAGGGGATAGCCGAGCCAAAGGCTTGAGGAGTGTGTGAAATGAGGTAGAGGTGGGGGCCTTTTATAAGAGGAGAGGAGGGGCACTTTTGGAAATCATGAAACTATTATTTTATTTTCAAATGTGTTTCGAATTTCTAAGGTCCCACATTGATATATTTCAAATATAAGATGATAAGGCTTCTAAATATTCACATCCAATAGGTTTTGGACATGTTTAGGTTTTATATATTACATTAGCTTTCCAATTTATTTAAATCGTTAAATAATGAAGTCATCGCTGTATCATCATGTTGTCATAAATAATTTAATTTATTTAAAGTATAAAAATTATAAAAACACATACTATGATGTAGGAAATATTTTTATATTTCCAATGAATATTTATAATCAAAAATATGATCTTTATAACCCCTTGTAAAAATTGTTTTCGTAAAACATATTATGTTTGTGTCATTTTTACTTTTACATTAAATAAAAAGTTATTTGTCTCATTTCCCAACCAAAGTGGCTCCATGGAGACCCCAAGTTGACCCATGGCTTGTTTCGGTCGGACATGACACATAAAAGGAGGGTAGGACATGTTTCAAGCTCATATCATATTATTAAAACATTATTTTTACCTTAAAATACACTAATTACCACTAATCGCAATTAAAAACTTAATAAGTTACTATTCACCAAAAAAATAATTTTAATCTCATTGAACCACATTTTACTTCTTAATGACAACCATGTATGTAGGATTTTTGAAAATCAAAACTCAATGATGGAAAAATTTCATTTAAACGGAAAATCAGTTTTTATAAGTACCACTTAATGGTTTCACTATTCATCAAAAATTGAAGTTTTTCAGAAAATTACCAAAAAATCACCCTAAGCTATATTTGATATTAAGAATTAAAAAATGAAGTCTATTTTACAAAATTCAAAACATATAATTCACATTAATTAATTTAATAATTAATTCCCGCTGTCAGAGCAAATAGCGTGTTTTTATGAAACAATAAGTATCAAAAGACTGACACTAGTTTATGTCCGATTTCAAAGGGAAATTAATTCCAACGACCACTATTGGATTTGATGGTAAAAATATTTTCTAATTTCACATTAAAACCAATTCAAAATATAATATAATCATATAAATAAATTAGATTAAAGAGAGGTTTTGAATTAAAATACAACATTTTACAATATTCATTAAAAAATGAACATTATCGGAAAGGTACCAAAAATTTACAAAAAGTAAATTTTGATGTCCCGATTCTAAAGAAGAGTTATTTTTGGTCCAATAGAATTTATAAGGTTGATAAAAACTATATTTAATGATGGTTCACTGTCAAAAGGTGATAAGTGAACCCTTTGTGAAAATTAGGGTATAAATGCCTAAAATTGAACTCTTTCCGTATTTTAAGCCTTTATCATTTATTGTGTAAATGTAAAAACATTTAAAAACATATATAATCATATTTTAGTTATTTCTATCCATTCCCTCCAGTACAACGGCTACTTGTTAACTAACATTTAAAATAATATTATTTTGTTACTTGTGTGCAACGTAAGTTTTCAAAGCAACTCATCGTTGCGTATCGAGTACGCTATCAAACGTAGAAACACCTTTTAATTAAAATTAATATTTAATTCATAAATATTAATAAATATGAAAATTCATTATTCTGTAATTACCTGGGATGTTACACTACATTATACCTAGTAATTTATATGCATCTATGATAGATAAGCTAAAAATATAAATTATATTAAATTTTTTGTTTCATGTTAGATGAATAATAGAATAAGTGAAGAAATGGAAGGCGAAGTAGGATTGATGACCTAACCTATGATACAACATATCATAGAAGAAGAAGAAGAAGAAGAAGAGAATATCTGAACAAGGGTAACAATGATACTTCCTTTTTTTGATATGTGTTGAATTATGTAAAAGAATAATGAGAAAAAAGATAATGAAATGAAATAACTATCTATATTTACTGATCATTCTAATATTGTGTTGAGAATACTATGGCTGATGTAAATATGACTATTCATGGAATCCATTTAGTAGTTGATGTCCTATTCTAGAGGAAGAATATCTTTAACAGTTGATGTTGTCAAATCTAATGAAAACTAATGAAATCATTAAAGAGTGGAGGAAAGATTACTATTTATGATTTTTGGGATGTATTATTGTCTATGAAAAACTTTTCAAGAAACTTCTTACTGGTGGGAGATAACTTTGGGTTAACGATGTTACCATCCTTGCGGTTAAAGATGATACCATCCCACCCATTAGAAATATTTAGTTAGGTATGATACATTCTTATGGTTCAATAATCATAGTATCTTATTATCAATACTATGTGTGACATAAGTGACTTGAAAAAAATAATGATTAGATACCCAAAATAAGATGGTAACTCAAAAAAATGGTGTCCTTATGTCACTTGTTTCATTTTCTACATTGCAAGTGGTGTTGTCTATTAGGATATTATAGGAAGATCAATATATCATCACAAATTAGTGAAAATATTATGATGAAAATTCTAAAAAGATAATAATTTAGTGAAAAGATCCACACTAATTCACACACCTCTCAAAATAACTACACAATCTACTCAACCATTTGTAATCAATTGACATATTTTTTTCAAAAAAATCATTTCACTTGGGATATAAATAATAACTTTCCATGGTGATTCATCAAAAAAATAATTTATTTTATCATAGTGTTGTTAAAAATAGTAATTAAGATGTAATTTGTAAATTATATATTCAATGAGTACTATTTTAATGAATATTATAATTAAAATATAAAAATAATTCCCCTAGGGGATCTACGAATGTGAATGAGATATGTGGTTAAATAAGTTCCCTTTATTATTATTGGTCTACAATTTTCATATATTCTGTTTATTAAAAATTTAGATTGAATTTATAAGACTATATAAAATGAATTATTAATCCTGGTGGGATATATAGTCATTTTGATATATATTTTATCTTATGTTATTTATATAGTAATTTTATTGAATAAAAAATCCATATAGATATTTAAAAATTGTTTATTTATGTGGTATTATTAATTTATATTTTTATAAAAATTGAAATTTTTATAATACCTAATGTTATATGTTCCCTATATGTGGGAAAATTAATTAGAAGCTGATTAACTATCTGAGATGTATGGAATATAATGAATTAATGTGTGCTTGGAAAGATTATTGATGGAAATATTTGAATAAAAAGGTAAATTAAGCAGTAATGATAAGATGGAATGATTAATGTGGTAATTTACAAAATTAAATTTAGTGATTGAGAATTGTAATATTCTTTTGAAAATACAAATGGTTGGTAAATTTTTTCAATAATAGTGACCTATGTGATGGGATGTTTATAAATGAATTTTGAAGGATGTAAACCTTAGTTTGGGATATTTTAGTATCAAGATCATGGTATATATTTTATATTCCAACATTTTTTGGTCTAGAATTCTCCATTTATAAAAATGAAAACTTATTGAATAGGTTTAGGCTTTAGTTATAAAATTTCACCTCTATCCTAATTATTTTCATGGGTAGGTTTCTCCACAACTCCATCTTGAAAAAACTCTATGTAACAAGGAGATCCATCCTCACAATTCATTTTATTCACACATATGTTAAGGGAACCAAAACTAGATTTTATATAAAATATACCATGATTACACATCCCATATGCATAATAAAGAGTAATGTAAGACTCACAATCTATTTTTTTATATAATAATAATAATTAAAAAAATACATCTAATAATAAAATTTAAAGAGTAAAAAATCATTCATAGTTTAATATAGGGTGATGATCTTCCACTTCTTTAATTATTACAAATTTAAAATAATTGGATGGAATTTATTTTGATTTTTTCATTTATGAAGATAAAGTACACTACAATTTATGTGATTAAGAATCTAAATTTTCAATGAAGTCAATTTTTATTAATCTCAATCCAATATATATTATAGATACCCATAAATTGTTATTTTAGATAAATTTTAATAATACTAATTTATATTGAACTTAATAAAATAATTTCACATCGTTTAATTTGATGAAACTCAATGAGTACCAATTTAAATACTCACTATGTGTTTAGATCTTAAAGAGTCTACCCATGGGGAATTTAACATACAAATTTTTTCACATAATTACATGGACTATATCTTTCAATAAATGACACATGGAACACTTTTTAATTGACATGTCATGTAATTAATTTAATACGCATGGAGTAGTTGACATATTACGACATTATATGGAATGTATTTAATAATTATAAACATAAATTATTTAGTAATTTAATATAATATAAAAATTATTTTATAGAATAAAAAATTCAATAATGGACACCTAGAAAATATAATGATTATATTAATAGAGTAATAGATTAATTTATAATTTTCTACGTAACCATTTTGGGTGCACAATGTGTAGAACCATCTACCCATTGAGTATCTTACACACCATATATCTATGATACATGTATTGGGACTAGGAATGTATTTCTATATTTACATTTCTATGTTTTAAAACTAGTATATTTGGTACATTCTTCATAACCACTATGATACATGACTATTAGTACTTACGATTCGTTTAATTAATACATGACACATATTTTCCCTTGTATTTTCCACTATGAAAACACATTTAATACATGGTGTGTGACCCTGTTACAAGGTGTGTAGTAAAACATGATATGTGTCATAAAAACACATAGACTATATTTGAAATATTTTAATGTCATTATTACAAGATGACATGAGGAAACCACATTCTATCATGCTGAAATTTATTGGGATAAAAACCATGTACCTTCATGATATAGACCTTGTACTCTTGTATTATCCAACCATAATCACCAATACATCGTGATTGGTTCATTGGAATCCATTTACTTAATATTTACCATATCTAGGTTATGTTTGATGGAAACAAATAGGTGAATAAGATATAAAATACAACAATATTATAAAACAAATTAATGAAATGAAAACTGCATTTTAAATATGTAAATCATTTATTAGCCAATATGTAATTATAAAATAAACATGACTGATCTGATACCACTTATTAGTTCAGTATGTAGTGGAAGAATTTATAGGGACTATTTCTTACTCACCTACTTTTCATATTCCATGGATAATTCAAAATGTACATAATGGTGAACAACTTGCTTAGTGAATTATTTCCAGATAATATTAAAAATAATTTCACCAAAAATAACATATGATCTTTTCACATTAAATATATAATTAATTTAAAGCACAAGAAGTTATATTACCTTTCGTCTTGAGATCTTTCTTTATTGATGGTGCTATCTTTTAAAATATGATTATTTTTTCATTATTTCTATGAAAGGCCCCAAAGATATCCCATCTTGTGGTGGTCCACACATTCTATATAGAAAATTTAATAATGATGATACAACATTAGGTTCTATAAAAAAAATTGCATTTATTCCAATGTTTTCATCAATTTCTCTATCCCCCTTTAAGATTGAAGGAATTTATCTTATAATTCTTAGTATTGAGAGGATGATAGGATGAGAAATAAATATAGAATAAGTATTAAATGATTATTAACCTCTCACAATTGTCACAATTATATATTTATAAACCCATGGTTGGGGTTTCACATTAAAAAATTACCCAATGTCCCTTAATAAAATGAAATAACCATAATGAACCTCACACGAGGTAAAATAAAAATAGAAATATTATTTAATTCACTTCAGTATTCTAATCCTCAAATCAATAAAATAAAAAATATGAATTCTAAAAAATATGTTTAACATATTATATATATTTCATTAAAATAATCCAAAAATATTCATTTTTTTATTTATTTGATTAAAACAAATTTGTGTGCATTTAAATAATGATTCTGAAAAACATTTATTTTTATATTAAAAAAGGTTTCACATTTATTGATAATCAATTCCTCAAAGAATAATGTGTAAAAAAATTATTTCATAATTAATTAATCATATTCACACCTTACATTCTAATATATATATTATAATTTTATTATTTAAATAAGTATAATATCAAAATTTTAATTTGTAGAAATTCAATGTTGTGTGTAAAGAGATTTAGGATGGTGTTGCATATAGATAAAAACATAAATTGGTGATATGTATACCACAATACATAAATAAATTTTAATTTATTCATAAAAATTGGTTTATAAAACACAAGGTGTAATATTAGCACAAGGAAACGTATCTTGAAACAAAACTGTTATCCGATTACCTATAATTTTGATAAATTTATTCTATTTTTAAACACCATATATTTATGGTTTTGTGCCCGTTAAATTTATCATTATAATTCAATTACATGATATCAATATTATTTTTCACTCTCCATCATTATATTGACTTAATTATTTCATTCATGTCCATAATTTCTCTTCCCAATAATTTTCACTCATTTGGGGACCTAGAGATTTTTTATTCTATGTGACTACTATATTTATTCTTTGTTATTTTAAATTTGAACCTTATTACCCCTTTTTATGATGGATAATTGTAAAAAAATCAAAACCCTTTATTTCTGATAAAAATTTTAAATTCTAAGAATAAAATTTAATAAACTGGGGAGAATGTAAGACCATGATATTTTTAAAGTATAATATGTTTGATAGAGTATACGATAATAAAAAACAACCTTAAATAGACCAAAACATACTATTATTTAAATATGATAATTATAACATAGTTGTTGAATTTGTTGGTTTGAATTGGATTAAATACATTATGTAATATATATAAATGTGTTAATCAAAACTAATTTATTTATTAATTATTTGGAATCATATAATAAATTTATAGAAAAGTAATTTTATTCCTAAAAAATACCCTTTCATCAAAAATAATTTTTATTTAATTTTGTGAAAAATTTTTAATTTTTTTTTGAAACTTTTAGAAATTTTATCCGATTAAAACTATATCCTTTTAATGCATATAAAAAATTATCTTATGAGTAATTTTTATGATTGTTCAAAAATGATTAAATTTTCAATGAATATAACAAAATGATGACTTTTTATTGCAAATAATTTTATAATTTAATGTATTTTTAAATAAAAATTATATTATGGGCTACTTTGAAAATTTTATTCAAGTATTTTTATTAAATATATTCGAATTATATTCTTTTTAATGAATATTTTACTAGATTTTAGTTTTTGTACTTATATAGGACTTTTTCTAAAAATTAGTGTTTGTCACATTTTACACACTAAAATTAAGATTAAATCACACCACTAATAAGTATTTTATTTAATAAAATAGCTATCATATTGAGAATTATATTATTTCAAATATTTTAAATTGGCCCATTTTTCGATATGAATAGTAACCGTGCTAAAATTTATCACCGCAGTTAAGGGTAAATCAGGTGAATCTTTCTTAAAAAAATGATAGGGCAATAAATTTTTATTATATTTCTAATTGTATGAATTAATTTATACCCATATAATATTATGCTCGACATTTAATTTTTTTATTGCCACTATTCCATTTTTGTAATTGATATAATGTTTAATGAAAAATAAATTTACATATTATCACTCTATTAGTTTTAAAAATCTATTATATGTTCAGATAATGGAAAAAGAATGTTTTTAATGACTATAAATTTCTATTTTTGGTTTAATGAAAATATATTCTGGAATATAATTTATTTATAATTCTTAGGGATTAAATAAATATATTAAACACTTATGCAATGATAATACATTATTAATTCTATTAATATAAAAATAATGTAATGATTTTAAAAATATTATATGTTATAGTATTTGAGTGAGTAATAGTGTTATATAAATTTTTAGACAATTGTATCATAACATATATTTTTAAATTGGTAATATTATAATTTACAATATTTATTTATATATTCTATGCCAATAAAATGAATAGTGACAAATTCAAACTAATTATATTTTATCAAAATAATATTTTATGAAATTATATAAAAATTATAAAAATATTTAAATTGGATAATGAGGATAACATATGGTCTAAATGATTAACCCTTTTCCAATTAAGAACTTGTTTTAAACTTATAAATTAAATTATAACACTTGAAGTGTAAAAAAGATGATATTAATGTTATGTTGCAAATTGGATAACCAAGTGGTTAATAAAATGTTATGGTTTAAATTGACACTAAAACCTAATGAATTTTTTTGGTTTATTGGTTTTAATCCCAATATAACCTTATCTTCTTCTACATAGCCTTTTGGAATAACATGTAATGGTAATGAATTTATTATAACATAATATTTCAAAAAATTACAGAAGACCATCTCCCCCCAATTATAAAAGGGAACCCCTATTTATCTTCATCGCACCAATTTGAGCCTTCTAGATCGACCATACCATGATATAATACATTCTAATATTATATAAAAAATTGATATAGGTAATTTTTTTCCCAAATGTTTGACTATCGGATCCTTATGAGGATTTGAAATGATGTTCTTTCCGTAAAGAGTTAGTCGTCTTAACTGTTCACTATTTTTAGTTCCTTATTAACGCTTATAATTATATAGTATTTATCTCAATAAACAACAAAATATTATAATTATAATTAAATGTTATTATATTTATGAAATCACCATTACACGACACTCTCCTATTAAATGGGATGTAACAGTATCACTCATGCATACATTTGGCCAATTGTCTCGGTGTAGTGATTCAATTCCATTTCCAGCTGAAAATTTCATTGAACACTATTATGATATTTTAAATATTTATATATTATAATTATGAAATAGTTATTCTTCTGGAATTATAATATCACATATACCTTCTTACATGAAATCCATTGGAAAACAATAACATTTTCCATTAATACGTGTGGACTACAACCTCCACAAAGTGATGTGTTTTTTATTTCCTTTTAACATAAATGATAATATTGATATTTAAAATTAATATAAGTAATATTTATTATATAATTATAATTTTATATTGGTAAGCTATTATTTACTTTTCATTAGGTGCATCTTTCGAAATATGATAACAATGTTCATGCATACGTACAACCAACTTTCTCCATGAATAGTGTAATTAATTTTTCATTGTCTAACATAATGGGTGAATATACATACATATATTTATAATTTATATTATTATTAATATTGTGTAGATTATGTAAACATGTCCAAACTACTAGAAACAAAACAACTGATCCATAACATACATTGAAATTGATGTACATGTCACAGAAAATAAATATTTTCATATAAATTTGTTAATAAATGAGTGAGAAATTTTTATATCTAAATAAAATACGGTAGGTTATATATTATTAAATTTATATAAAATTTTTATAATAAATTTTTATATCTTCTTTATGAGGATTAAACTCGTATGAAAGAATTCATACCCATAGTAATGGAATCCCATCTCACTTTTATTTTTTACAGACACATCCCATATTCCCCACTTGATTCATTTGGGTTGTCTATATAATTCCCAAGAATTTATTTATTTATTATTCATGTGAAATTTATTTAGATTTAAATATCTACATATGTTTATTTATTTCATCGGTCATATGATACATATGTCACAAATGTAGTAAGGGTTTTATATTTTATTCTCATTATTTATCAAGATTGTTTATGAGTATGTTTGCAATGATGAATTATTATTATATATCTCTTATGATACTCATGAATCTTCATGTGTTCTATTTATTTCACGAAATTAAATGTTTTAATTTCATATTACTCTCCTTATGTACTTAAGATACTAAATTAATAGTTTATGAAATTTATCTTTATTCTTCCTTTCTTGAAAATACTTTATCTTCCATTCCATTATTTTCAAAAAATATTTTAAAGAATATTTTTTCTATTATAAAGTGAGTGTTATAAGTCATTTTTCCCATGTTTAAATTTTTTTCAATATGGGTTATAAGGTATCATCTTATCAACTAATTAATGAGGTACAATTTCTTTTTTTTAAATGAATTAAAATAATATTTTCTTTTAACTTATATGACATGAGTGAAATTTCCCACCGTCCTGAACAATAAATGGTTTAAAAAAAATACAAGATTTATAGGGTTATTTTATATAAAAATAATTTCATAAAATTTCATGAAATTTTTAGATTTTAAATAAGTGATTTCAATTTCAAAATAATGATTTCATCATGAAATGTTCCAAGTTATCATTAAAATAATTTAATAGATAAGATTTCATTATTTGATGATTATTAACCTTTAATGGGGATGTGATCCAATTATACCGTCCTGGTTATGTTCTATATATGGTGTAAGATTATGATAAAAATATGTTTAAATAACCAATTAATTATCATTGTGTTTTGATATTATGAAATGGATTAATATTTTGTAAACCCATTTATTTTACCTGGGATATACTATGAAGAAATGATCAAATTTTTATGGAAAATATTTATCATCCATGAGTTATGAAGTGATGAAATGATTTTGAAAACCATTTGTTTTCATGATTTATAATATAATTAATGTTTAATAATCTTAACAGATATATATTTATAATTTTTATTACGTGATGGGAGGGACCCGAATAATATCACCCTCTAATTCTTGTGTAATGACAAATATCTTCGAAGATAAATATGATTGGAATGGGGAGTAAACTAAATTTTATAAGGGAAATTATCCAAAATTATTGTATTAGGAGTGAACCTTGAATACATTGAAAGTTGTGGGAGGTAACCTAATTCACAATGGTAGTATTTTCAATGATCCTTGACTAATATGTGATTGATTTTTAATTCTTATTTTTATTCCACAAAATTATGTATTATGACAATATTATTCTCTCATGGATTATATTCCTTTATTCCTATATGATTCAAGCCATATAAACTATAAAGATTTATTCCATGACATGATATTATGATCTATGATATTCAAGGGATGACATAAAAATTTATACTCAAGTTCGCATACACTTATTATCATGTTATCATTAATATATACCTTGTTTACCATTACTAGTAATTTGAGATCAACCATTCTTATATTTCATTTTTCATTGGTAATGTGAAATGATACTATGTGTAGAATGTCTAAATAGGGTTCTTTTATGTATATTTTAGTGGGATATTATGTAATAAACTTATGTACTATATTTTTATATATCCTTGTTTCCAAATTTACTAGTACTGTAATATTCTTGCATAGATCATTATGTTATTTATTAAATATTGATCTAATAAGATTTAAATTATACATGTAAAAAAACTTGGTCCATTGTAAATTAGCTAGACCAACTCCTACCAAAATATGTCCCCAATATCCTTAGCCACGTTCTAGATGTTCTGGACTTCCCAAAATACTAAACCTATAACAACCTGGGTTTTCGTACGAGGTACTGATCCTTTTTCATTTCGGTTTAACTGTTCTGTTGAGGCCTAATGTGGATGCCTAACATAAACGGGAGAGTTAAGGAGTTTTCTGGGGCTTGTTCGGAGCCCAGTACATAGATTTATGTTGGAAATGGCCTGGAACACAATTTACACATGGAATACGCATAGCCTGGTTAAACCATGTGCCTTGTTGCAGTCTTGGCAGAGGCAGGAGAACGGCCTACGCATGGTTTGGGGAAACTATGTGGGCTGGCCGTGTGGTTGCCCCTTGCCTTCCAGTAAAGTCTGCACGGTCTCTGCACTATTTTCCCAGGCCGTTCGGGTAAACCATGTGACCTGCTGTATTTTTATATTTAATTATTTTTTAATTAAATTAATTAAATTTTATAAAAACCTAAATCTATCCCTTCTTTTACCGCACAGAATGGGAGAGCTCTCAAACAATGATACGAAGGATTTTGAGACTGTATCTTCTTCTGATCTCCATATCAAACATCATTAAATTAGTTTGATCCGCAACAGGGTTTCCTCAATTCCTTTTTAATATTTCCCGATTCTTCTGGTTATAATGAACACATATTGGATTAAGGCTCATATGCCCTAATTTCTCATTCTTTGTATGTTCTTAAAATTTCATCCAAATCGGGACAAATCAGAGGCTGATATTGGACGAGCTATCGAGAACAAGCCTATAGTAGGTGGTCTCATTCTTTTATCTGATTGCCACACTGTATATATATGTCGGAGTGTCGCACGCCCACTTTTAGGGTGTCGCTTGAACCTGGAATTTAACCCTTTTATTACCTAGAATGTGTGTAGGTAATCTGAATAGGATGGTATGTGCTTGAGTTAGGTTGTACACCTTATACAAGAACATCCCCTTGGGTGTGTTGCCATGAATGGCTCTTTTATGTATTTTGACTGAGGATTCCTATGAAGAATGCCTTTTCTTTCCCTTGTGGGTTGTTAAAAATGGAAATTGAATATTAATGGAATTGCAATAAGATGAAATTGTCATTGAAATGGTTTCATGTATGGGATAGAGTTTTTTCCCTTGACCCTTGTATGTTAATTCATGAATTGCTAGCCCATGTGAGTTAAATGCTTTTGAACAGCTTAAAATTTGAAACAAAGTCATGGGTGAACCATGGAACCAATGTGAGTTTCCATGGATGGACTCATACGAGACTTGTTACTGAAATGTCGAGTGAATCATGGCCTAGTGTGAGATACCATGGACGGACTCAAAAGGGAAAGATATATCATTGGTGATAATCAGATCTTATTTATAGGATTCCGGGGACAGGCTCAGATGACAGACTACACCGCAACTAGAGAGAGGCTAAGTACCTAGGAGGTTCGCCAGAACGGGCTTGTAGGGTGTAGGTGGATTTTCTCCTTGAGTGATGCATGGTTTCCAAATTGAGTATTTTGTGAACGAGCTCAAGGAATGGTTTCAAAACATGCATGAAGTTATTAATGAATGGAATGGATATTTCAAGCGATGCCAAGGCAAAGAATAAGCTTGGGTTGGTCTTTCTAGTTTCCTTGTTTACTGCTTTCCAAATTTCACTGCCTATTTTATATATTCGATAATAGACTAGAACAGATCATTGCTGGTTTCCTACTAGGATTTAGTCTCAAACCCTATTTGGGTCATGTTTTTTGACCCAAGCTGATTATATGATTTCAGGTAATGAGAAGGGGAAAATCCCTAGTATAGGTACTTGACTTTCAGCTCGGAGTAAGAGTGCACGGGACCAAGCTGAGTCTGGCAATGTGACTGGGGATATATTTTGTTTTCTTTTTGATATTTTTTTAGAAGTACTATATTGTATTGACTTTCATCCTCTTATATATATATATATATCAGATCCTTCTATTTTTTATCTATTTCTGTTGTCTATGTGTTGTCAACTGATTAACTTCTTCCGCAATTGAATTTTTGTAATTCCGTTGTGAAACTTTGGTAATGAGCGTATAGTCTCCCCATGGGCTCACCTAAGACCTCGCTACTAGTCGGCAGCCTCTGGCATTTGGGGAGATGCGCTTGAGGCCATGTGGAGACCGGTCCGGCTGTCAGGTTGAATGGTAAGTCGGGTCATGACATTACAAAGTGGTATCAAAGGGATTTCCTTTTCTGATTTGACTTACAATTTGGAGACTATAGACAGAAAGAGGAAGGGAAGGGACCTTGGTAATAAACTGTGCCTGAGAGTTGAAAACCCACGTACAGCGAAAAGCCAAGTTGCCTCGTATGGAATTGGGTTTTTTGGTTTTTCTTATTACAACTGTTCTAATTTCACCATTGGGTGACACACATGGTTTTTACTGATACTATTGATATTATTGTGGGTTCTATTTCGCTGCAACCCGATGAGATGAGGGTTTTCCATCTCATGCATCATATATGCACCTTGTTAGGAATCATATTTCATGCATTATGCCATGCTATCTAGGATGAATTAGATATTTCATGTTGTTGGGAAAAGTGTTTTGGTAGCTATTGCATGTTGTTTTGATAGTTGATTGATAGGTGTGCCTAATCTTGTGTTAGATTGGGTGCAATGAATGATGAGTGACGTTATATTTCAATTCATAAGGTGCATGGGCCCTTATGGATTGGGAAATGACACACCAATGGGATTTAAATGATAAATGAAATGTAATTGAATGGTTATATAGGCATCAAATTTAGATTCATGAGGTGTTATGATCCCTCAGGGATCAGAACTTAGTGGACCATTGGTTAAAGCTTTCGAACAAAGGTATGATAAAAAATGAATGTTAAAAATAGTGTCTGACCTAGACTCGGCTTCTGAGTGGGAAAGAGGTAGTTACTCTAGTGGTTTTTGGTGACAGTTCGTTATGTAGTCCTGGCATTGGAAGCAAGCTGTGGGTTGATGTGGTTTTTAAGATGTTAATGACCTATCCTGTCTTGGTTCTTGTGTTCGTGAGTTTTGAATCTCGTAAAAGATTTATAACTGAGGCATGTTTTTGGAATTTTATAGTCATGCACCACGATGACCTCCATTCGTACGTTGGGAGAGTGGTGAAGACCACGTTTCGGAGATGGTACACCGTGGGCTACTATAGGAAACTCCAGTTGTCCCAGCTGCCACACCAGCGGTTATACCAGACACAGGTGCTGAGGCACAGTTCCATGAGAGCTTGTTGTGTTTTATGCAGACCATTCAGGGATCACCGCGACATGCCCCGAATATGGAAAAGTTGACACGTGAGTTTCAGCACCAGCATCCTCCTACGTTTTTAGGGGATGGCGGACCACTGGCTGTAGAGTCCTGGTTAGAGGTGATACTAACTATCATTGATCATTTGGAGACACCTCTAGAGGGGAGGGTCAAGCTCGCTACATACATGCTACCTGATTCTGCCCAGAAGTGGTGGGAACTAATCACCCAGTTGGATCAACATCGAGAGATGGCTTGGATAGAGTTTCCTACGACCTTCTATGATTTCTTTATCTTGAGACATTAAGGGCTGATCGAGCCCGAGCGTTCATGCATCTGGAATTGGGCACGTTATTAGTAATGGAATACTCGGCCCGTTTTACTGGGCTTCTGCGCTTCGCAACTATCCTGATGGGCGATAACCTGTCGAAGGCCATGCATTTGGAGGAGGGTCTGAGATATGACATTTGATCTCAAGAAAATATCTTCAGGTTGACTACCATTTCTGGAATTGTGAACCAGGTGCTAATCACAGAACGCAACCTGAGAGAGGCAGGAGGTGCGAGCCAGAGTGGTTCGGCATCGAGATCAGGTACTGCAGTGACTGTTAGTAGGAAGCATCGTCTGGAGCTTCCACAAAGTGATTCTAGCAGTCAAAACCTATCTTCGGTTAGCAATATGAGGTTCTACCAAAGCATTGGTCTGGGAAACGCGATGTCATAGTGTCTGAATGACCCATTCACGTGCTGATCATGTGGCAAGATGAGTCATCTTCAACGTTTCTGCAGAACGTTTCCACCAGCAGTCAGTGATAGAGGGTCCGCACTGACTCCATATGTAAGAACAGGGTTGACAGATTCTCATCAGACAGAGATTTGTGGTGCAATTGGCAAATAAGGCTGATGTAGTGGTCTTGGTAGAGGTATCCAGGCACAGGGTACACCAAGACGTCAGAGTGGGCCAGCTCTGGGTAGTGAGGTTGTATCACAGGGTCTTGGTTAAGGCCAAATGTATTTAGTCCAGCCTACATTCATGGATCTAGGAGCGAGACCATATATATGGAGAGTTACAATCTTAGTAGCATTTGTTATTTCATCTGTCCTCTTTGATATAGGTGCATAACACAGTTTTATATCTGCACCTATAGTGAAAAGGCTTCGGATAGTTGTGTTGTCTTCTGATGGCATCTTGTTGGTAGACACACCACTTAGAGTTAGGGCAATGAATGTATGCCAGTGTAGAGGGTTCTCCCTTAAGGTTGAAGGGTGTCACTTTATCTGGGATATTTATATTCTCGAAATAACAGGTTTTGATGTCATTATCAGTATGGATTGTCTATTAGCTTACCGATCCTACGTTGATTGTTGTCGCCAGAGGGTGATTTTCACATCACCAGAGGGCGCAGTGTATACTCTTAAGGGTGAGTGGAATCTCCAGGTAAGCTGATGTGGACCAGAGCATCGTGGGCTAGACATGATGATAGCCCAGAATGCTAGTTCTTTTCTGGATGATCTGGGAGCACGTCATATGAACCTTCCTCTAGTGGTTGATCCCTTTAGGGATGTTTTTCCTAACGACTTTTCTCATTTACCTCTTGAGAGATAGGTGGATTTCTTTATTGAGCTTGTTCTAGGAGCTGCACCAGTATCCATTCCTCCTTACAGGATGGATAGGACGAAGTTGGAAGAGCTCAAGAAATATCTCAATGATTTGGAGGAAAAGGGGTGTATTCGACCCAGTACATAACTGTGGGGTTCGCCGGTCCTTTTGTGAAATAAGCGGATGGTACTCTTAGGCTGTGTGTGGACTATCAGAATTCGAACCAACTGATGGTTAAAAAATGATATCCCTTGCCACGGATAGATGACATGTTTGATCATCTTTGAGGTGCTACAGTATTCTCAAAAATTTATTTGACATCAGGGTATCATTAGGTGCGTTTTCTACCTGCAGACATAACTCGTACAAATTTTCATAGCATTTATAGTTTATATGAGTATCTAGTTATGTTGTTTGGTATCACGAACGCGCCAACATTTTTCATGGGTTTGATGAATCGCATGATCCATCCATAATTGGACACATTTGTAATGGTTTTTGTGGATGATATTTTTTTTAATCTTGAAATCCAAATGACCATTCCAACCATCTTGATATCGCCTTGAATAGACTAAGAGAGAATCATCTATATGCCAGTCTTATTAAGTGACACTTTTGGATGGATCAGATTCACTTCTTGGGCCATGCTATCTCTGAGATAGAAGTGTCTATAGACCCAGAGAAGGTTTGAGTTGTGGTTTCTTTGGAAAGACCCAAGAATTTCTATGAAATAATGAGTTTCTTGGGGCTTGCTGGTTGTTATCATCATTTCATACAAGATTTCTCATGATTAGCAGTTCCATTGACAGGTCTGACTATGAAGGGCGTGAAATGTTTATGGACAGATGCTTGTGAAGCAGCCTTTCTGGAGATAAAAGGAAAGTTGACATCCTCACCAGTCCTGATACTACCAGAACAGTGAAAGAGTTACATATTCTATCGTGATGCATCAGGTATTGGGCTAGGTGTAGTGTTGATGTAGGGAGACATAGTTGTGGCATACAGATCTCGGCAGCTGAGGCCACACGAGAGGAATTATCTGACGCAATATCATGAGCTAGCAGTAGTTGTTCATGCGAAGCGCTATTGGATACACTATTTATTGGGAGAGTGTTTTGTGGTGTAAATAGACCACAAGAGCCTGAAATTTATTTTTACTAAGCGTGATCTTAATCTTAGGCGGCGATGGTGGGAGGAGTATCTATAGTCCTATGATTTCGAGCTAGCTTATACACCTAGTAAGGGAAATGTAGTGGCTGATGCATTGAGCAGGAGAACTCAGATATAGGTCGTGCAACATGCTAGAAACAAATGGGTGCTTATTTCCTTGTTCTCTAAGATGCATCTTGATGTACAGAATAGCCAAGGAAAGTCTTTTTTATCGTCCTTAGCTATGAATTCTACCCTGCTTGATAGAGTAAGGATGGCACATCTATCAGATTTGGAAGGACTAGTCCTACAGGAAGGTGTTTCAGTTGAGGACCCTCCACCTTGTGGGACAATAGGAGAGGATGAAATTCTTCATATCCATGGACGTGTATCGGTTCTCGTGGATATTAGATAGGAGATGATGTATGAGTTTCATGCTTCGATTTGGGAAGTTCATCCCAGTGTCACTAAGATTTATCATGATTTGTGCTGATAGTACTGGTGGCTGGGTATGATGAGGGAAGTGGCTAGTTTTATCACGAGATGTTCCACCTGTCAGCAGGTGAAGGCGGAACACCAGTGGCCAGCTAGGCTTTTAAAACAGGTACCTATCATGGAGTCGAAATGGGATGATGTTGCGATGGACTTCATGACTGTTTTTCCAAGGTCACCTCGAGGTAACGATGCTATGTGGGTTTTAGTTGATAGGATCACAAAAGATTCTCATTTCTTTCCAATCATGGAGACCTTAATTGTGGATGATTTTGGAAGGTTTTATATCTGGGAGATAGTACGACTCCACGAGGTCCCTCACACCATTGTTTCGTACATGGATGCTCATTTTACGTTACACTTCTGGCAGAGTTTTCAGAGGGATCTGGGTTCACAGGTGCCTCTAAGAATAGAATACCACCCCTAGACTATTGGCCAGTCAGACCGTATGATACAAGTGTTTGAGGACATGCTGCGAGCATGCGTCCTGGATTTTGGGGGATCGTGGGAGAGGCATATTCCCCTAGTTGAGTTTTCCTATAACAATAGTGGTCAAGCAACTATACGGATGGCACCGTAAGAGGTATTATATGGTAGTCCATTCCAATCATCCCTGTGATTGTTAGAGGTAGGTGATGCAGCTTTACTGGGACCACGTCTTGTTTAAGAGACTTCTGAGTAGGTGCAGTTGATACAGAAGTGGATGGCTACCACACAGTCTCGTCATAAGTCATATGATGATCACCGTAGACGACCCCTAGAGTTTGAGGTCGGGGGTCAGGTTTTCTTGCGTGTTTCACTGAGGCTGGGACAAAGGCGCATCAGAAGACAGGGGTAATATATCGTCGGGATATGTTGGGCCTTTTGAGTTTCTAGATAGGGTGGGGCCAGTAGCCTATCTATTGCACTTAACTCAGAGGTACCGATCCATGCATGGCGTGTTCCATGTTTCTCAGTTATAGCGATACTATTCATACCCGTCTCATACCTTCAAGCCTAAGGAGTTCGAGATTCAAGTAGATGCATCCTTTGAGGAGAATCTGATTTGTATCATTGATAGGAGCAAAAAGGTTATCCTATGCTAGATAGTTCCTCTAGTATGGGTGCTATGGCAGCACGGCCGTTTACAGGATGAGACTTGGGAGTGGGTGGTCGGTATACGTGCTCAGTGTCAAGAGATGTTCGCAGACGAATCATGACCACCCTTCTGAGATCAATTCGGGGATAAATTTCTATAAGGGGGGAATATTGTAAGAACCCGAGTTTTCGTACGAGGTACAAATCCATTTTTTTGGTTTAAGTGTTCTCTTGAGTCCTAATGTGGATGCCTAACTAGACCAAGGGAGTTACCGAGGTGTCCAAGGCTTGTTTGGAGCCCAGAACCAGGTTTTAGGCTGCAAATGGCCTAGCACACGGTTTGAACATGGCCTGCACATGGCTCAATTAAACCGTGCGGCTTGGTGCAGGCTTGGCAAAGGCAAGAGCATGGCTTGTGCACGGTTTGGGGAAACCGTGCGGGGTGGCCATGCGTTTGCCACTTGCCTTCAAGTAAGGTCCACACTGTCTCCGCACGGTTTTGTACAGGCCATGAGGGTAAACCATGCGACCTACTGTAATTTGATATTTAATTAATTTTTAATTAAATTAATCAAATTTTATAAAAACATAAATCTATCCCTTCTTCTTCCGCATAGAATGGGAGAGCCCTCAAACGAGGATACAGAGGTTATTGAGCATGTTTCTTCATATGATCTCTGTTTAAAACGTTGTTCATCTTGATTATAACCGCAACGATAAGTCCTAAATTCTTTTTTAATATTTATTGATTCTTCTGGTTATAATGAAGGAAAATTGAATTAAGGCTCATATGCCCTTACTTCTAGTTCTTCGTATGTTCTTCAGATTTCTTCTAAATCAGGATGATTCAGAGCCTGATACTGGACGAGCTATCTAGTACGCACCTAAGGTAGGTGGTCTCGTGATTTTAGCTGATTGGAAAGCTATTTATATATTCCGGAGTGTCGCGTTCCCACTTTTGGGGTCTCGCTTGAACCTGGAATTTAACCCTGTTATTACCTATCATGTTGTAGCTAATTTGAATAGGATTGTATGTTCTTGAGTTAGGTTGTACACATTGGACAGATGCCACCCCTTTGGTGTGTTGCTTTAAATGTCTCTTTTATGTATTTTGACACAGGATGCCTATGAGGGATGCCTTTTCTTTCCCTTGTGGTTTGTTAAAAATGGAAATTGAATATGAATGGAATTCCAATAAGATGAAATTGTAATTGAAATGGTTTTGGGTATGGGATGGAGTTTTTCCCCTTGACCCATGTATGCTAATTCTTTAATTTATTTCCCATGTGAGTTAGATGCTTTTTAAATATTTAAAATGTGAAACAAATACATGGGTGATCCATGGATCCAATGTGAGTTGGCATGGACAGACTCATACGAGACTTTTTACTAAAATGCCGAGTGAATCATGGGTCCCTTGTGAGATACGATGGATGGAATCAACATGTGTTTATTATGACATCAAAAAATAAATAATGTGTTGTAATAAATTATATAATGTGTATACACAACCAAAATTTTGATTTACCATTAACATGGGAATTATTAGATTTTTTAAAAAAATAATTAAACCCATAATGAATCATCTAAAATGTAGATTACATTTTATGGTTTTAAAATAAAATTTTGATATTCATTACTATCTTACAAAACACGAAGGATATAGTTTTATTTATTGATGTTATTATGAATATAAAATAATTAAAAACACTCAATTTGAAAGAAACTGTGGGAAAACCCATGGGAAGTCTTGTGGTCCTGATTACATTATCATATGGAGTCCAAAACCTATTTTTTGAAATTAATAAATAGTTGTCTTATATTTATATATATATACCCACCAAAAATACCATTACTCATAACTAAAAACGTTGTAAAATTAAATTACTCTAAAATTTCATCTATAGAGTCCTCCCAAGGTTCCCCAAACCAATTAAAAAGCTCCTCCAGAGAATTTAGAAGCATCATCTCAAGGTACTGTATCATCTCCTTCCCCTCATTATTCAAGAACCTTATTTAAATTATTCCTAGTGTTTTCCAATCATTTGGGTTTGGATATGTTGTCACACATCCATATTACTATCTATATTATATCAATGTAATTATTGACCCATTTCACTCTGCATTATCCCTTCTATGAATCTTTATGTACCCTTAGTATGCTATTGAAAGAATCTTATTATTTTTCCTTCCAATCATTTTTATAGTGAATATTCATTCCAATATACTCTTCAACACATTCAACCAGTTGTAAATATACTTCACAGATTGGTTATTTCCTTTTGTGTGACCAAAAATCTTAAATGATGCGGTTTAATATGGTGAAAAACCCCTTATATTATATAATCTATTTGGCACAATTTTTCATCAACACGAAATGAATGTGGCTAGTGGGCCTGCAATTATATATCATTATAATGTATTGGGTAATGTTTTTATCTCATGGGAATCCATGTATGGTGTATGCGAGGGTAGACCACGCACATTATATAATGATTTAATGCTGGATTTCGGTGACTTATATTTATGATTTCATGTTATATGTTTTCCCACACTACAATGTTTCCATTGTGCTATCATGTTATATCATTCTCCATTTTTCATGATAATGATTATCACAAGTCTTATCTCACCTTGATATTCCTATTTGATCAATTGTACTAATTTACCTAAAAATATTTTTGGATTACTCTCTAACTAGGCTTTATATCTCACCCATTTCTTATGTATATATCGAGGTTATCCCTTGTAGGTTTTATTGAAAAGTAGAATTTTAGGATCATGTTAAGGATGTTTTCAATAATTTCCTCAACTATTTATTGAATGTTGTTATTATATATAACAAATTTACTTAATAAACTAGGATTCACGATCTATTGGGATTGTATATTATGTACCTCTATTTAATAAATAATGAATTTCTATGTTTAAATGATATGGGTTGTAAAAGTTTGTATTAGAGAAGAGCCCAGTCTGTTTTTCAATTAGGATTAGAAAAATATAGTGAATTCCATTTCAATAATACTATATATATGAAAACAACCAATTTTTTTTCATAAGGATAAATTCAGTGGTTTCAATGTAAAAACATCAATTTTTGGATTATATGAGTACATGTGGCTATAAGAGAGTGTTTCCCTGGTGTAATAACACTGAAAAGGGAAAACAGAGAGATTAAAGCATCACATAGTGCCCAATAATTTTCCTCTTTATACACATTTTTTAAACTCTTGATGTATATGATTTTTTATATTCACATGCTCTTAATCAACATTTATAAAGGGAACAAAAATAAAATAAAATTTTATACAAGGAAATAAATAATGGAAAAATAATGACTGAAACATAGATATTCCTTGGTTAAGGAAAAATTTTATTTTTTAGTTTACACTTTAAATTTATTAGTTTACAATATATGCGTTTAATAGTTTAGGAAAAATAATCCATAATTTTCCTTTGAATCTGGTCAACAACAAGAAATACGAGGAACTGAGTCAATAATCAATGTGAGGGGAAACATTATGTCTTTCAAAAAAATATCCCAAACTAGATGGGTGATGAAATCATGAACATAAAGAAAATATTTTCTCAACTAAACTAGGATCTGAATAGAAACATTAATCAAGAGGAATAATAGAATCCCCAAAAAATTAATATGTTTCAAGTGAAAAATTCATGAAACATAATCCAAAAATATTTAGTCTATAATCAAATCATTTAAAAAAGAAACAATGAATCATGTCCATTAAAAAATATTCACTATACTTTAATGCTCTGAGAAAAAAAATCCATGTTTGAAATTTATAATATGGAAGGAGAAGAATATAATTTTTCGATGTTAGTCAAAAATAAAATTCTGAATGAGAATATTGACGTGATGGAGTGAAAGGAATTCCTAGAAATGTTTTCTAAAAAATATTTTCCATATATTCTCTAACAAAAAAAGGAGAGGGACATCCTTAGCCTCGAGAAAAAGCTTTGTGAATCCATTAGGGTGTATGTGAAAAAATATACAATACCATAATGACACACCTCCAAATTTTTCATCACCCAGCAATGTATTATTGAATTGTTATTTTGTGGGTTAAATTTGTGTTCAACAAAGGTATTATACATTCATAACATTGACTATTATAAAGAAATTGAATTACGTTCCATTACATTCAAAATGGAGATAAATGGATCTATAAGTCTTATATTGAGATAGTGTAGAATGGATTTTAAATCTATTGGTCTGAAAAATAAATATCATGGAGAAAATCATTTTCAATAACCCACTAATCAAATGTGGGGGAAGAAAAAACTGAAAAAATTCATAAACATGATTAGTAAATATTTTGGCAAAGGAATAAGACCCAACTTCGGACTACCAATAAGAGAAACCCATAATTGTTATGGAAGAGTATAATGCTCAATTAAGTCCATATCATATTCTCCAATTTTTCAAAATTAAGGAAAAATGAAACTATAGGATTAAATTTTCCAATCAAAGGGTTTCCAACGACAACAAATGATAACAACCTCCAATGAATACAGAGAAAGGTTGATATTTTGCAATCCCAACTATTGAGGTGGATCCTGAAAACAAATTGGTGACATTTTTCCAAGCTATTAATTAATTAATGATCAACATACATTTTTATTCTAGTTCAAAAATTATTTTTTATCCTGATTGTTTAGTAGAACTATTAAAGTTTCACCTTTAAATAAAGAATTCAAGTTATAAGTGATGATAGTAAATTGGGAAATTATGGCATCACAATCATATAACTCATTACCTATTCATATTTGAGGGACGAACATCTAATAAAACATTGTGATACTCTCTTTGGTGAAATATGACTCAATTTATGTAATAGATTCTCATTCCTTTTATAAATCTCACCTAAACTATTATGGGAAGGAAATCATCAATTTATTTTAATACATCTTCCTAATATATATACATACATTGAAGAGGATTAATCTAATTTGGTATAATCCTATCATGAATTTATATTATTTCCTGATATGAAATCATATCTTTCCCTAATGATTGAGACTAATTAAAATATCATCATAAAGACATGTCCATTGTGATGAAATTTTCCAATACAGTTTCCTAAAAATTTTATAGACTTCATGTTAGATGAGATATTTAGTAATCAATTAAAATTATATTGGGATCATTTCCATTATCAACGAATTTTAGTAGAATGGAAACTACTAAACTTGACGATGTTAGGAATAATCTACATGGGAATATTGATAAAGGGTTTATATTCCAAAGTGCTTCACAAGGGGGTGCACCAGTTCTATTCATTAAGAATAAGGATGGGTCGATTCTCCTATTCCTTTTTTATCATTAGATTAGAAAGATCAAAATAAATAAAATTTATTCTCTTCAATGGTTTTATGGATTGTTTTTTAAGGTAATTAGAATGAAATACTTCTCTAAGTACTATATTTGTAAATGAAATTTTCTAGTAAATATGAAGAAGGAGGGTGTCCACAAGACAACATTTCAATGAATGTATGAAGAATATGAGTTCTCAGGGATTCTTTCTGGAATCAGTAATTCTCCAAAAATCATTTGGATATAATAAATATAGTTTATAAGGATTATCTAGAATTTTTGTATTATTTATATATGATATTATAATCTACTAAAAATGAATGTTGGGAATTGATAATCATTTTAATTTGTAACTGAATACATTGTGAAAGGAAAATTTATTTTCAATTTATAGTATATGTGAGTTTTGTATTCAAAATATAACATTAAAAGGGAATTTTATCCCCAGAAAATCGATATACATGGATCAGTAAAAAATTGAGGCAATTGATGTATGAAAAACTACAACATATGTGATATAATTATAAAGCATTAATTTAATGGTTGGGTACTATTTTCAATATGTGAGAAACTTCTCACAATTATCAACCCAAGTAAACCAGATAACTCAAAAGGGTGTAAAGATTATCTATAATAGAGTATTTGAATATATATTCAATGATATTAATTAGAGTATAATTAGTTAACTTATTATTACATAACCCACCAATAGGGAAAGAACTTTTATCTATAATGATGCATCAAAAAAATTTTAGGTTGTGCACTCATGAAATATGAATTTTTTTTATATATTCTACCTAAAAATTAAATATCCATGAGTATAAGTATGAAATTAATGATCTAGAATTAGATTCAATGATATTTGCATTGAATAATTGGTGACATTATCTGAATAGAGAGAACTGTGACTTATATGGTAATGAAAAAAACCTCATGTATATATTAAGACAAAATTAGCATAATAATTACAATTAGATATGGTTAGTGCTGATCAAGGGGTATTATTGTTCAATCAACCACCAATATGGGAAGAAAACAAAGTGGTGGATTCTCTGGGTAGAAATTATCCCTCATCACTTTCCCTAATGGAGATTATAGGTGATCGACTATTCTAGGGCATGTGAGCGATTGAAATGGTTATAATAAAGGATCATCATGTTACCTTGGATAAATCACTGCTCAAAAATCCATTATTGAGAAGATCAATGAGGCATATAGAGATAATGAGTACCTATAAAAGAATCTAGTGAATATTCCATAGGTAAAAATTACTGAAGATGGATTTATAAGGTCTGAATGTAGGTTATTTGTACCATAGAAACTGAAATAGAAGATGGAACTTATGGATGATGCACATATCTCGCACATTAATTATCATATTGGAATAAAAAACAAGTATATAGATTTTAAGAGAAAAATATTAAGGGGTAACATGAAGAGATAGATTTTGTAGATTTATCTTAATGATTGGTATGAAAACAAGTAATGGAACAATGAAAATGTATCAGTGTATGATTCAATATTTTCCCATACTACTATTGAAATGTGAAATCATAACAAATCATTTTATTATAAGAATCCCTAAGACCGGTAATGTAAATCATTCCATTTAATCATTTCTGATCACCTTACCAAGTCAGCAAATTTTATTTATATCAAGGTTGATTTCTATAGTGAAAAAGTCTCAATGATATAAATAAGTTATGTGATAAGACTATATGGAGTTTTATTATTTATTGTATTTCTTTATGATATAGGGTTTACATCGAGGTTTTGGAAAGCCTTCCACATGCATTGGATACATAGCTCAACTTAAAAAAATATGACCACCCTCATATAGATGGTAAGAATGAAAGAAATATTCATTATTAATAGGGTATTAGGGGATATTGTTGAATATATTTTCAAGGATTTTTGTATCAACATCTCCCCCTAGTGAAGTTATCATATAAAAAAATTTCCATTATATATATAAAATAGAGAATTTTGAGGAAATATATTGGATGATGTCTCAGAATCCAATATATTGTGATGAAATTGGAGAGTAGAAGCTGATTAGAATTGATTTTATCCAAGAAATGTCAGTTAATGTTCAGACTTTTCAACATTATATGAAATTTGGGCAAAATCTATTGAAATTTTATGCAGGAAATCATCATAAATAAAAACATTATTAGGTAATTGATAATTTTTAATTTAACAAATATTCTTGGATGAAAGTAAGAACGCTTTCGATTATGTTAAATAATGTACCAAGATACAATAACTGTTTTGGATCCTTGACAGCATTAGTTTGGTAACCTATCGACTAGCACTCCCACAAAACCAATATCACGTACAAGAGATGTTCCATGTTAACTCTTGAGAAAATTTATTACTAACATTCCAATATACTATATATAGTGGTGGAACAATATAATATTGATCATTCATATGAGGAGAATATAGTTTAATATATTAGACCATAGAGAAAAGGTTATAAAAATAAGGAAACTCTACTAGTCCATGTGTTATGGAAGAAGCATAAGTTTTAGGATGCTACTTGGAAATCCAAAAAGGATATGAAACATCTACACATTAATATTTTTTATTTAATGAAATAAAATTTTAAAATATGGAATTTCTAAAGGGGGGATGAATGTTACAGACTATAATTTATAATTTAATATTCTCCTTTTGAATGAATAATTTCATTATTATGTAATGTATATTTTGAAAATAAATGAATTAATTTGCGTATTTTAGACCATTAAATTTTATGTAAATTAAAATTTAAAAGACCCTTATCCAATATAACACTAGATAATATAGCTACAATATAGTGAAAATTATGATTATTATATTAAGGGTAATGATAAACTCCATTCAACCTATAGAGAAGAAGATATTTCCTCAACCACTATGATTATACCCTACAAACACCATTTAATAGATATTTAACGGGATATAATGTCACTATAAGTTTTGGTTGAACAAGATCAATTTTATATTTAAAAACTAAACCATGGTTCAAACCATTTACCAGAGAAGTTTAAGCTCAACAACATCATGACCCAAACTATGTTCTTCAAACAACCCCACTAAAATATCACCATTACCCACCACACCCTTAAGGATTTCACTGGTTCAATAATGGAATATGTATATGGACACTAATCATAATTTTATTCATATTCATAATAAAATGATGATTATATTTATCTTTTTTTACTTTATATTTAATTGAAAATAGGATTGATAAATATTAAATTTTAATATGATGAATCAAAATTTTTATTTATGAGCTATATATAGTTTCAATCAAGAAAAACGATTTTAATGAAATTATGAAATTTTTAAATACTTTATTTTTTAATAAAATATTATTATTGAATAATTTCTATTATATTTAAATCATAATATAATTTTACAAAATCATATAAAAATTTATATGGGCCCAAAAACAATAATTAAATAAAAATTTTCCATTAAATGTATCTTTTTGATCTAAAAGATTACATTAGTATACATATAGAACTACTTGATATAAATTTATAATATTTTTTAAATAATAATTTCAAAATTATACATAAGTGAATTTTTCAAAATTTCAACGGATATTAACAATTTTTTAATAAAATTATATATGGTATAAATATACATTATGTATTAAGGAATTATTAAATTCAAAAATTGTTGTAGAAAATTATATAAATATAACACAAAAAATGTGTTTTTTAATTAAAAATATGTGTTTTTGGGTTAATTTATTAATTTTACAAAACCATTTCATTTCATCAGTCACCTATATTAAATTTTATGTTTTTAAAATCAATTCATTATAAATATGGATCACTTCCACATAAACAAGGGTATAATTTTTGAGAGTTTGGTTCCTATGCTTATGAAATAATTAAAACCACTCATATATGGTACAAAACATGGTGGAAATAATTGGGATGGTTTTTAGTTTTGATTTCAATATCATATAGATTCTAAAAATTATTATAGGAAATTAATAAATAATTCTATTTTATTAGGTAATATAAACACACTCTCAATCCCATTCATTTTCCCTCATAACCCATGGAGCATTAAATTACACTACATTTTCCACTATATATTATTACCTAGGCGACCTATCCTTTTAAGAAGTTCATCTATATCATTTAAAATCAACATCTTAATGTATGAGGTCCACTCCTTATCCTCTTTATTGAAGAACCTTTTTTAAATTATGCCTGTTGGTTTCAAATTTTTAATGTTATGACATGGTTTAACACATCCCTCTTACATTTAGTAAGATTTACAAGTTAGGATAGACCTACTTCACTATCATTTATCCCTTCCATGAATCTCAATATACCCTCATTATGCTGATGAAATCATCCTTTGATTTTCCATTCCAAACATTTTTATAGTGAATACCCATTCCCATTTCCAATCAAAGGTATTCACCTACTCATAACTATCATTCATTGAATTGTGATTTCTATTTATGACACATGAACTCCTTAATCACTTAACAAATAATTTTGTTTTATATTATATGTGGCAGACATATGCATGCACATGATATGAAAGTGACAGGTGGGCTAGAAATTTTATGCCCCTACAATGCATTGGGTAATATTTACATGTCAAGAGATTCTATGTATGGTTCTTGTGAGGTCATACTATGGTCACATTGTTATTATGACTTTGAGGTTAGAATTGAATTGTACTTATCATTCCATTTTTTCTAGTTTCATTATAACATACCAATAGTACCTTAATTCTGTCATGTTATATGATGCATCAAAGTTTATGATTATTATTATTACCAATATTATTTTTATTGTATATACCTCATGGATCATAGGTACTGCATTACGTCATTTGAGGATTTGATTATTCCCTTACTAATCATTATAGCTCTTCCATTTCTTATGTACATCCTCATGTCATCTCATGTAGAATTAGAATAAATGTCAAATTTTAGAATTTTATTAGTGATGTTTTCTATAATGTTTTTGTTTTTTAACATGTTCTACTATGTTCAATATTTTCCATGGATACTTGGCTTTACAGTCATATATTATTATATAATGTGTACCATTACGTAATGAATCAATAATTAAGGTGAATTAAATATATGGTTTGTCATAACACAAATATCTACTATATACTGAGATTTTTCTATAATGATGGAATAATATTGATCCATATACATTTATATAATTAAAAAAACCATTGCTCATGTGTATAGTGGACTACCACATCACATGCTGATGTAATATGCTTTCAATCATTGAATCAAATGTATAGTAATTATTATGGAAATAATTAATATACATGATAATTTATACAAGTTTTTTATTCAAGAAAATTAATAAATCATCAACTTACTTTCCCTTTAAATTATTTATTAAATGTTATCATTATTTGTGTGTACGTACGACAAAGTACCTCCACAAGGGGATATGATTCTTTTTCCAGGACAATATTTCAACAATGATTTTAAAAAATCATCTAATCGATAAATATGATATTTTTATGATTAATTTAGTTCATTAAACAATGAAAATATATCTTTTTTACATGAACTAAAACATACATGACGAAACATGCATGAGAAAACAATGTACTGGACACCCAAAACAATGGTAATAATGAAATATTATAAACAAATATCGGATAATATATTATAATAGGATCATATATGATATAATAAATATGAAAAAATTTCTGGTATAAATTAATATCACATATAATACCCTTATACAAGAGTTTAATGTATGTTCTACTAAAGAGAATCATGAGCTATTGGATATAATATCAACTTCCATTCCATTGTAGCATATTTTTTATAATGCACCTATTCACTTTTATATGGTGTATATGATTCCAATTTGATATAAATTACATTTATAAATATTTATTCATGATTATTAATGATTCAATTCATTTGTATTCTTTCACGGGGAAATTAGTCAATAGTTACGAGAGAAGTATGAATTTACCCGCTCTAACATTCTTTTTGGATTGTTAATTTTATTCATTAATGGAATATTATCATTTTTAATTTATTAGATAAAATGATTCTACTATACTGTAAATATTTAATTATTTTCAATATTTTCCTCAATTTCTTCCTCTCTTTTGAAAATGAATTAAACAAATAAATTTATAAAATTAAACCAATTTGATTGTCATTTAATCTGATATGTTGTTCTACAATGCACATATTGGTAAAAATGGATCTTTTCAAAAGTCATTTATATTAAAAAAAACTAATTATTAAATAATTAATATGTCGTCATTTTATTTTTAAAATATTATAAAGGATTATTTTTATTGTTTTTTGAAAGGAACTATTTCAACTTTAATTATAAAAAATCAAATGGAATGTTTTAACATATATGATGATAACTAAACTCCCCAATTTAGCAAATATATTATGATATTTAGATTATTATACAAGTTTTCTATTGTTTTACAATGAAAACCCTTTTTTGAAATATAATTTTGATATTTCCCTTTCATTACATTTATTCTTCCAAACGACATGATTTTATTACAAAACAAGTATTCTCGATGAACCAATTCTTATATCTTATCCTATATTAATTTTATGCTCAATAAAATTATTTGGAATCATTAATTTTATTGTGATCATTGTACAATATATTTATATTAAAAATATATATTATGTTTTTCATGTATATAATTATTTCATTAAAAGTGTACAATTTTTATATAAAGTGTTTTATTATGATAGTTATTTGAATGACTAGGGAAAATATTGATAAATCTTCATTCATTACTTTATAAATATATATTTTGATTAGGTATACTTTTCATGAATAATATATTTCATTCTATATATTAAGAATTCATTATGCTTGCAGTATTGGATGGGTACCAGTTATAAAGAGCCCCTTGATGTATTAATAGTCTCATGAGATGATTCTGTTTTACCAATTAAAAAGGCTTACTTATGTATACCAACCCATTAATTAAACTATCATAGTGAAAGGTCAATACATAATAGATATCATGAACTATGAGATCATGAAATCTAGTAATAGTATTTTTATTAATCTAGAATTTATTTATTTTTATCAATGAGATTATTGCTTTGAAATTATCTACATATGTATTTTGTGCTCAAGTTATTGATTAAATATCATGTGTTTTCAGTTATTTACTTTTACAAATTTACGATGACTTCATTACTCATGATATATAACATTGTATGTAACCCTTTATGAATATTTCTGCTCATTATTTTTTTGATTCCATTTCACTGGACCTGATGTTTAATTCATTGAATGAATTTTAATAATAGTGAGTATTTGATCATGTTATGTTTAATAATATACTAGTACTCCGCCCGTGCATTCACACAAAACTTTAAAAAAACGTATTATCAAAAATAGAATACCATTTTTGAAACATAATGATTCATATTAATATTGATAATTTTTAAAACAAAAAATGAGTTGTACATATAATGGAATAGAAGGTACAAAATTTGTGGAAGTATGAAGTCATTTATTGAGATTGAATTCTTAATGTATCAGACAACATGTGACAAAAATTGGGAAAAAAATAAGCTTCTAATGAATAGAATGTAACCCAAAACAGGATTTTCTATCAACTTTATAGAAAGACTGGTAGGCTGGGAACATTTACAGCCTCCTCTTCCTCCAACTAAACCATCAATTTCTTTATCAAATCAACCTTGAATTATTTAGAGTTTATTTTTCTTGTTTAGGCTTAGTTTCATAGTATACCCCCATCTCCCTCATCAGTGACATAGTGAACGCGCTAACAGCTTCTGGTCAAAGATCTATGTAGATACTATAGAAAGGGACCTCATTTCCCTAATTCATTGAATTATTTCCTATGAACTGGCTGTAGGAACTCTATCTGCATGGTATGAATCATAAATACCAAGTGCGGTCTATAATACAAACCCCACATTGAACACTAAAAAACATATATTATTAATTAGTGGACATCAGCTTCCTACCAGTAAAAACCATTTATTTAGACTCACCCAATCCTTTTATTATGATTATTAGAAGGAATTCAGAGACGTCACTACAGCATGAATGAAACATGGCCACTCTCGACCCCATAGAGGATAGAATTAGTAACTGAATAGGGAAACCATCTCCCAAAGTCAGCTAAAACCTACTGATGTTCTTCTTGAAGCCGTCTCTATACCTTGCATAATGGACTGGGATACTCCCATATACAAGGGTTGGTCAATGGCTAGGGTAGTCCCTTACCCAATGTCTGATTATTTCCCCAAATAGTTCTTCATTCTATATTTTGTATTTCATGAAATATAACTCTTTTGTAGAAATTCTGTTGATCCCTTCATGTGTAGGTTGAGTCACCTATAATATATAAATAAAAATAATCAACATTCATCTTAAAAAATGAAAAGTGAATTATTAAAAATAATTTTTACACAATTGATAAGGATACCCATTGGTTGATTACCTATTAGTAATAATTGAGTAAACTATATATATTTAAAATTTGTTGTTGAAGGTACCTATGAAAACAATGTATATTGACTTTAAATCTGAACAAAGCTAAACGAATACATACATTGAACCAATGTAAGTGCATTTTTGTTGAGTAGAGTTATACATTATAGTACTCCCGTTTGAGATTTATCTGAAACTCACTACGCAATTTGAAGTCAGTCAAATACTGGTATTCGAAATTCAAATTTGATTTGATTTTTAAATTGAATAAATCAAACCCACCCATTTAAGCACTAATAAAGTAAATGAAATTAAAAACAAAAAACATATAAAAGGAATTTATAAATATTTTATAATAATAAATATAAATTAGCAATAAGAATATTGTTAATCAAGATAATGAATCCATTGAACCTATGGATAATTCCCATGTTGCACTTTTTGATAAAGCCCGATAGGTTGAGGAAGTATTTCTCAATGATGCTACAACAAAAAGAATTATTTTCAAGTAATCCTCGGGAATACATCTAATGGAAACTAATATTCCTTCCCACTATGAGGGAAAAAGGATGAAAATAGTATGGTCATCCCATTGGATGAATCTGAAAGCTTTAAAACACCTGTCGTCGTTAAATATGAATCATTTACTGATTCCAAGAGTGATGATGATAAAGTTGATGAAACCAATGTGAGGAATGCATATTAGATTATAGATGACTTGGGGGAGGAACTAAACTATTGGCTTGGCGTAAAATATGCAATTTTATTCAACATTACATGGATGGAGAACTCACTTTGGAATTTTATTTTCAAATCAAATAATGGATGTTATCTAAGATGGAGGATGAATATAAATAAAATCCTGATTTTAACTTTAGTGGAATTCCATAGATATGGTTTCCTTCTTGTTTATTCACCTATATGAATTTTTCTCCCTTAGAGTTGTTTGTTAAATGTTTCTGGAAGTTAAAATAGTTCTGAATTTTTATGATTTAGCTATGATGATATTTGTCGATGCAGTTTTTGAGTGCTTCATTGAGGCCGCTCAATGGTTCTAGTTATGCTGAGTGAGGATGCAACATAAAGGCTCATTATTTCATGTGTTAAGGTACCTGGCCACATGGATGCTTTGTACAGGTATAGTAAATCTCTCACAAAGGTTTTGGGTACATGTAGGCCTCATAAATGATATATATAGAGGTGCACGTCAGACTGATACATGATTTTTTATATTTTTTGAGTCTAACATTGTTTCCTGCCTCTTTGGATGAAACATTCAATATTTACTGTTAACTAGTATGGCTGATTTGAAATCTGATTTCCATATCTTATTATAGCTAACTGACTGTAGAGGCTTTCTTCGACACACCTCGACTTATATCCCATGTTCTTGAGCTGATGATATTTTTTAAAGAATTAAAAGGCCGACCATGGAGATGACTTCGAAAACTATTTTTTTATGGAAGAAAGGATAGGTGAGGTGGAAGCTTCAAATGTCAATGTGGATCAATTGTAGCTAGAGCTGTGTGGAGGATTTCTCAATTATGATTTCATGACACCTATTGGATGGCATCTTTCTAATGGATAGTTATTTATTTTTTTAGATGATGTTTATTTTTCAAGACAAAGGACATGATGATGGAATATTTATAATGGATCAAATTTATCTAGAGTAGTGTGGAGGATCTCTCAATTATGATTTCTTGACACATATTGGATGACATATTTCTAATGGATAGTAATGTTTTTTGTGGATGGTGTTTATTTTTCAAGACAATGGACTTCATGATGGGGAGTTTGTAATAAAGAACATTTCTGTCAAGAATATAGTGAAGTCCATATAACATTTAAAGGTTGGATTTCTGCTTTTAAAATGATCAAAACAAAACCATCTATAAGCATGTAATAGAGAGGGACTTACATGTAAACAATCTAGAAACATTTATGTTTGATCAACCTATAATCATGTATGTTTTATGGAATAAGTAAGAATATGTATTGTTAAATAAAATAGTACATAAACTCATTATACCTGGATGCATACAGATTATGATTAAATGTTTTTAGTGAAGGGACGTACTAAAAATTGAAGAGGATATTATTTCCATGATATTAGGATAACACAACTTTTACATAGATCTGGACCTGTAGAAAGATAAGTGAATAAATATTGTTTGATAATTGAAATAGATGTTGTAATTGGTTAATTTGAAAATAGATATTTTCTAATGGAATATGACATTTTCTAAAAATAAGATAAATATTAAAAAGAGTATATAGAAACTAAATTTAGATATTTTTCAATAGATCATATCAAATATGGATGAATTAATCAGTTACCAGAGGGAAAATAAAGGAATGTGACTGTATAATGCATCCACAGATTAAGATATCTCGGCTATGAAGCTATCACGCACGGATCTGGGAATGAAATGACATCTATAAGAACATTGTGTATGAAAAATTGTAAACAATTCAATACACAATCTAGAAATATCTATGTATGAGTAATATGGAGTGACTTACATCTAAACAATTTGGAAACAGTTATGTTTGAACAACTTGTATACATGTTTGTTCTATGGGATCAGTATGAATATGTATTGTGGAATAAAATAGTATAGAAACTTGTTATACATGAATGCATATAGATTGTTGATGATGGGGGGGGGATAAAATCAGTCAAGAAATGTAAGAATTTTTCTAGCTCTATATAGCCTCCTCTTCTTGAATTGTTCTATGCATCTCAGTGAAGGGAAATACAAAAAATGGATGGGGAGATTATTTCCATGATATTAGGAGAACATAACTATTGCATATATCTAGATCTACAGAAATATAGGTGAATAAATATTGTTTGAAATATTGAAAAAGATGTTGTAATCGGTGAATTTAAAAATAGATGTATTATAATGACATAAGAAAATTTATTAAACAAAGAGAATTACTAAAAACAGTGTATAAACTAAATATAGATGTTTTTTAATATATCATATCGAATGCAAGGGAATTAATGGGTTACCAAAGGGAAAATCAAGGACTGTGACTATAGAATGCATCCACAAACTAAGCTATAATGGTGATGAAGCTGTCGCACACGGATCTGGGAACGAAATGAAATCTATAAGAACGCTGTGTATGAAAAATTGTGAAACAATTCAATAATCAACCCAGGAAAGTCTATGTATGAGTAACAGGGTGTGGCATACTTATAAACAGTCTAGAAATAGTTATGTTTAAACAATCTAAAAGCATGTATTTTTTATGGAATTAGTTAGAATATGTATTGTCGAATAAAATAGTATAGAAAATTATTATACATAAAATCATAGATTATTAAAGAGGGGTGATACAATCATCAAGGAGTTTTTCTACCTATACACAACTTCCTCTTCTTGAATTGATCTCTGCATATCAGTAACAATTTTCATGAGACTCATAGCTAAAAAAATTAAACAGGATATCCTTTTCTAGGAACATGAATTTACCATAATGTTTAAAGTGATTTTTTTCACTCAAAATCTATTTTTTCTTGTATTCATGATCATAATACTATTTTATAGATTGGTGAAATTTTTCAATATCTTGCAATGAAGGCTTAAAACCCAACAGTTTATCAACTCAATGGATACTTACTTGTATAGGAACCCATCTTTGAGCAGAACTCTACAAGAACATCAAAAAATATTCTAGTTTTACTGTCAAGTCACAGTTGAATAATAGTCTGGAAGTCCCTACAAAATTTTTGCTTCAGTAAAAATAACTGTAGAAAAGTTTGTTATTGAAAAATAAAATAATTAAAGACTAAAAATAATCGTAACCATGATATCTTGGACTAATTAATCTGTGAACTAGTTTCACGTTGTTTTTAGAGAAAATCCCACGCCCAACAATTGAAGCATTTAAGTCCCAATGAAGATACCTACATTCATAGTACAACCCGTGATTCCCTATATCAAATTGCAGAGTCATTTTCATTCAAATTGCTCAAGGTTCATTTTACACATTGTTATTAAAACTAATGACACATAAGAACATGTCTATAGAGAAGGATTTTTTTTTCAAAAACATGGGTGAAAACTATAACACCATAAATTATAAAATTTTGGTAGAAGACTAGAAAGGATAAAATAATTGAAGTGCCCTGCTATTGATAGAATGACAGAAGTGTCCTGCATCGTTGCATCAATGATCCAGTATTTGTGCATGTATATTGACTATAGAGTTTTCTCTTATATAAGTTCATTATACATCATCAAAAACTAATCTAATAATGTGAAAATTGTAAATTGATTTATCAACCAAAAGGATAATGTTTTGTTAGTGTACAATATTCCAGACATATCATTGCATAAAATTGTGACATATTTCATCATTAGAAAATATAATAGATAGTTACCATTCATACATGGAATTGTAATGAAATTTAATTTTATGGGATTGTACAGTATAAAAAAACAGAGAATGTAAAAATATAGGGTGGATACTCGAAATGATAAAATAATAGTTATTTAAATCAAATAACATGCATGTTCTAAATACATGTATGTACAACACCTAAATATTGTAGTTAAAAAAACGACATGATTAAAAAAGATAGAGGATTATAGATATTACTGGGTACATGGTATTCACAATGATATAAATATATTAAGGATATCAGAAATCAAAAGAATGAACAGAATACAATTTGAAATATGGTTTCTATTTTCTATAGAATGTGTTAAATATATTACTGCCAACTAGAATTCAGAAAATAGATATGAAAAAAAATTAAACAGTCAACATGTATTCTTAATATTTTATTTCAATGTAATGGATCAGTCTGTTTTTTTTCTTCAGTTTTCCTACTTATATTTTTTTCTTATGTTGGTGTGTATATCAGGACATTGACTTGTTGTAGCTGTACTGCCTAGATATATTTGGAAAATATTTCTCAATCTATTATTAGTATGAAAATCATGTGATAGTTCTTTCTCCAAACATAATATTATTATAAGGATTTGGATCTAGTAAATGATGCAATTTTAATCATTGAGACATAGACCAAATATTTAATTGTACATAGTTATCAAACTGTAGAATGATGAAGATGGAAAGAACGGTTTGTTTGAAATACATTGAACACACTTTATAAAATGAATTAATGAATCTATTTATATGTTAATAGAAAAAAATGAGTAGTCAGTAAAGAAAACAATTAAATACATGATTAATTAACGTATATGAGGTTGATGTATCAAATCATGTGTCAATGTTTTATGTCTGTGGAGAAAACATTACATTTTGATGCTACTGTCCTGAAATATTAATATTAATATAACAATAATGTGATTTTCAATTATTAATAAAACAAATTAAGGATGTTGAAATAAAATGTACATGGATATATTCTATGCCACTACATAATTGAAATAACACACTACTTTGATCTCTTGATTCAATAATGTGGAAATCATTAATATTTTGTGTGTTTTGTTTTCGAATAAAAATAGAAATATTTATACACTACTACCTGAATCTGTTCAAAGTTGTCAGTAAATCTACTGATGTAGTTGTCATTATTTTAGATAAAAGTACTTTGTAGCTATATTGTTTGAAATAATGATGCTATTTTTGAATATTGTAATTTCTTACATCAATTACGAAAATAAATTTCATTGATTTTAAAATGTTCATCTCTAGAGGAAAACCAAACTCATAATCATCCTATTTAAAAAACAATAAGCAATGTTATTTGTAATATTTCATTAATATATTGAGATGATATAAACAATTTGTTTTACCTGTAATAAACGAGCTAGTAATTCTGATGTTGTCATATGTATATATTTCATGACTTCAATATCAACCATGAAAACTAAAATTGAATTCTAGAGACCAGTTTAATTCTATATATACTATAATAAGCTACAATTAGAAATCAAATAGTTTCATTAATGTCGAATAGGTTGCGATGCAACTTACTTGCTGAGTGTCAACCTGATCAGCTTTGTTAAGAACCACACATGTTTTTTCATCATGACCAAATAGATTAGTGATCACTCATTTGAATTCGCACTGATGTCGAGTTTATGAGAATTGAATAAAAGAAGAAATATATCACACTTTGCGGAAAACCAAGAAATCAGGCCACTGAAATCATATCTTCATTGTGTTCATTGTTTCTCACCTTATAAAACCCCCAGGGTGTCCAAAAATGTGTTACAATCCAATATCCTAAATATTAAAGAAGGATTAGATGATATTTATATGAAATAGTTGTTATAGATTCAAGCCCTATTAATTTGTATCTCACGGGATGTGGAATTTGAGAACCCTCAAATTTGGATAAGAAAGATCCCTCAAATGTTGTCAGAGTAGTAAACGACATGTCTGTATGAACTGAAATCATGTTTCCTGGAATTATCCTTTCATTGAGTCCAGACTGGGCAAAATAACACAATGATCCATTAATCTCACAGTGTGAAACAAGAACCGTAAGGTATATTGCATTGGATTGCGGTCAAAAGAGAAAATTATTTTTCAGAGTGATTAAAACCACATGAATTCCCCAAACATGAAAGGAAATGAAGTGATCATTCAAACCAAACTATAGATTATTTATTAAGTAAAACAGAGAAAAAGAAAAGCATCTATATAAATAAATAAATATTATTACTATTAATAATAATGATCATGATACCATAACAACAAAAAATAGACTGATGGTAGGCTCCGGTCCAATTTGCGCTCCTTTTAAAAGAAAGAATGAATCAGTAAACTTTACCCATATAATTAATCATTCTTTAAAAATGAATGAACCCAAAAAAATGTGGAAAAGTAGGTTTCTTACCTGGGTAGTCACTCTGTTGCAAGTGTTTTATAAAGGTAGTTTTTCCAGTTCAATATTGACCAAGAAGCATAACCATAGGATTTGTATCAAATCACTCTTTGTCTATAAGCAAAAAAAGCACATTTAATTTGAAAACTGTAACAATATAGCCCACATGAAAATGACTACATTTAGAAGGGGAACAAAATATATTCATAATGTGTTCAATCTTCATACCAATAATTGAGATTCGAAATCATTAAAACAACAGGATACTTCTAGTGTCTTAAGCTTTTCAATGTACATTTTTTTCAACCCATAAATTATTGATTTAATTTCATCTAACAATATCTACAACCAAAACATACAAAATAAGAAACTGTGATCCTTTCCATCTAGTTTTAATTACAATTTCCAGCTTTACCTGCTTTGTAGATTTTGATGTAAACCATTGTATGGATTGTAAATACTTCAACCGTACTATCCCTGCAAAGTAATTTTGTTACAGTCTGGAAACTAATATAACCAATTAATTATTAAGTGATGAAAAACTGACCAGTTACTGGAGATTTATCATTTCTCATCAGAGTGTTTACCTTCACTGTGGTGAGGGAATCAGTACCTTTCATTAGTGGGGGCTTCGAAATATCTAGGCCACATGACATGGGATGGGAAAAAACCAGCTCTCAAATCAACATTTAATCATCATTTGATGATTTTGTTTGTTTATTAAATTAGAGAATGTTATTCTTAGGAAATGTGAAGCAAAGAATTGAATTATATGTAAAATTAACCAAATTCATTAAGTGCCTAACATGAATTTTAAGAGAAAAATATTATTACACTAAATTCATCAATGATAAGACTATAATTCTAATTAAATAATAAATTTGAGAAAAAATAAGTTTCTTTCCTGCAAACCTGAGGAGATTTTAAATAATTTCATATCCTCTTTGTGCCAATGAAATCAGCAGGTTGAAAAATATAAGATACAACCTAGGTATGCATTAAAACATTAAATAAAATGAAATAATAAAAATGCATCGAAGGAGCCAAGAATTCCAACCTGCATCGCTATAACAAAATCATTAAAACTGGAGAATCCTTTTTATTTAGAATCCGCAATTTCCCATACATTTTAAACCGGAAACGCATAAAAAAATTATCTATGAACATTTTCAATCATCAATCGATCTGCGAGTGCAAATGTGAACAAAAATATCAGCATTAAATCTACAAGTTATTCAAAAAAGGAAAATTCAACTAAAATATAAATTTTATTTAAATGATAACTAACATAATTATTATATAATGGAAGTAGAGATTCTCTATTGGCATGTTGTCTTTTCTTTTTCTTGTTTGATACAGAAGAGATTGTTGTCTCGGCTGCCGATTCTGGAGGCATTGTCAGCATATAATATGTTCGATTTGACTAATTTGTGTTAGTTTGTAATGTAGTAGGAAGTATATATCTTCAGACATGAAAATTAGACAAAGATAAGCATTGATAGATAGTGGTGGTAATGGCATGTGTGTCTATCCATGTGTGATGACATTTGTTGGAAGCGATCCACTTATTGAACTGTCTTATTGAAGTGGAAAACTTCTGAAAGACACCACACACTACAAATATATTAGAATATATGTGAAATTTGAAATGAGATAGATAGTTATTAATATAACATTATTTTGATGATATACATAGAATAGAAAAATTAAAAGTATACTACCTCAATGCAGACATTGATTAGTGTAGCACTATCCTCGAATTAATAGTTTCGTGTCAAATCATAGATTAGTGTACATGATAGAGAAAAATGTGATCTCTAGTGAAGTGTCACTGCTCGAATTGTTCCTGGGATATGGAATCTAAAGAGACAGTTTCATATTGAATTTTGTAAACTAATGTTGAATGTTACTGTGATGATACCTCTACAGGAAGCTTCTCCTGCGTCAATTTATACCTGAACGTAGTGGAATATTATGGGACAATTTCACTGGTGTTTGTAAAGCAGGACCGTCGTGGGTATATGTAAGAGTATTTTAGGGTTTCCGGTAGCTGATTCAGAAATAATAGGATGTAGGGTTTTGGGTAGCTCATTTTGAGCAAGGTGAATAATGAGTATGCTATAGGTGTAATGTAACAGTAAATAGCGGAGTAATCAAAGATAATCAGAATCACTTGATTCTAGTTCTGTGGAAGAATACCAGTAGTAATTTTCTTAATATGGAATGCAGAATATCAGTGAACCATGGAGGTAGAGAAGCCCTGAAAATGGAAGATGAAATATGGTTTGTTGGCGGTAGAGTGAGATTGATGCGGGAGGAAGAATATGGATGACTGTAACCCTAAGCTTGTAGAAGGGTCGCGGTAACGCGATGGTAGGAGTGGAAACGTGAGGGGTAATTCTACTGTGGGAGTCGAAAGGGGATGGGAGAAAGAACCAAGTGATTTGGCAAGGGGAGCGGAAACCAGAGAGTAGGGAGAGGGTATTTCGGGAGGGGTTTTGGGGAGGGGAGTGTGAGATGGAGGGAAATCCCAATCGAGGATGGATAGCGGGTGAATTTTTAGGATTTGGAAGGAGGAACAGAGAAATAAGGGTGACGTGGAGGCATGGGAAGGTGACATGTTAGCAAGGAGAAGCCAAGTTTAGTGTAGATAATATATTTCTAATGAAAATGGGTATAAAGTATGTTTCTAGTTCTAAAAATATACTCAAATAATTAGTACATTCAGATTATAATTCTTGTATATATTAAATTTTTTTAAATGAACCATCATATTTGGTTTAAGGAATTTTATATTGAATAGATGAATATAGAACACCCATGGGACAAAAAGCCAGTCCAAAACTCAAGAAGACTTCTAACCAAGACCATAAATTATTGATTGGGATAACCGCAAATAAATTACCCAACAACAACGACTAAGGAATCCATGAAGAAGATTCATGCCTTAAATAAAGAAACCTCTATAGCTATCTCTCTCGTGTGGAATACACCTCCCTATCTTTCTACAGGCATGATGATCAATCACTGTTCATAATAACACCATAATTTGCATACAAAGAATCAACATCTTAATTAAGGGATCTAGTGATGTATATCCCCCCACTAAAAAATATGTCAAACCATTAACCACTCAATGTAATATTAATACACTAAAAACTCTATAAAAAGGTTGTAATAGTTGATGTTTCTCACAAACCATCATTCTTTTATTAGGGGCTCATGAAGAATATTCATATCTATACCATAAAATATCGATTCCCAACACATGGAATAACATATAAATTAATAAAAATACACCCCAAAATATTAATAAATATTTCAATGGGAAAAAACCATATTATCCAACAAAATACCTACAACCAAAACATTTCATCGTAGACACACTCAATGGGAATAATGTGTCATCTATCAGAATAAAAATGACGGTCCAAACCTACACTCTTCTAATAAACACACTAACTGGATGTAATACATTAAAAAATTTACCAAAATACCCTGAGATCAAAAACCACCAATATAATTTAAACATCTCCAACACCAACAAATGGGATCCAGATCCTACATGGAGAACCCATGCCTCATTAGAAAATTCAACCTGACCTATGGAATTTTATCCTTGATAATCAATTTATCCCTTATGAATAACAAAACTAAATACCACAATAAAAATTATCTACCTAGAGGGTACCACGTCATGACTAATGGGATATATTATAAATGAATTTTACTAAGTTAGTCCATGTTATTTTAATTTCAACACCTTTAGTAAGTGATCTCTTAGAATGTGTATCCTAGCTTAGAGGACCTGTACCCCACAAATCTAGGAATGTACTGACTCCATAAATCGAATGGGGGTGATCTGAGCCCTTCCCAATTAAAATATCATTGAGAATATCTGTAACTTAATGGTAGTTTAAATTCCTACATCAGAACCAAAAATTTTACATTGAGTACAATATTAGTCTGGTGTGAATAACCCAACTCATACATATCCTGAATCCAAACCATATTCCTTATAGATAATGTAGGGTTCTTGGGAAAGAGGTATGTCTTCTTACGTTACACCTTTTTCCTCAGGTTCTATCATAAAAAATTCTATGAAGAGGAATATCCAAAGGTTATCTCAAATTATTACATCAATGGATCATCATCCACTATAGAATCATCACCTAAAATAACCCATTATATGGTACTGACCTACGATTACCAATGAATGTCCAAAACCTCATAGCCATCCTGCCAACAGAAAGAGGTTTGTTTCTCTCAACTAACATTGCATCTCCAGCAAATGTCATTTGTTTTCATAATGATGTAGTATTGGATGCCATCCATGAATAATCCCATGATTGAAATCCAATAAAGTAGAGAACCACATCATTATGTCCTAAAAAATTGAATGCTCAAAATGGACTACTTAGTTGTCCAAAATCCAACTCTATGTTGTCAAATCATGAAAAGATAATTTGAATAGATGATCGATGGAATGTATTCTAAAATAATTATTCTAGGTAGGTACCTCATTATATATCAAAATCTACATATCAATAACATGGTACACTATTATCATAAATAATGTGAAGGGTTTATTTATACCTAGATATATTCCCTTCCCATGGTTGTGTCACATGACAAGATATGACATGCACATATACATTCCATTAACCTGTAAGGAGTGTCTTTCCATTATATTGATATACCCAATTTCATCTTTCCATGGGTCCTATGTGTAATTTATACCAACCCAACATACTTTGTGGAATCTATCTCCTGCCTAAGATGCACCAACACTATACAAAGCATGTGTTCTTGAGACAATATGTTGTGAAGTTGGATATTCATGATGAATATTTAAAGGGACCACAGAATTTCTCTAAAATATCCATTGATTATATCATATTAAAAAATGAAAAAAAGAAAAAAATTTGTATTCCATAACAAGAAGAAGAAAAAATTGAAAAATATAAAGGGGTGGAATTGAAAATAATGATACCTACCTCACATTAGATCACTGAATATTCACAATCTCATGCCACTAATCCCTGATCGAAATTCATTTCAAAAAATGTGCACCACTTATCACATCACTATAAGATCAGTGGATTCACCTATCACCATAGTATCTTAGTTCCAAACCATTTTTTGGTAGAGGGGAGATGTTTATACCTATATGCAACTATGGGATGGGAATAGGGTCTGGGGAATTAATATAGAACAATTAAAATTAACATTGATTCACATTAAATGATCCAGACCCAATTCATGGAAACTAAATGAAAATTATACCACACAAAGGTAAGAACTCCTATTACAGACTCAACTGTGATGTCATAGTTTATAGTTGGAGAACTGTATAATAGATATCAATTATTGAAATTGTGGGAATAATTAAATTTTATTTCATACATACTAAATAACTGAAAGAATTATAGAGGAATGCAGTCTAACAAAACTACAAACCAAGGCTAAAAACTATAATATTGAATAAAAATATCAACTATTTATTAGGTTTTTTATATAATAAAACTCATATTTAACCCATCTAATGTTATCAGAGCTCTCAAATTCAAAAAAATACTTAAATTATTTACACGAAAAACCATGTTCAGTACATAATAATAAACTATATATACTTTTTCAAAATGAAGTAAATCATACATCTTATCATTAAAAATCATGGAAATAGTATAGGATATATAAACATTTAAATGGAATCACACAATATGAAATCAATAATTGGATCATGTGATATAAAATATTTAATGACACAAAATGAGTATACCATAAGAATATTTAGAGGTTGACCAATGAAACATCACTCCGTGGGAGATAGATTATTTATTGATAAAGTGAAAATGGATGTGAAATCATTAATGTAATTTTCATAATGCTGATGTATAATTTTAAGAAAACATGTTTTTATATCTCATTAAAAATCTATTTAAACAGGTTTGCGGTTAATTTATAAAATATAATTAGAAACTAATTTCAAATAATGGATCCTTTAAAAGAAAATATGTAAAGGATAAGTAATGTTTTGTGCAAAATTATATAATTATACTACTGTATCCCAAAATACATTTCATAATTTTTAAAATCATTTTAAGGAATCAGAAATTAATAAAGGGGATATAAAATTAAAATTTTATTCTAGATACTGTGACACATTAATATTTTATATAGTACAAAATATTTAAATTTATAATTTATTGAAAACATTTTTGGAAATCGTTAATATATACATAGAAGAGGAAAATACCAAATAAAATGGTTGGAATTATTCTTAATGATAATGAATATTACGAAACCATAAATTCATCAATGTTGATAAACATATAATTGGAATGTAATTTCCCAAGAGAAGAATATAGAAAGAAAATATATAATTCATATTATAAAATAAGTCATTCATATAAGGAAATTATCAATGATGAAATGTTGTAACTCAAGGAAAACAGATTTAGTCAATATAAATTCTTACCAAGAATCCATAATTTCTTTAGATGTACCAAAAAACTCATCAATAGTGATTCTAAAATGATTTATAATTTTATTCAAAACATTTTTCAATTAATATTATCTCTTATATTCCATTTTTTCATTTTTATTTAGTTAATACATTAATATCGTTTGGTCCAACTTTTTTGATGTTATCTGGTTCATGATTTCAAAACCAATTTTGTGTAATAGTAATTAGAATTAGTTATTGTATAATGTTTCTACAACTGTATTAGTGATATGTTATTTTTTATTCCATTCCAAAATCTAAGAGTTCATTTGTTAATGAAATAGTCACCAATTATAGAATCTTCATGGATTACCTTACTTTTTAATGTAAAAAATGACTATATTTGTTTTCATTTAATTTCATTACTATGAAAGATATATTACCATTAAATAATAATTATTCTAAAATAAAATTTACATTAGGATTATATTCAATAATTAAATAATTTTTTAATAATATCATTAAAATATGCATGTTTATCAAATTATCATCGGTCACATAGGTAGTGGAGAACCAGTATGATATGTGTTGTTTTTGAAAACTGTTTAAAATATGGGATCTAAAATAAATGTATTATATTTGTTAAATTTTTTATTAAATGTAAAATGTTAATAGGATAACTATTTCTATTGATAATGGTATTGTTATATTTGAGATGAAAAATAAATTTTCTAAAAAAACCCTATATTTTTTTTATAATAATGACTTATGAAAAAACGATCCATTAGAGGTAAAGATTAACCACTCATAATTGATAGATAAATATTATGAAAATATAATGAAAATATAATTTTTTTAGATAATTAAGCAGGGTTTAAAATTATTTTATGATAATAAATCCATAATAAAAAATTTGAAAGGGGCTCATAAACCCTTATATTGATCTTCGAGTTTCCACCTTATGATTGTGGATAATACTAATAGAATATGTGATTTTGTATTTAAAAAAGTATTATACACCTAAAATGTTATGTTTATATTGTTTTCAGAATAATATGTAGGTAAAACCAAACTTTAAATGTGTTTTCAAATTATTAGAATGAGTCCCTTTTAAAGGAATAATTCGATTGGATTTTAAAAAATATTTAGACATGATGGGAAAATAATGAAATATTTATGTAAGTGTTGGACTATAAATAGATATTGGATTATATTATAGACCATTACCCAAATAAATATGAATAAATAAATTTATATATGCCTATTTATTAAACTAAAATTATTTTTAACATTAAATTGCTCTTAAAGTCATTTTTTGAGTTATTCTAGAAATTTTTCATTAAAAATATATCGATTACTAAGGACTGTGTAAATATAGTGTAAGCATTAAATATATTTATTATATTATTAAATATTATAGATTAATTGATGAAATAAAAATAATCTATTATTAAAAATTATCAATCTAAAAATAAATTAATTAAATATAAATTTTCTTATCCATATCAGGTTAAAAATTTAATATAATAAATTTTACATTTCATACATTGTGTGAGCATTGGGTAAGAATTTGGTAAATTGTCACGCTATATCAATTTAAAATTAAAGTACATAAAAATTTCATTTATTGGACATCATATTGGTCCCATAACATATATACATTTTATAATTCATTATTTGTTATTTATACCATGCTTATTTCATAAATGGTTTTAAATTTGTGAAACTGTAATTCTTTTCTACACACAAAAATAAATTCAAACAAATACGTAAAAAATAACCCAAATATAATTTTTATGTTATTATGCCAAAAAATAAATATTTTTTTCAAAATATAAATATAAAATTTTGAAATTTATATTTTAATTTTAATATGATAATACATGGAAATATGTTTTTTTATAAATCCATTTGTTTTACTAAGAGTTATCACACTTTTATTCGTAATTATTATATAATTTATAGTTAATTATTATATATATTTTCTAATAATATTGGGTTAAATATAATAATTAGTAATATACTATATGAATATAAAAACAATTAATTGAAAATTATATTAGATATGGTAATTATTTATAATTGAAAATTATGGACCATTACATTCTACACCCATTATTAAATTTTTTCCAAAAGGTTTCTACAAAAAAACATAGAGATAAACATATGAGGCTCTATTCTTCTCATAAAATCATTATATTACCATGTCTATTCATTATACATATGATGTTTCCATATTACATTGGAAATATGAGTGGTCATTCTTTACTAAACTTGATCACTATGATAATATTTTTGCACTTGATTTTCTTTGTAAAAGAGATCTTGTTCCAATAGATGCACATATAGATTTAGTATAGTTGAGGTATTTGGTATATACTTACTCAATATATATATGTGAAACACATATTTCCCTAAATACTAAATTTTTGGATGGGTCAGTCCAAAGGCATTAACTCTAACATGATAAAGAATCTGGAAGCGCCATATGTTCAAAGGACTTGTATTCGAAATATTCAATACTTCGCAACTCTATAACATAAAGACATTTGAGGAAAAATTTATACCTATCCTTGAACCCTATATCTTGCTGATGACTATCAGCAATGTTTTTCTAACATATCTAACAATCTTTGATGTGATTTAGAGAGAATTAGAAATTTCATTCCATCTCTTATACTGGTTGTGGTCCAAATATATTCATTTCCACAAATTCAACCCAATATGTTGGAGGCATAGATTTAATCATATATTGGGATTAAAATTGAGGTAGTTTATTGATTTATTATATTCAATTATTATACGATATAACAACCATAGGTAGTTGTTGATCCCAAACACCATTGTAGACCATTTAGAAAGCTCTAAGCACGTCTCCTAGTTCTTAAATAGTCCTTTTAAATTGACCATATTTTTAAAGATAGGATACTATAATTTCATAAAACTATTTATAAAATTCATTCTATAGGCACATCAAAAACATTTAGGTTATACTTAGGTCTTAATCAGATACAAATGATTGTGGTGTTCTACGAATGTTTACCACTTCTCTGATATATATCATTGATTTTTGATCAAGTGATAATATTTCCATAATATAGATGATGTGAGGAGTATTTTATATAAGATCCAACAATACACCTATGATATTGTTTCCCATATAATTCATTGGTATACCTATGAGAAATCCCACACTAATATTCTCTCATTTCCATGTTAGTATAGTTAATGTTTCTATCACTACCTTATACATATGCTATTTTATCATAAATTATTGAAATACCAAGAATATGAAAGTATATTCAATAAGATCCTTCTTTTATTTATCCCACAATAAGTTCCCTTATATATATCTATAAATATTCATGCTTCCAGAGTGAATGGATAATGTTAAATTTTGTGCACCATCTAATATCTCATTATTTATCATAGTCTCAAATGTTACATTTAATCAGGTATCATATCATTTAGCCCAATTTTTTGTTTTTTTAACTCTTGATATTTTCACCATTATTATAGTTTAACACTTCATTTCAATATACATATAATCCCATTATTCATCTTTAATATTATAAAGGATATAAGGTTCACTATCATATTGTGCCAATTTAGATAATTTAACATTCTTTATGATTCTATATAAATCATAGGAAAGTGTAAAAATATTGGATCCCTATGAATCCTCCACAGAAAGAATATTTTAGGATCCTTTACCCTTAGGGAATCTCTCACCTTTGTTTTATTTTCTATGATGATAATGAATTGGTTTGTAATTGTATTTTTTCATATCAGATAATCATTATTGGTCTATGTTGAGATCCTTTTTTATGAATTTATACTTCATAATTTTGTGATCTATATATATGTAACACATATAGATTTAGATATAATTCCTCTAAATATTCAGTGAAATAATTACAACTATCAAATTTAGATCAATATTTTTTTGATTTTAATCTTCTAATTTCAACTATATTGAGGCATAAACTATCAAATTATCATTTTTACATGATCACAAAAACTAATCCCTTATTTTAGGGATCACTATATATCATAAATAATTTCCCATATGATGTCATTGTGAGTAAATGTAACATTTATATTCATTTCCTCAACCACTTGAATCACTCATTAAATTTTATTGTCCATTGAAACATCACTCTTTTATGATTTCTCTTGGGTTGTTGGTTGGAAACCATGAATAATTTAATCTAAATAATCTAGTGATATTTATTTCTATTTTTCGATTGGTTTATTAATAAATTATCATTGTCATTTAAGGATCAAAATATATATCAATTTTCAAATGATAAAATGACCTAATAAACTGTCTTTCCTTATCTATAATTTGCATTTACCATTCGTTCCTTCAAATTATTCTTTCATAATTTTCATAACATAATGATATATTGTTCTTAATGAACTTCCATGAATTTAAAATATAGGAGAATAGAATCGATAAAGGCCACCAAAAATTAAGGGACACTATAAACTCTATTAATTATGTCCATACATATTTGTCATGAATTAATGAGTTATAATAATATCCCTATGAATTCATAATGTCTATTTATTATAAAAATTGAATACTTGTTAATATCTACAATATTCACCCTAAAGAGATGATATCCCATTAACAGATCAATCTTTGTGAAAAATTAATCCTCATATAGGTGTTTACATATTCCATTAATACATGGTACTATTTACTTATTATTTAACATGATATTCTTATGTTTGAAATAAATAAAACAATAATGCATTTAACCATCTTTATTAACCAAATAAAGGATGGTGAGAACCCATATATCGGAACTGGGGTGTATAAAAACCATTTCCAAATTTTATTTTAGATTCCTTTTTTAATTCATTCATTTCAATGGGGGTTATTTTTTAGAGAATAATTGATATGGGAAAAGATGAAAGAATAATATTTATAGGGTACAAAACTTCTCAGCTAGGAGGAATACTAGTAAAACATTTAGGGTATATAATAAAATATTCTATTATACATGAATGTACTAATGTAAAATCCTCCCATATTCCTCAATCATTTGGGAAATCTATGTATCCACATAAGGCATAATAACCACACTTGTGAATGGTTTTCCATAGGATTTTTATAATTATTATTATACATATATTAGATCGATGGATTATTTGGTATATTTAATGTGATTTTCGTTTCCATATTGTTAATATTTTCTCAATATATGGAAATCTTTAGTTCATTCCTAACAGAATATCATAATATTACAAATGAAGGTTAACTATGTTTTCCATAATTATATTCTCATGAATAATAACTAGGTATGAGTAATATATTGAGAAAAAATGGTTGAACCACTAATTAAATTCAATTATAATATTATGTCTATTTCACAAAGAATTAATTGAATATATTTAGATAACTCATGTGATTGGAATGAATTAATAGAGGTATAATCAATAACAAAATTCAATATTCATAAAGAATAACAAAATTAACATAAAAAAATTTATTTTTCTTTTTTTCACAATAACGATAATCATAACATAAACCCTTATTTATTACATTATATTAGGAATTTTTTGTATTTTCATTCATTAATGGAAATTGGATCAGGTCAATGTGTTTCATAATTTCTTTATTCCTTGTAGTTGAAACATTAGATCGTGGAAAGTTGACTAAATAGAGCCTTATTTTCATTCATCATATTGATTATATTATTCTAACAATTTAAGTAGTATATATTGTTTTGTTCTTTTATCTCAAACTTTTATAATATATATTTTTTTTCTTTGATGTAGATTCCCAGGTGATTATTCCCTCTTATATGACCTGTGGGTAATTTAATATACTTTATTTAAATAGGATTATCAGTTAATCCCATTGTTGTAAACTCTATTATTATTTTCATATATCTTTTACCAAGATACCATTCAGATTTGACAATATATATCTCCTCCTAAAGGTAACATCAGACCATTTAGACAAAGCTATAAATTTACGAAATTTCAATTCTTATCAAAGTATTAATTTTTTGATACCGGATATGAGATCAAAATTTCTTTCATGTTCAATGAAATAAATAAGCGTTTGCATTAGAGTCTCTATAACATTTTCTACACATAACCCAATTTAATTATCCTCAAATTTCATGAGCACAAGCAATTTCATCTAAATTTTAGTATATAAAATGCACAGAAATTATTTATTGAAATTATTCAATTCCATTACATAGATGTTTTCATCAGTCATAGTGAAAGTTCTAATTGACTAGTGTATAGAGAACTGGGGGTGAATTGGGTGTGGCTAGTCCATTAAACAATTTTATTTTCATATTTTATCTTGTTAAAACCTTTTAATGTGAATCCTTTATTCCAATTTAATTTAGATAGATACATTCTTGATTAAACTATAATATATCTATATACAATGCAGGAATGAAGTAATGTAAGGCACCTGTGTTTTTACAGTGATGAGACCATGCTATGAATCCCACTCCTTACTATACACAATAATTTAGAGTTAGATATTCTCCACTAAAAATATTATTATCAATTTTATTTGGGTTTTCCATGGATCTTTGTGAAACTAGGTCCCCCAAATCACCTAGGTTTCTATTGGCAATATTACTTATGTGAATAAAATCATAACCCATGTTTTTTTTCTATTCTCGTATCCTACCATTTCTCTTCAAAAAAACGTCATCCTTTGGAATTATAACACCAAGTATATATAAAAGTAGTTTTAACAAAAATATAATCCACTTATGAAACTACATTTTCTTCAACATCCTTTTAATATCCGATAAAGACAAATGAAATTCATGACTATGTATTGATGTAAAATATATATTACTTCCTAAAAAAATATTTTTGGTTTCTCTAAATATTTGTTTATAAAAAATCCAAAAAATATTAACTATAAAGTATAAAATGAATGATACTTAATATAATATTTATCAGAATTAGAAATAATGAAAATGGGGTTTTTTTCTTTCCCAATGCGTGATTAATCTCAACCAATTTTCAAGTTCTATTATTATTCTCAAAAATTTGCAACATTATATGCATTATGGACTATTTTTTGAACCAATCATCTTATTCTTCATATTTTCTTTAATACTGAAGTGGTATTTCCTTCAGGAAATGATAAAAAAATAGTCTTTATTAAGTAGTTATGGTTATCTTAGATCACTTACTTGAAAGCCTCACCACATAGAAAAACTATCTATTTTATTATAATTTATTTTAAAACATTTTAATACTAAAATATACATGTATTATCATTTAAATGGGGTTTATATTTAATTTACATAAATATAAATATCAAAAAAAACATGAAAATTATAGAACATATACCATTCCATTTCCCTCTAATAATATTTGAAGAATATTTTTTAAACTATTGTCTCTAGTAAAATAATAAAAGTACCGTTCTTTTTAATTTTTCTCGTTTTATTCTCTCATTTAAATTTTAAAAAATTCAAGTATTAATTATATTTAAATATTATTGACAATAATATTGTCAAAAATAATCTTCTATGAGCTCATTTTAAAACATTTTTTTAAAGATATATTAAAATTACATAAATAAAATCAACTTATATTGGGACTCCAAGTCTTCAATTTTGAAAACATTTGAAAATACAATTGACTCACCCTATCATATATATTTTCATAAATATACACTATAATCATCTTATAGTTTTTCTCATCAGGAACCACAAATCTATTTTTGTTATTTCAAACACTCGTGTTCAACACTTTCATCGAAATATTTTATTTTAAATTTTTATCATAAGTAAAGAGTTTCCAATATTCTAATTTGAAACTCACAACATTAATGAAATAATCATATTATGTATTTTACTTTTAGTACAACCTACTATAAATCCTTCTTGGATTAAGGATATTCAAAGCATCATGATGTTCTTAAGATGAAGGGATATATCTTGCATTATCCAATGTATAATTTCCCTTAAAATTATCAGATGTAGTAATTTTAGTATCTCAGTGAAAATATTTGAATAAATATATTTTCATATTATTCTATAACATTGATGACCCATATGTTCATCCTTATACATCTTCTACCCTTACATCCATGAATATGTATTGGAACCCTTTATGTCAAGATCTATTAATAAACCACAATACATATGTTTTGAATTTAAATATACACACATGATGTGGATCCACTTATATTGAGCATTATATCCTCACATGGATGCTCTTATATAATAGGCATCCCTTTAATTCAATGAATCATCAAATGATTCCCATACATTAATTTCTATACATGTCTATCCACTAATGTGAATCATTCAAATTTTGAATCGCCTTAGGTCAAGAATAACCATTTTCTATACTTACAAAAAAAATTAGATTTCTTTAATTAATTCCAAATAACATCATGGTAATTTCAAAGGACATTATGCAATATTAAAATAAAAAAAAATATTTTGAAAATATATTAAACTAGCTCTAAATTTATGGGCACCATTCTAAAGGTTATTCAATATTTAATTACTCTAGGTAAACTATTTCAAACTGCTATCTAAATTTATACTTATAGATTCAATATACTTTTTTTAAAACATCATAAAACATGTTTTATCAATGATTTTACAATAAAACAAAGAAGATAAACATGTTATGATTTCTATAAATATAATTTTACCAATATATAAGACATTGAACATGTTTCATTCATTTAATTATCAATCTAAAATCATTCTAGAACCTAATTCTGTAGAAAACAAATTCAACATCAAATATACAATTAAAATATTTATATAGATGACTTCTAACAATTGTGAAAATTTCTTTGACATTATTTTTTGATAACTAATCATATAATTTTTAATGATATTATACTTAAATGTGTATAGTTTTGTATTCAAGTACAATTCCCTTAAACTAATTCTATCATTTCTAAATGTTACGGAAGGAATCATTATTCCACTTTTGTGGGAGGATACTCACGTCATGACCTTTAAATTCTCATTGACTACTTTTCATTTTTATTTTCAAAAAATTCAACATGTGGACATTGTTGAACATTAATCACTCTATTTTGGTTTATTTTCAATACATTGAACGGATTCATTAAAATGCATGTCAATAATATTTCATTTATCATATCCCCTTATTGATAATAAATATAAATTATGAAAATAAATAGTTATTTTGACTATGGTTGTAAATGAGGGAATATCATCTCCAAGTATCATTTTATCCCCATATTTTATACAACATTACTACTTCTCCCAATTTTTTGGAGAGTTATTCAATTCCATGAGAGTTGGATGGATTCACATTTCTCATTTTCAATGAGACATCAGTTAATCAACTCCATGTATTCATGTGATAACACATTTTTGATGAAAATAGTGACTAATTGACACAAAAATATATCCATAAGTGTATATAATTTTATAAAAAATCAAATTAAGTTCATAGTGGCTGTATAGATAGGTTTATCATGAATTATTTAATATTTACTCACATCACAAAACAAGTTAAATTATTTCAAACAAAATGAATTTTCTTCCCCTACATGTCAAAATAATCACCCCATCAACAACCATCACCACCTCCCCTTAAAATAGTGAGGGAAAAATAAAATTCATACCACAAATTTTAATTTTCTTCAATGTTATATCTATTTCATGATTTAGTAGAAAATGATAATGTTATATTACCATACCCATTTTGATATCTCTGCCTAAGTGACTCTCTCCAAAAATCCTCCCATGGATAATATTATCATTTACATGATTTTTTATACAATTTTATTTCTAATACAAATTATAATACTAATAAAACCGGATGTTCATAATAATAGATGAATCTATTTATAATTTAGAAACTATTACACAGAAAAATCATATTTAGTGAGTTATTAAAGTTATCAAATAATCCTAATATATAGTAAAATACATTATTAGCCTTTGATTTATATCCTCGTTCAATTTTAATGATTCATTCATATGGTTTTCAACATCTCTCACAATGTATTCCTTGAATTCTAGGTGATAAATTTTGATATCTATTAAATGTTTTTGATGATTTTTATATTCATTTATATCCTATTAAAAAGCTTCCTGAAAAAAAATTCTCCTAAATGAATCATTGAAACACTTTAGCAATAATTGTTAATTTTTAATTTCAAATTATTAAATATTTCACCATACCATCACCATTTTATGTCAGTTTTTTTCATCTGCTATTTTTTACCAATTCATCCTTATTTCATCCACTTCCTTTTCTATATGTGAATTTTCATCATGAAGTCCATTAATATGTGGATATATATATATATATATACTAAAAACATGAATTGTAACATTCTTCATGATATCCTTAACTTCAAAATAAAAACCACTTAGTTAATCATTGAAAATATCCTCTTCACTTCATTAACATGATTGGCAACACGAATAATATTCATCATATTTATCCATACTATTCCCACTTTTTTTACATTGTGCTAGTGGTTGTCCCTCCATAATCCTTTTTTCATTCCCAAAATTATAGAATAACATTTCATCATATTGATATTGTATTAGAAAAAAATATTAAAATCAACACAAACAGGGTTGGAAACGTGTTCTTCCCATTGTTGAATTTCTAAATACTCTAAAAATATTATCAATATACAATCCCAGAAAAATAATAAGACTGACAATTTTATATACAATAAAATAGGAACTAATTTTATCATACCAATTAATAGTCTTAGTTGATAGTTGTCAAACTACTATAAAGGGGGTCAGTGTAGGGGTAAATCGGGTGTGGTTATACATTTTCCAAATTCAAATTTCTATATTTAACATGTTAATATCTTAAGATTTTGAATCATTGATTTTTGTTAATAAAGATGAATCACATATTATTTAGTATTGAATACAGAAATTATAAATGATTAAATGTATTTTTTTTGGAACATGGCTTTTAATAATGTTCATCCATTCACATGAATCCTACTGCACATTTTTCTCACAATATCTGAGAAATGTATTCATCAATATAAATTGTATAATCAATTTATATTGTGTTGTATTGGGATAAGAATGAAAATATTTTCTCCATATTATAATTTTCTCCATTCAGATTATCACTCTTATTAATGAATGCCACACCCTATCGATATTTATACACGTATCTAATTAGTTATATTTGTAAATAATCCTCCAATTAATTTAGATAACCTAGTATATATCAATTAAAAATTATCCAAAAAATTAGACCTACTTACTTAATTATATATTCATATAATTCCTACCAATATTAATGACAAAAACATGCAAATAGACCATATATATTTATACACAACATTCAATTCATTTTTAAAATCAGTTGTTCGATTTACTTACTCAGAATAAAGAATAAAAAGGAATAAAATATTAACTACAGAGTGTATATTGAATTTTATTTCCAAAAGGTTTACATGATGTTGAATACACATTAACTAATGTCTATACTGTCTTAATAACTGAAAAATATATTCATTTATTTCATTACATTCTTCTTGTTTTAATACTTCCACACCACAATGTGTATGAGGTAATAGTTTGTGAGAAATACTTATTTATATTATTAATATTTATGTTTTTGTTTTAATGTAATTATTATAATAATAATAATTTTATTAGATAACCTCATGTTATATATTTCATCATAAGAGATTAAATTAATCATTATTCTATGACTTTGTTGTTCTCTTTCTCACAATCCTAAAGAACAGATCGTGTACAACACACTCTTTTCTATTTGATTTTATTATTTAATTTTTTAGTACTCATCTTTTTTGGTGGATTCAATTTTTATTGAAGATAATTTTATATTTCTAAAAAAGAAAATAATATAGTTCAAATATAAAATAAATTCATACCGCATTCACCCAACCGTTTTTCTCACATTATATTAATTTTTTTATAAATTAATATGTCTAGATAAATGAAATCAATACCCATATTTTTTGATATTTCCTTTTTATTCTACCTAACCTTATTGGCCCTTTAGATCTTCTAGATATTTTATCATGGAAAAGTCTCTTATTCTTATAAAATCTCTACAAAAATCATGTCGTAATACATTCTGGAATTTTTTATTAAAAATACACCATCAACTCATATTGCAATGTGGCTTCTCAACTTTTAGAATCAACTGCTTTAATGATATTATTGACTACATATTACCTTAATAATTCACGAGAACTCTGTTATACTCATACATAATTCATCATGGTTCATTAATCCATCATATTTTATTTCAATAAATGAAGTATAAAAATTACATCAACACATTTTATTCTCACTTTTGATCACAGATAATGTGTTTTACATATTCTCATATAAAAGTAACATCTTTATAGAAACATTGAACTTATTTATCTAATTATCATCAAATACATCATAAATTATTCTCGTATCATGTTTATTAAAATCATTAATTTTATCTTAATGTGAAGGAATAGATTTGGCATCATCCTATATGTTATTTACTTTGAATGAAATCAAATATAGGTATTCTTTATTTCTAACCAGACTGTATGGATAAGTTATTTTATATAGAGGATTCATATATTAATGAACCATAAATTGATCTATATATATTTTATGAACTTAATACCATAATGATAACATTGATCCCCTTTTGTCAAGATCCATTGGTGAATCCCCTTATTTGTGGAAAAGCTTACATAGATTTGCATATGTCATGTATATCACATTACATTGTTATCTATATTCATACGTGGATCTCTTACAAAATTTCGATATCATTATGTTAATGACTCTTATAAGGACTACTGTATGGGAATATCTAAACATGTGTAACCCCTTATGTGAATTAATCCAGTTTTCAGTCAATTGATGAGGGGACTTATCAATTTTTCTTGAATTCATATTCAATTTCATATTTTTTCCAATTTATCCAGAATAACACTATGAAAACCTTAATGTGTTGTGGTCTGTCTAAAAAAACAATGACTTTTTTGTGAAATAATAAAAATGGAACATAATTCTTCATCATCATACGTAAATTTTTTATCATGTGAATACTCAAGATATTGTATTTTATGCAGTTGTATATATTTATACTTTAGCTTTAACCAGCATTCATGCAACATTTATCCAATTAGATTTTCTCATTGATTTTAGCAGCCGAAATTCTAATGAAAAATTGAATGGTTTTTCTATAATTGTGTTTATATTTTTCTCAGATATAATAACTTTTTTTCTGTTAAATATATATTTTTTAAAAATTTCTTTAACCATGATGAAAATATTATACCTTTATGCTTATATCTTATATTCCATTTATTGTAGACATGACTCATCACACTTGGGAGCTTGTATATTACTTCAGGTTCAACTTTCCGATATTATTATGTGTAAGGTGATACTAATTTAATGTATCTTTATATGTATTTAAGTAGTGGTATATTCAAATGTTTTAATACTTTTCTCAAACATATGGGAAACATATTCATTCTATATTGGTATGTGTATAATCACTTCATCACCCATGAAATCCAATTTACCTTTTTAAAATTATAATTTTCACTAAATAAAACAAACACAACTTACTTAATATTACATGGTGTTCTCTATCCCCATCCACTACTGATTATAATCACCCTTGAAAAGGTAAATGTCTTAGATCCCTTTCTTTTTCAGAAACCCTCAATTAATAAATAAAATTTCCTCAAATGTGATTATCATTTTCTGGTCCATTGAAGGATCAAAAGATACACTAAATAATGATTTTATATATCTCATAAATGGGTCAAATAGAACCTGATAATTATTTGGATGAGTTGGGAACTTGCCCAGGTTCAATCAATTTTTCATAATAAGATGAAATTGACTAAAGAAAACCACGAGGTTTTCAATTACAACTTACCTTATATTAATCATCTTATCCAGGGAATCATTAAATTTCACCTCATAATTGTTTTGGGAATGATTTAGCTTATTTGTAAATATTTTATATTAATATTAAAGTTAGATATGAGAATACATTAATCGATAAGCATACTTGATGATTTTTTTAATGAATGTGAGTAAATTTTCTGTACCCTGCATGTAGAAAAAGCATGAAAGCATTAGAACTTATAAATCTATGTATTGATTGATATTATTACATAATATCTAGTGTAACAACAACATGGTACAACCCAATGTTCCCATGTGATTAACAATAAGCAGATATGTATATAATCAAAATATTATGCCTTCCAATTTGAATGCAATTTCATGTTTTGCTCATCATGGATGATATCTAATTAAAGTAACCCATTTTGGGACCCTCTAGATCATCCACATGTGCCTAATTCATTTCAATAATTTATATTGATTTTTCTAGGAGTTATCATAGAGAATTTTATAAACTTTTAACTTTAACATGACCGCATATGTATCGATTCATCGATAGAAGAATATATTTTTTGATCATGTATCCCAAAATTAAATATTCCTCTTCAATGAAGCTTGATGTTAGAGAGAGAAGAACTAAAATATCTAGGATGAAAATCCCTATGTATATTTTTCTTCTTCTAGCTTATATAGATTGGGTTATATTGTAGGAAAACATATATAAGGATCCTAGAAATATTTATCCTCTTAAATAAGAAATAAATATTATTATTGACCAAGTGAAGATGTATATAACATTAGATATATATTATCACACATTTTTTACTTCTAAAATAATGTTACCTAACTAAATATTAGTAATTAACATAACTCGATCTCCCCATAAAGTATTAAAAAACCTTAAAGAATATATATTAATTAATTTAGTAATTTTGTTATATTAAATTAATAACACATGAATACTATGATTAAATAAATCAAACCCATGATATTCTAAAATTAATAATAATTTTTTATTATGATCACTCAAACATGTATATTACCTGACCTCCACTATAGGTCCCACCTTTTATTCAATACAAATTACTTATAATTGGTCAATATTATGAATACACTTTATGTATGACCCTATATACCATAATCTTGATTGTATCGAGTCCAACCCAAATACTAAGAATGGTATGTATAAACTCATCATTATCCCTTTGGAGAAAATATTTAGCGATAGATATGAAAACCCCTTAGAAAAACATAACATACAATATAATATTTTTGAATTGATATATATTTTAAAGGTAGATAAGAACATCATATACCCATCCTTTGATAAGTTAATATTTTATGTCCTTAATAGATGTACTTCCCTTAATTTATCAAAATAATGGATTTAGTAATGTTAGTATTATTATGGTCAACTAGGTCTGAGCTATCTGTATTGTGGAATAAAAATACATATTTTGACCATTTAAACAATTTCATACCCGCCACGATTCACCAAACCCATGCTACCTCTCCATGAAAAAACTGTCCTGGTTTTATTTTTATGTAAAAGTATCAAATGATATAAAATGATAATAATATCAATTTGAGAGACTAATACATGTATTCATAATTAAGAACAACCAATGAAACTCGAAACATGTTGTGTTTCAATTCTTGGGTTTTTCCTCTTGTTATCCTTTACTTGGAATCTCATAGTGAAAACAAGTGGAGAATAAATGTCAATTATTATGATACCCCATCACATGAAATCCAAAAATTACTTATGTCCCTTTAGTATGATTTATGTATACAATATGAAATATGTTTATGATTACTATTTTAGTTTAATTGGGGTCATACTATAGAAGGGGACTATTAAAACATTTTGATTTGAAAAATAATCTATGGAAATTAAATTATAAATAGGTAAAAACAAAAATTCAAGGTGAATATATAAATTAATTTTTATGATACAATCATGGTTATTTAAGGTTTATTTATTCCTAGGTTTTATATCATAACAAAAAAATAACTTAAACATTCTATATTACCAACTATAATATCCCAGAACTCATACACACATTATTATATCACTTTAATATAAATATCTTTATGGAACTCTTAGAAAACAATATTTCTAATTTTTTTAGTGAAATAGATAAATTATAAAAACCCATTTTAAATATAAAAAAAATATTTTATTTCTATCATAATAAGTTCTTATAGATACAACCACCCTATTTATATGGAATTTATAATTATTAAGATATATATTAAAATAAGGGTGATCCAAACAGGATTATAACAGTGTAATTTGATAACAACAGATGACATATAAAGAGATTTAGTAATCAAAAGTTGAAAATAATAAAAAATGACTATATTTATTTACCTAAAATTAAAATATAAAAGTAAAATATCATATGTTCCTGTAAATCATGACAGTAAATAATGTGTGGCATAAACATAAAGAATTTCATCATAAAATTACTCCATGGATCAATTCCTGGAAAGAATTACACTATAATCACTGTATAAACATAAATTGTGTGGAAATATTGAATCATGATCATGTATAACATATGTATAAAATTACTCATTTGATAAGTTGTGAAAAAATATAGCATCATATTCGTACATAAAAATGGTGAAAAAGATTACTTCACCTGGTTCCCAAATAGTGTCCTCTTGGTATATTTTTAATTTCATAATTAATTTGAGGTATATATGAAACCCACATGTCACGTAATGATAAATGATACATATTTATGCCACATAATGTCAATCATAAATCATGTCATGAAAAATCATGGAAATAACATATGTTAAGGAACAATTTTAAATGGTATCTCATAAGGGAAAATTAAGAATTGGATTAGATGATCAAATAATTTAAATCACCCAAAAGTCTTATATCATAATATCATTGTAGCACCCTAATAAATTAAATTGTGTATTAAATTTCAACATCATATGTTTGATATAATTTTATAAAAAACAACTTTGAACCACAAAAAAATCATAGATTAGATTATAACCATTAAGATGTATATGTATATTTGTAGGGTAACATTTGTTAATGAGTTGTTAAATATATATGTCAATAAGAATAAAGGTCATTATCAATTTTGATATATTAATATATTCAATTAATATTATTAAAAAAATATAAGGATGATTTAACATTTAAAGAAATATATTTCAATAAATTGTATTTTTATGTTTTTAAGAAACATAATATTTTATAGAAAGAATATATAATTGATCTTAATAGTATTATTCTAAAAATTTAAATATTAATTGATAAAGAATAAGAATTATATTAGTTAATGTATCAAAAAAGTGTTTTCTTATTAAAATTGTTTTCATTATATATAATTTTTTGATATAAATGTCTAATCGAAAAATATATTAATTTCAACATGAAAAAATGGTATTACTATTTTAATTTATAATAAAAAATTTATCTTACTATGAATTTTTTTTTTGAAATAGTATATTTGCAGGCCAATAATGAAAAATATAGTTTTAACAAATATTTTTTATGAATATATGATTATAAAAATAAAACTTATAAGTGTATAAATAAGTTTTATTGGTCAGATATTTTTCTGATATATAACTATGAATTTTAAAATCTGTATGTTGAATTTAATGAACCTTTGACTAAAATTTTAAGGGCATAATTATTATTTCCAAACAAAAACTAATATTGTTCATTTCATTAAATTATGTAACGACCCGAATCAGGAGCCACAAAACTGGTTCCCTTTACCTGGTTCACCACATGACCTCAATAGAATTTCCCCGAATGCCAGACGCTACCAACTAGAAATGTTGTCCTCAGTGAGTCATTGGGGAAACTATGCCCTCATTTGTTAAAGTATACAAGGGAAAGGAAATAATAGTCAATAAGGGAAGCAGTAAACAACATACAATAACTGAAACTAAACAGTGGAATCAGTGAATATATAGTAATGATGATAATGATGTATTAGGTACAAGTATCTAAGTAATGCAACAAACACATCAATGTGCTGAAATAAAACTGAGAAACAAAGTACAAAAAAGTAATCATTAACTCCAGCAACATCGCAAGCCTATGCTAGGTCCTATTCTCTCCAGATCCAACCAGAAATCATGTAACTGAAGTAGAAGGGCCCAAATCCCTATCCACACCAGAAACCATATAACATTTTGGTGCTGAAAAACTGGACCCAAAAGGGTGTGAGACTAATCTCAATAGGAAACTGCCACAAGATCTGTGCCCTACTATCAGTGAGTAATATAACAAAAGTAATGGAAATAAATGCAGCAGAGAAACAAAAGTACACTAAAGTAAAAAATATTAAATATATTCATTAACATTTATTTATTAATTTAATTCCATAATTTAATTATCAACCAAGGAATTTAGAAAAAAGCTCTATATTCCCACGGCATTAGAAGTAAGACAACAGGTATATCAGTAGACTACCTAAACAACAGGTAGCACAAAAAATAGGATTTTTCATTGGCTTAATGGAATCATCACAACCAACCAAACAATATTCACACTGATGCTCTGGGTGGATCATACTGGTAGACCCCTCTAGTCATGTAATCCTACAAAGGTATAGACACTCTAGGAAGCTCTCACCATCAATTCCACTACAGTATTCCAATGATAGCTATGGACTCTCTAAGAAAGAATCTACGTCCAATTCCCCATCTAGTCTCGATAGTTGACTAAGGAAACTCTAAGGAAGCACAATTTCCATTACTCTTAGGTCCTGTGAATGATAATAATTTATAATAGGCTCTCTCGGGAAGCCCTTAATTGTCAATTCCCTCTATAGTCTACCGCACCAGGTTCACACAGCCCTGAGTAGTCTAATCGTAGGTAATCAATTGTCAACACCCAAAAGTATGTTCAACAAACTACTTTGATAATAGTACAATGCATCAAAAGCATATAAACAGTAGGTAATATATAGAATCAACTATATTAAGGCATGAAATCAATTCAACGAGGACTTCCTCAAAGGTAACCTAAGCCAAACGGCGATAAACAGCCAAAACAAGGGAGACAACGACGGGGTGATCTTCACACGTGATAACAAGAAGTCATTATTCATCTAATGGATTCAAGAAAATAAGAAATATAATGTAGATAATAATGCAGGATCAAAACCCTAATCTGAGATACCCAATACATGGGTATCCGACACTTTTTCACAAAAACCCAAAAACATTCAACGTAAGGCATCAAACCACCTACCTCGATCCTAGGAGATCTATATACATGAACCTCAGCCTCTGAATCCGCCTAAAATGTAGTAGATCAACAAAAAGTCTTAAAATTTCAACCTATGATAACTCTCATAAGAGAAATAATCCGGAAACATGGCCAGAGATGAACCAAAAACTCACCGCTGTGATTCTATTACAACCGATGATGTTCGATTCGGATAACCAATGACAGATCAGAAGCTTGGTGGACATCTACAGTGGTGAACTTGCTCTCGGTTGAAGATGCTGAAGAATAAGACTTTTTTGGGGTTAAAATGTGATCCAAGTCCATTTAATGAAAAAAAGAAAGTACACGATGTGTACTTTTGGAGTACACATCCTCTACTAAAATTTTCCGTACATCGCTTAACACGGCCTCCAAGTCACCCCAACATGGCCGTGTGTGTAGCCATGACACATCCAATACACGGCCTTGAGCACCGTCAATGTACACGACATTTATTGATAAAGTAAACAGTGTGTAATTAGAAAGTTTCCAGATTCTCGTCTTTTTCCCAAAAACGACCAGAAAAGGAAAAACATACCTGAAAAGAAGGTTTGGGTTCTTATAAATTAAATATCATTTCTGTTAATTTTTTTTATTAGTGATTTTAAATCAAAATAACATTTATTCTTTTTATACTAATCTAATTTATATAATTAATATAATGTACATTGATAATTTCACCCTATACACAAATTTTTATCACAAGAATCATGTATTTTAAAAAAAACTAGGTTTTATAGGATACATGAGCCAATAGTATCATTGAGTTTAATTATACTAATAAAATTTTTCATATAATATATGATTCATAAAGAAAATATGATTTTTCAAATAATATATTATGTTTTGTTTTATTTTAGACAAAAATATGATTTACTTTGGTAGAAACTAGTTACTACGGTAAACCAAAAAAGGAAAAATATAATATTATTAGTGTGATGGGCATAGATAAATGTAAAAAAAGTGTTTAAAAAACTTTTTTGATGAATTATGATCCTTATACCAATTAAAACACAATAAATCTTTATTTTTTAAGTCTTCATGACATATAAAACATGTGATCTATTAATATTAAGTTCCAACATTCCTAAAATGGCATTATCACCTATTATAAAAGGTAACATTCAACACCACATAAAAAAACACAATAAATTAGTTTTATTCATGAAAAAACATTTCCATTCCAAAATAACCCTCTTCATCTTCATTGAGTCTCCAATCACAACTTATTTTTATAGTTCCCCCATTTCCAAGGAGTGTTCTATGTGAAATCCAACGTCCTCCAAATGAGTACATTTTCCAAGCATTCTTATTTATTCGATACGAGTTTCCCAAATATAATATTATAATTATAATACAATGAAATAAATATTTATATTATTTTTAGTTTTTTAATCTATGTTGATAAATATTTACCAAATTTTTATATTTCTATATATAAAAATTATACCTCTATTCGTGCATTATGCGGACTTTCGCTTCAACAAAATAATGACATTAATTTTTCACTACCATCACTATGAGAAAGATAAATGGAAGAAAATTTAAATTAAATGTGAAATGTATAACATGATAATAATTGTTAATAGAAAAATTTTAATCCACCTTCTTCCCCTCACATTATTTGAGAAATGAATATATTAACCTTATGTTCTGTAGACTAGCTCCTCCATGAAGTAATACAACATGATTTTCATAATATCTCATTATTATTAATTAAAATGACATAAAATATTATTAATAACCATAAATTTAGATAAATAATAATATTATTCTAATATAATAATATTATTATTCCATAAAAAATAACTTTTATATTTATAGTCTTCAAGTAATCTTGGTATGTTCCTATATGGGTTAGTCTAACAACCAAGTATTAGAAAGATATAAAATAATATCATGGAAGAATATGAGATCATAATTTTTGGAAATATATAATAGAAATAAAATTATAAGTTATTTATTTCTTCCCAATAATAGAAACATTTATTTGTAGTCATTATTTAATATTCTATCATCTGTTCGGGAAGAAGCACTGAAGAATACATATCATTGAATACATCTTAAAAGATCATAAAAAAATTCACATAAACGTAATTGGTAACAATATATAAAATTAAATAATATTTAATCATATTAAGCTTTGTTATTTTTTAAAAATATTATATTTTTTATAATAATAAATAACTTCACTGCTATTACCAAAGTAGTTCAAAATGATAAAGATTACTCATACCCGATATTAAAAATATATAATAACTGAAAAATATATTTATTGATAAAATTTATAAATTATTTTTTGTAAAATATTATATGTATTAAATTTATTATTAATAATTTGATCAATATAGTTATTTCTTTATAAATAGACTGAAGTGTGGTAGTGGAAGTCATGAATTAACGCAATGTTTTCTTGTCTCAATTCCCCCCTTGAGATATTTCTTATTATAAAACCTATTTTTAAATGATGTATCTAATTCAACATTTAATATTTTTAAATGTGATCCACTAATTAGTTATTGTATCTAATGGTTAATTTAAAATTATATCCTTCATGATGTTTTTGATCCAAATTCTTTTAATGCTATAAGTTTATATTATCCCAAATTTCAATTCCATGACACCTGATTATGATAAACAACATTTATTCTATTTCATGGGGTACTAACATCATCACTAGTTTCTTATATCAATATTATCTCTTTATTAATGTTATTTAATATTTCTTTTTGAAATTTTATCCTTCAATAATTTTTTATTAGAGTGTTTTTAAATCCTTTTGTGTTATTTATTTTTATTTCCAATTCTGTGAGATATGTTTGATATTGAAAACAAAATATTAATTTATATATTGTATTAGATAAACTATTTAATTCATTTATAATGAATATAATTCATATTATTAAATTTTAATTTAATGGTATACCTTTCATGTTTATTTTATTCATACATTAACTTTAATAAAGGTTATTTTTTATCTCAATTTTGTTACATTGAAATATGATTCATAATCTTCACATGTTTCACTTTTGTGGATTATGTATTTTTCATGGATAATATTAGAAATACAATCATAATGTAAAATATTATTTGAATAGACTTTCAAAAATTAATCACTACCTTTTTCTTTCCTAATCATGATATGTCATAGGAATAATTTTTATTCCAATTTCATTCCTCTCTATACGAAATATACTTTCTACTTTTGATCAAGGGGTTTTTGACAAGATTCTAGTAAACAACTGATTGGGAAAATTATTTACACAACCATATACCCATTTCATGATATATTTTTAGTATGACTTATTCTTCAGTATAGAGTTATTCGGTTTATTTATTTGTGAAATATTGAAAATACAAATATTTGTTACAACATTATGAATTTTTGGTAACTACTCAGGAAAATTGATTATGTATTATTTTATGTTCCACAATATTTTTCTAGATGAGTTTTGACCATGTAATCCCTCTTATTATCATGGATATATTTATTTGAAAATCACATATTTTTATGTCAGTGTGGATTTTTAATAATTTCTATAGTATTCTATTTGTGCATCGCATTGATATCGATATCATTCATTCGGTGAATGAATTCAACAAAAATAAGGGACTTGTGGTAGTTTATATTATATATCCCCTAAATGCTACCATTATTTCATTTTTAAGAGGTTTATTTATGTGTTTTATATCTACCCAATTCATGTATGATGCCTTTATTTTAATCATGATGAAAAAAATAATGTATAATATACGGAATTTATGAAAAAATCTATTTCTATTATGTGGCATTGATGGTAAAATATTTCATGAATTATTTATACTATAACAATAAATTCATTTTTTGTTATCCATGGGTTTATTTATATTTTAACCATTAATTAGCTTCAACCTCAAGTGATCAATTATGTGGAATTATTTTATTCTCGTTTATTTCATGCTATATTATTCAATCAATCATCATTCCATGATATCATCTGAAATACATTTACCATTACATGGAATTTTATTTCACCATTCTGATGATTATATTTTCCTATGACATGAATAAAATTATTAAACTTGTGATTTATAGAAGATCAGCATTTGTGGGAAATTTTTAGGAGATATTTGAGATTTAATATCGACTAATTTGTTTCTTATATAGTGGAAATAATATCCATTTAATGAGAATGACATTTTCTTAGTTAGTTAAAATATTTTATGAACTCTAGTAATCATTATACCAATATGGTCCTTTAAATTTATGTCACTCAATATTAATTAGTATGATATAAAAATTGAGGGTTAATATTGGTTCTCATCATTTCACATCAAATGAAATATCTAGAGAAAGTTTTTATGCGAAATGGATTTTGAATAATGGGTCCATAGTATCATAATTTGAAGAAAATGAGGTTTTATATAACCTTATAGTTTATGATTTTAGTTAAGAAAATTATAGGGTTTGAAATGTTAAGGTGGATCAAAATATCAATGTTATAGATAAGCCTTTATGTTTATTGAGGGAATATTGAATATTTAAGGTTTTTGTATATGAGAACTTCAATGAAACCCTAAGGAAATATGTATAATATATAAGCATATGTACATGATAACATACTAATTTTTCTGTAAATTTGATATTAATTAGTAATAAATGAAATAACATGCCTATTAAGATATTTTCATATGGATAGAGTTCTACACATATGAACCCAAGGGTAATCAACTTAAAATAACTAGATGAGTATCAACACAATATTCATGATGGTTTTTGATGTGCAAGCCTATGATTACATACATGACTATACACTCCCATGGAATATTATATGTTTAGTAAAAATTTATTTTAAATCCATTATGATATATTTTTAATGGTAATAAATAAGGTTGAGGAATATGAGAGAACCCAACCTACGTAAACCTAGATATAATAAATAAATATTTTTGTTAAACTGAATCCCAATGTGATAATTTCAAATAATAAGATGTTTTATGTTGAATTTTTCTTATAATTATCTTAAAATATTTATCTTTTGGTTTATCATGAATTTTAACTCATTTTGGTTTTAGTAATTGATTAATCTTAAAGGATTCAAGTAAATAATAGATGTTATAGAAATTTTGGAGATTGTACAAACGAGAAACCGAAAATAATATTAACGAAAATGATAATCCATTAGAATATTCATATCCATCTATTAAAGGTAATGATTAACAATGTGAACATAGTTGAAATTCCAAAAAAGAACAAAATAAGAGAAGTATGGAGTTTAATAGAAGTCTGGATGATAAATATGATGACGTAATTAATGTGAAGATTGCTATATTAAAAAATTTGGTATGAATAACAATGATGAGTGTCTCAAAGGTCAAAAATATGCTACCTATGTGTAAAAAGAGGGAATAAAGAATAATAATTCAAATTAATGATGAATCTATAAGTTAATATGATAAGGGGAAAACACATATATGATAGTTATAAATATGATATTAAGGTAGACCACTCATTTGACGTTATATATCAAAATCTGATAATATTATAAATAACCGTTAATAATTTTATTACTACGTGATAATGAAAATATTAATGAAATAATTTATTTTAGGCGTAGAATGTAACACCCTGAGATTTTATATTATATATTTTATTATGAACTATTATGTTCGATAAATGTTATTCATGAAACACTGAACCAAAAAATACTGTAGAAAAAAATTCAACCTATAAAATATTGCTGTAAATTGGCATGAAAAATATGATTTAATTTAATAATGATATATTTTTAGAAATAATTAATATATCAATATAAAAGGTGAGGAATTGATAATATTAATTAGTACATAAAAATAACTAATAAGGTTGATTGATTCTTTAAAATGTAGCTTTATGATAATTCAATTTTTATGTATTTAAGAAGCTAAAAATATTAAATATATATATAATATTTATATAAAGAATAATTTTACAGAAAATTTTAATAGTGATTGAAAGTAAATAAAATGAATAATATTTTATATATAAAATATGTTATTTTCCAATGTAATTTATTTTTGAGTATATATAATTTTAATCACATTAAAAAGATAATTTATCAAATTTTTAATCTTAATTTTATAAAATCGAATTTATTTTATATTTATAATAACAAAACTAATTTCTAAAATAATTAATTTTTATATAAATAATGAAAATTATAGTGTTTACGAAAATTGTAAATTTTTTGAATTTATAATTAGATAAAAGATTAAAATTTTAATAAAAACATATTTTATTTAAAATAAAATTCTAATAAGTGAAAAAATATACTTTATATATATATTTATAAATTTGGAAAACTTGCGGCAAATATTTTATATAAATACATAATATTTTTCTAATAAAAACTATATTTGATAATTTTGAAATAAATATTATTTTGGTAAAATTTGTTTTCGGCATTCTTTGAGAGGAACCTATTTTCTGTTTTTCTATAAGAATGAAATTTCTTTCATGAAAGTGAAATACAATTGTAATTTTTTCCTTTTATAAAATTTTTCGCTAAAAACATATTTTCTAAAATTTAGTTTTTACATGTTAGATTCACTAATGATAATATATAATATTATTATTCATATAGATTTTATAGTAAAAAATTACTTCATATTTTTAATCATTTGGTAAAAATTAATTTATTATTAAATTTTTTTAGGCTCAAAATATGATTTCCACAGGTTCAAATTACATAAAAAAATAAAATAAAAAATGGTTTAAGAAAAAAATAAAAACATAAAATACATTAAAACATGTTTTAGACATGTGTGAAAATTAATTATTGGGGGATTAAGTACCTTATTTATCCCTACAAAACATTATTATCCACTATCAAGTTATCATGACATGTGAAACAACTAGTAATTTTATATTAATTTGACCTATTTATCAAAATTCTATTCACACCACTTATAAAATGGTCATATCACCTCCCCTTAAAGACATCACATAGAAGTAAGATTAATATTCAAAATAATACCTTATTCTATACACTATAATCGTGTTTTTAAATCATTACCATCTAGTCACATGTTATTATCCTAATACAGCCATTTTCAAGGAGTCTTCCAAGGGAATCGAAAAAGCCTCAATGTGTATTGTTTTCCTAACTTCCTTCCATTTCATTATCACTTTACCAAATATAATTTTATAATTTCTTTATAATGAAATAATAATTTTTTATACATAATTTATATTACTATGGGATTAATCTTTATCCATCGTTTACCATTTATGTTAAAAAAATGAAACCATTATTCACACATTGTGCAATTTACCATCTCCATGAAGTGATTCCTTACATTTTTAAATATTACATCGATTAGCTAGTTATAATGGTAAAATTTATGAATAAACTCGAAATATAATATTATATTTTTCATTATGAGATAAATTTTAATCTTCATTCTTCCCCCCTCATTCATCAATAAATGAAAATGTTAAGATTTTTTTGAGGGGACTACCACCTCCATGAATAACATATATCATTTTTTATCTAGTTTCATAATAATTAATTATTTACTACAAAAATATAAATCACCACATTATAATTTTATAATTAATTTCATTATTATTCTATAATTATTATATGATTTCAAAAGAAACCACCTTCATAGTCATAATCATCATTAAATTATGGTATATTAAGTATTTTTCTGTATTACTACCTACTTGAATAATGACATAAAATATAGTAATGGATGAATATAAGAAATTTTTACATATAAAATATGATATAAATAAGTAAATACTAATTTTTTATTTTTTTTTTATGATATCATTATTTTAAATCAAATTAATTAAGGTACCAATGTTTTTTCCTACAAAATCTTCATAACGTGCTCATCACTGACTTCATATTTTTTGATAAAAACAAAAACTACCATAGAATGAAGTTTTATATTTATAAATAAATATAAAAAATTAATTCAGTTCAATTTAATGATATGATAATTCATAAAATTGTGAGATTAATTAAGAAGAACACTACAATTACCAAACAAGTTCAAAATGACATTGATTACTCATACGATATATTGAAAGTATAAAATAAATTACTCATATAAATATAGATTAAAATTATAATTGAATCATATAAAAGTTCATATATATGAAAAAGGATCTTAAATATTTAATCATTATATTTATATGTAATTATATAAGATAATCATGAATATTAGTGGGAGACCTGAATAACGTTACGGGTTTCTTACCTCGATTTTTACCCCCTTAATACATATTTTTTTTTTATTATAAAGCTTGTTTTTAAATGTATGTTTTTTATAATGACTCATTTATTATTATTATTTGATGATGCTATAATTATTCATGACATTTAATATTTCATTCCAAATTATATCCTTTATGAGGTTTTGATTCATATGTTTATAATATTGTAAGGGTTCCTTGTCTCAAATTTCAATTTCATGATACATGACTCTATTACACAACATGTCTTCCATTATTTTTTATATGTAATACCCCTTTTATACTATTTATAACTATTCACTAATTAATCGTTGTATTTACAATTCAATTAAAAATTATATTCTTCATGGGATATTTATTTGAATGTTTCTAAGGGATTATGCATTCTATTCCTATATTTCTTATTCCACGATACAATTTAGATATTGAAGAACTTATTTTAATTTAAATCATTTTTAAAAAAAACCTAATTCTATTATGTATAAGGAAAAACATTCAATTTAGTAAATTTTTATTTCATGGTGTTCGTGTCATGTTATTTTTTATTATCAAGTTACCATTATCGTAAGGGTTTTTTCATCTCAATTTTACATCATTGAGAGAAAATTCATATTCATCACTTATATCCATTTTAGTAGGTATATATTGGTTATTTATTATATATTAAATCCTATAATACTATTATATTATTTGTGGATAAAATCATATATATCAATCACTACCATTGTCAATCCAAATCAAACTATATTGTGGGCATATTTTTCATCATATTCCATTCATACTTGAGCACTATATATTTCATTCAATTGATTTATCGATGTTTAGATAGATAAAATATATCGATTTATTGGAAAAGTTATTCAATTTAACATATAACAATTTCTCTATATGGTGATTGGGGATGTTTATATTGAAATCTATTCTTTTTATTGATTGGTTAAATATTCTGAATATATATGGGTGTCATTTCCATAAATACATTTATTGAATACTATGGAATGTTGACTTTTTATTGTTTAATCACCCAAATTCTTTATCAAGATGGGTTATGATTATGTTATCAAATTTTTATAAATTGTTAAAATTATTGAAATTGTATATGTTTGTATCTCATATTGAAGTTTTATGGACTCAAAAATAATTTTATTATACATTTTATTGATATTCATATAATTGATATATTTAATTAATTGGAATTAATGATGTGACGGGTGGGCCCGATATAATATAACACCATGATACATCAATTGATCTTCTCAAAAAAATGATTTGATAATTTGGTGTATTCCTACCCAATGTAATAAAGATGACTTGATTATGAAATTAGTAATAAAAATTATGTCTTCGATACAACTTTGAAGATACTATTCTTACCTTTGATGATGAATTGATTATAAAAGTTTTCTGACATTATTAATTCCAACACTATGAATTTTTTTATTATTATACATGTTTTTATTTTTACTTTTTACTATGGATTTGTTTCTTAATTCCAAGAATAGTTATATAATATTATTTCATTATCTTTTGTTCACATCTATATTGTTAATTCCAAATCATACTTTAATTTTTATATATATTCTATCCCTTACTTATAATTCGAAATCACCCATATTAGGATTATTTTTCCCTAGGATATAAATTATGGGATCACACATGACATATCTAGAAGGGTATCATGTATGGAGAATTTCATGGGTGATCTTAAAAAATTATTATTGATTAATTGGTTAACAATACAGTGAAAAAAAGTTTATTTTATGATAAATACATGGGATTTTTTTTCTATAGTTTTCGAAAACCCTCAAAAATTATAATAAATAACCATATAATATTTGAGACTCAGTATTTATTAGTGATATTTTAATTATTGATTATTAATATTGGGATTCTTCATTACACACATGTGTTAGTATGGAAATAATATGTTCATAATAAATTGATCGAGGGGTATCAGCACGGGGTGTTAAGAAAATTTATGTTGTGATTCATAAATTTTAACTCTACTAGAGTTTGATATTTTTGTGATAAATAATAAAATAACACTGAAATTATAAAGAGAATTATCCTAAATATTATTTTTCATTTTCGTGTAAACATGGTTATATGTCAGTCTCAAAATCCATTTTATTGTGGAAAAAAGACATTGATATCTATAATTTAAAAATAATTATAAATAATATAACCCTGAAAAAAATTATGATAATATTAAAAAAATTAATTGAAGATAAACCAAATCACACAAAAGTGTTTGGAAATGTCTTTCCTCATTTTTATGATTGTTTTAAAGAAATGAAATTTTATAATGGAAAACTAAAATTCAATTTGGAATATAGACAATTTTAAATATTATTTGTTAAATGAGATAAAATTATTAAATGTAAAAATGAATGAGAAAAATTTGTAGTAAGATATAACGTGGTCATGAAGGAGAATAATATCAAAAAGGATGGAAACATTTCATAATAATCATTAAATTTTTTAAAATAAAAATTCATCCAAGAAGAATAACATTGAATGATAATACAATTTTACAAGGGAAATGGGAAAATATAACGAGATAATGAGTATAGAATAATACATAAATCATAAATGAACATGGTCAATAAATAGATATTATAACTCAATGAAAAGAGATTAAGTTATGAAAATCACTTACGTTGAGTTGAAAATTCTTTTGGAAGAACCTCTAAAATCAAAATTAGTGTATATAGAAACATTAATTACTTTATGTATAGAATTATAAATATTTAATTTATCTCTTATATTCCATTTTCTCTTATTTTTTTATTTATAAAAATAATATAGTTTATAAATATTTCTAAGATAATTGGTTTATAGTTCCAATAAAACATTTGTTTAATGGTTAAAGTCAACAATAACTATTCAATGGTTTTATAATCACTATAATTTTCAATATATATGTTTAATGTCATTATTTAAGATAATGGGTTTAATTGTTTATGAAATAGATAAAAATAAAATAATATTCCTTGATAATCTATCCTTTGACAGTTGAAAATGAAAATATATGTTTACCATTAATAAGAAAACTATGATGTATAGTTTAAAATTTCATAATCATAATCATGAAATATCATTAATATTATTTTTATAATAAATAATGAAATAAATTTTTAATAATTTTAATTAATGATTTATATTTATGAAATCATTATAAATTACATGGGTAGTGTAACACCACTATAGAGATCTTTGTTTCCAAAACAACTAAAATGAATGGAATATAATTTTCTAAAGTTATATAAAAACATTATCTTATAATTAAAAAATTATTTTAATTTTAATTTTAAATATAATTTTTCACTTTAAAAGTGTAAAAGGTTAACTGAAATGAATAGACATAATTTATGGAAAATCAATTTTTTGATGTAGTATTAGATTATAAAAAGGGTTTATAGAACATTAATTAATGAACTAACATCATTAATGGATTAAAAGTATGATAATTACATGATAATTTAATCATGGAATGAAAAAATTTTGATTATTCAGAGAGTTTTAAGATTAAAAATAACAAATAATATATGTGAAAGAGAACTAGAAACCCTATAATAAATATTTGTGTTTCCTCCTTAGGATTGAGATTAATTCTTTTAGAGACCAATTTATTGAGAAAATAACACATAAACATTTAATGGTATGTTTAGAGATTAGTTTTTTTAAATTATGTGGATAAGACTAAAAAATATATTTTATTAAATATTATAATGGGTCTCATTTTATAGAAAAAATTCATTAATATTTTACAATATACTTATTCATAAATGGTCAAAAATTTAATTTTTATGTGAAATGTGGCCCATAAATTTAAGATAGATGATATGATAGACCATATCATAATATTATATTACTATATATAATTTTTAAAATATTATTATTATTATATAAATAAATTTAAAAATTAAATACAATAAAAAATCCATTTCAAGGTTATTCTAGTATGCCATCATTACAAATATTTTGATTACTATTAAATTAAATTTAAAAATATTAAATAATTATTATATATCATTTTAATATTTTAAAACAATAAAAAATATAAGTAATATAATTATTATTTCATCAGATATTTTTAAACCAATGTAAAATGACTTCTCTCGGACTAGCATATATGTTGTGTCGATTCGGCTTAAGAATTTTTTATAATTATTCTATTATATAATAATAATAATAAATTTAAAAAATAAATAAATTTTTTTATTAATAATTATTATCCTATAAAATCATTCACAAATTTTTTATTCTTATTCTTAAATCATAATATTTCAAAATAAATTTTTTTTCCTTTCTTAAATTACAAGAGCATTGGGTAAGCACTTGAATAATTAGCAAGTAATATAACAGTAAAACTCATTTACGAATATATAAATAATTGAATATTGATGATATTTATCAATTTTCTGTTAATAAAATGTTTCAAAAACTATTATATCTATATCATGATGATTTCATAAAATGGTATGGATGGCCGAAAAGCTATTTTTTAACTATTCACGAAAAATCGATTTCTTCATAAAAAGGAAAAAAATTGTCACAAGACAATTTTTATGTTATGATTAAAAATAAAATTCATTTTATATGATTAAAATTATAATACATATAACTTTAACCATTAATAAATATCAAGAAATATATTAGAGATATGTTTTTGTGAAAAATACTATTTCATTCACAAAGTGTTATCTCACTTTTTTCATAATTATAATATAATTTATAGTTATTTATTATATATTCTTTATAAAAATATTTTAGTTAAAAAAATATTTAATATTTTACATGATTAATTATTAAAATTATAAATATATATATATATATATATATATATTAGAGAGGGTAATTACTCATACATGAATATTCAAGGTTGTTAAAGGGATTGAAGATTACAATGGATTATGATTATAGTATTTGTTGTTAAAAAGTGATAATGATGCCAATATTTGTTTAATAATGGAAATTATCCAAATGTGAGATAAATATTGGAGTTCCACTACACTATATGTATATTCTATTTCCATTTGGTACTGTATATCTATTCACGTACTGTAAATCAATATGTCATTTGAGATAGTGCCCTTTAAAATTAGAAAGAATTCTATAGCAAAGAGTACATGGGTATTTAGATTGATGGTTGTAGTGTTTATGATTGATGATTTTTCACTAGGATTTATTATAAATAAATAAAAATTTCTATTCTTATGTAATAATTTTCAACTACATATTCTTATTTGTATTAGTGACAGTCTATTCTCATTGTGGTAAATTATAAAAACAGATGCTCAAAGTTACACTGCACATGGATGAGGTCAAATGAGTTATGTTGAATGAAAAGGGTTTCTGGATGCCGGTTTTAGAAGTCTTAGATCAAAAAGTCTTGATTTTGTAATATACACATATGGAATAAGTATTTATGAAGAAATTATATCATGGGATATAGTCAAAAGTCATTATTTTTGGTAGATTTATATACTGAAGATCTACCAGAAGTAATTCTAAAAAATATTTATCACAAGATAGATATGGAGTTCTAGATTCATAACTAGAGTGCATCTGGAAATGATGTAGATCAAAAATTTAAAATGATGAAACACATAAAATGTTTGGATGTAAAATTATATTATTCTATGACAATCATTCAATGTAGAAAATATCACTATTTTTAGAGTTATTTTTTATTTATTTCGATTATGTAATTTTCATGGTTTTAATTTGGGGAAGTATCAATAAGTTAGAAGGGGAAATGAAAAGGAAAATTCCCTTATATATCATTTTTTTAATATTTCCTTTTGAATTTAACATAAAAAAATTAAAAAAACCCTCTTGTAAATAGTTTATAGTTTACTAATGCATAGTAAATATATTTTCCAAAGCATATTGATGAAATTTGTAATAGAGAAAACTATATGCAAGGGTTTTTCTGATTACTATGTAATAAAAACTCTAATATATAGCTGAAAATAAGATTTTATAATATCATACTTTGATATGAATGATATGTTTTAGAGTAATAAATCTTTTTAATAAGGCATAAAACAAACTGTGTAAAACTGAAACACCTAAGATAAACATATAAGGGTTAATAAGAGAATAAGTAAAAGTCACATTAAGACATATAATTATATGTATATAATTATAAGATAATATGTAATAGTTACGATGGATATTTTAGAGAAATTTAAGGGTAACAATGTGAGGAACTATGTCAGATACAGATTTCAATGAATACATAAGAGTCTATAGAATGGCTTGTTAGCGTCACTGTAATAAAAAGGATAGATTTTAAGTAACAAAAACTTAATGGATGTTATGTCTATCCTAATGTAATAAACATCATGATATTTTGAATAGCCATGAATCTAGATGAGGAAAATGGAGATGATAACTGAAGAAGAATTATTTTATATAATGAGAGTTTCCACAATGTGAGTAGGTGTCACACCAAAACTAATAAATACCAATGTTAGAATAAAATCAACCTCACACTTTAAATAGAAGTGTCACTCTTTAATGATACTCATTCAAGAGAACATTCATGGAATAATATAATAAATTCATCCAAATATTTTATATATTTCATAGATTTATAATCTCAATTCAGTCAATAATGATATTCCTTCTTTTGAACATGCATATCAGAATGGAACGAATGTTTATACATTTTTTTGTTATGTTGAAGAATGATGATCATGAGTCTCTTAGAATATTAAATAAAAATTTATTTGATTGATATTGAATGATAATTTATGTGTGAGAATTATAGAGTAGATTATTATTCCAATAATCTTAAAAATTTAATATTTAAAATGTGTATTTTATATTTAGAAGATAATTTAAATATATGAAAAATAAAAGAACATGAGATTGATAGTGTTGAGATATTTGAATAATTGATACTGTAACATTAATATATATTTCTATGTATTAAAAAGTGAGAAACTAATGATACTCTTGATATTAAAGCATTTTTTCCAAGTAATAAGAAGTAGAGAAGGTGTGAATAGGTAGAAGGAAAAGAAGGTGATGTTATATACCCTATGATATCTCAAAATCATAAAATAAAAATATGAAGAATACAATAGTTGAAAAATACCAACCATACTGCTTACTGTTTAGTGATCTATGATGATTCTCCTAAAGTATGATATGGATTAAGAATCATTGATCAAATCGACACTCGATATGTGTATATAATTTTAATATTATGTACCAATGAACACAGATGCCCTACATGCAACTATTATTTAAGAAAAATATTTTTTTGAATACCTATTCTGATGGAATAATATCTTTTATTATCGAAGGATTTATATGTAAATCTAACTGAAGATATTTTTCATGATATTATGTTTGATGATCATTATACGTTTGAGGGATCTAGTATTATATCAGATAAATCAGCATGAAAATTAATTATTACTGTGAGATAACATTGGTTCAAGAAAGACAACTCACCATGGGTTAAGGTTAACATGTCCCCACCATTTATAAGTTTTGAGTTAATGATGATACATTATAATGATTTTGTAAACACAGTAATTGATTAGTGAAAATTTGTGTCTCATACAACACTTGACCAATATAAATACTAGACACTCACACTGGTATTGGACAAGTAAAAAATAATGTTTGTTTTTGTCTCCTTACTAATAACTAAATTTCATATTTTTATAAACGATGAAATGTAATCATCCAAACAAGTGTGAAACCTAGTCCATGGTGTGGCCTGAAGGGATTTATCGATCAACATAGGATGGAAACAAGTGGCCAGGTTGCAATGTTAAATTGAGGGAATGATTTTACCCGATTTCATTATCTTATCCAACCATCAAAATAAATAAACTGAAACTAAAAAAACAAAACCAAACACGTTATAAACAATTTTCTATATTTGAGTATACAATACTAGACAAAATATCAAGATGAGGCAACAACAAAGTAGAATAGAAATATCCCAATCCCACCATATTATAAGAGGAGCATTGATGAAAACCACCACCAACAAAACCTCACAATTATATCGACTATCAACCCAAACCACCATCTCCAAATACATTTCCATTACCTGTGTCAAACATAACAAAGTATACACACACCCAATGTTATATGTATTGTGTGAGAGAAATCACAGTATGATTCTATCTAATAAAAAATTACATGCTATAAACAATATATGTTAAATAAAATTTCTTTTTTATGAAGTAAATAATTTAAAATGTTATGAAATAAATTTTTTTAGAACGCATGATTTCTATTGAAATAACCAACCATGTATACCATATGATGATGGTATGCATGATACCACCATAGAGCACTATGTCACAAGAAAACACTCTAGGAACTAGCTAGATATGGGGCACTATGTTCAACGTATCTCGATGATATTGTGGAATATAACCCATGAATTACATCATTCTCTTGCATGAGACAATTTTATGGGAAACACCATGTATCTAGTAGTCTCTAATCATCATAATTCTTAGTTAGAGTTTTATCATCAATCTTTCTAGATGAAATTGGGATGAACAACTTCTGAATCATCTAGAGTACTAGTCCTTGTTTTCAAACCTAGTTACCCAAGATTACCTTTGTGCTCAAATATATTCCATGTTACATACGACACATCACCATCACCTTACTGAAGATAAACAAGGAAGAACAAACAATATTCTGGAACTTTCTCAACAAAAATGGTATTTTTAAACAAAATACACACCAAAAAATTTAAAACATGATTCACACTAGATTCACAATTAAATAAACCATTTTAATAATTTATAAAACACCCCAAGATGAAAAATGAGCTTCTACCTAATAAACACATCTAATTTATTTATGAAAATACCTTTTTCCACCATATTCATTTCAAGGACATTTAAAAATTCCATTCTCTCCACACAAAAAATTCATAGAACCCATCTAAATACTTAGTAAAGAATAATAAATTCATATCCTAATGTTTATGCACGGAATCACCTACCTTGGGTGTAGAAACTTCATAAATCCCATATGAATCTTGAACATCACCTCAACGAAAAATTCAAGAAGCATGATCGAAATATAGATATAATGATTAAACCTAAATAATCAAGATCTATCCCTAAAATCAACACCCATGCAACTAGATAAGAGAAACCCCATATAAAGAGGAAAGAAACACTATAATAGAAAATTAACCAAAGGGAGAAGCCACTAAAATGATAATACAGAAGGAAATCACACAAAATATAACACAAAAATGGAGATCCACGGTAGGTTAAGGGAAATGTAGGTTTGCCTAGGGTGACGAATATTGAAGGTGGAAGGAAATAAGCTTTTGGGGACAAAAATCAGTGGGATAGAAAAATTAAAATCAAAATTTAAAGATTGGGACATGAAGCATGGTTAGTCATCTTGGTTTTTCAAACCATGTTTTGACCGCGATGAAATCATTATATAAGAAGAACCTACCACATGGTCATCTTTCATGGTTTTACAAACTATGTGAAGGCCATGCAGTAGCTGCTGCCTCAAACCGAACATTGACCCCATTGTTACCTGGACCAGGGTTCACAGTTACCACAAACCATGCACCAACTGTGTTCTATACTCTATCAACCCAAAATTTCACACAGTAATCCAAAAAATCAATGGAATCATCATGGTGGGAATGGTATAATGATAAAAAATAGGAAAATACCATAAATTAAAATCATTGATGTTCCAATTATCCCAACTATGAACACATTTTGTACGTTGAAATTCAACTCAAATATTGATAAGAAAATTAGAATGGGTATTCAGGTTCATCCCATTCATTCTACTCCCATGTCTCTTTCATATCACTGCCATTATACTAAAGAACACAGATTAGTGGAATATACTTCTTGGAAACCACTTTCTCTTGGAAATTCACTTCCTATACTAGTCGTTCAAACAATGATAAGTATTGATCTATTTCAAATTTATCCCAATTTACTAAATGATACAGGTATGGATTATACGTCTTCAATTGGGATACATAAAATAAATTTTGAATTGATATCAACAGATAGAAAAATGATAACCAGTATTCCACCTTACTAATCATCTCTACAACCCTGAATGGTATGAAAGACTTGATGTTAGATTCCCATGCCTTCTCAAATGATGATGACCCAAAAAAAGTGACACTTTCAAGAAAACTCTATCACCAAGAAAAAATTTGAATCTCGACACCACTAATAAATATAAAAGGTTTGGGGACTCTGAGCTATCAATAACCATTACCTTATCAACTCAACCTTCTCATTATTCTCTATCACAATACTTGGTCCAGAAAGTGATGTCTCACCTATCACAGCCTTGCACAAAGGTAACTGACATAGACAAATATAGAGCACCTGAAAATGTGCAATTTGGATTAAGGAATGATAATTGTTATTATATGAAAACTCTACTTGTCCCAAATGGACATTCGATGATAAACCAAATTGTAAGAATCATTCTCGAAGAATGAAATCCAAAGTGTGGTTATCCCACTTCATTTGACCATCCATTTGAGGATGGTATGCCGTACTCATATTTATTTACAACCATATTCCTTTCGAAGGACTTCTTATAATTGAGAGGTTAATGGGGCTCTCTATCAGAGAAAATTTATATAAAAACACCACAAAGCCTTACCACCACTTGAATGTATAACCCAACTAATTCTTCTACCTTTGATGAATCATTGATTACAATGAAATAGCCTCATTTGGTAAAATCGTTAATTATCACCCAAATTACAATAATTCATTAAATATTACAAGGAAATCCAATAATAAAATACCTAAAGACCTCATCCCACTTCATGGTAATAATGGGTAAGGGTTGAAGTACCCTAGGGGGCCTTTGATGCTCTTCATTTAAATGTTCACATATTCATTATCTCGATATAATGTTAGTTACATATCACCTCATGATAAAACATGAAATCTACCTACACAGTAAATAGTACATATTGATAGCTCTTGGATGAAAAAAACAACTAATACTAGAGGCTATTCTGATTCAACATCTACAATAGAATATAACATAACTAAAAAATGAACCTTGAAATATTGAAATCCATTTCAAGACAATGACCAATCATGAGGTTTCTCCCCAACATGATGAAATAGTGAAGACTGATTGCATAGCTCATCACCGGACTTTTCCCATTGAATCAGATCATAAAGAGAAGGATCCAAATGAACATTGGCCAAAAACACACCACCACTATTCTCCATGGTTTCCCAGTGCATCTGGAGAAAAAAATCCCCACTAAGGTCCACACATCACTAGATATCAACAATACCAGCACTGGAATTTTCAACCCAAGGTATCAAACATGAAATTACACATTCATAGGGTACATATGATATTGATGTTGAACCCCTAAAAATACTCAATCCAACAACATTGACTCATTTTGAAATCCTTTTGGAAGATTATTTCAGTGAAGCTCTTATGATCGGACTATACCACAAATTTCACCCTTAAAATAAAATGATTCCACGCATTCAGGGCATGCATCACTACTAATAAATCTACATCATTGGCCAGTTAGTTATTTTCATGTGGATGGAGTTGAAATGATCCAAATGCCACCACATGATAATATTTCATAAGAAGGAATCTGTGGCCCATACATAAGAGCATCACATTAAACAACATAACCAATTTTTAATTATGGAATGATCTGACATGATTGTTATTCACCCACTGCTTCATATCCACAAAGTTTTCCTAATACTCTGGGTTCAATTAAAACATTACTCTATTCTGGGTTAGAATTCTTAAAGAAGTAGAAATCCAAGATAATTCCCTAAAAATATGCCTATAACAACTATCCATGCTTTGAAAACTCTAAATATCAAACACATTATTCATCTTCTCCGATGACATAACTATACTGATTTTATAAGGGTTTATCAAAAACCCTTTATTTGATATATATGTCTAAAAAAATTATGTACCCAATCCGTAATGGGAACCTTGAAAACATTTCATAAATATGAAAATTTCAAAGAGGGCCAACACGATCCTCAAATAAGGATCATGATCCTATTCATATCTGGAATAAACTAGGATGAATTCCATGAATACCAAAATGACAGAGTCGAGATTCTGGAGGAACACCATACTGACGAGTACCAAGAAAACTATTGAAGCATTCGTCTATCCGAATGGAATGACCAAGTACTCAATGTTGTTTCACATGATTCAAAATTCCATGTTTGGAACATCAGCCTCATTCAACCTAACATGGTGGTAACTAGAATGCATGTATATCTTAGGGGATCACCATTACCCTTTCATATAATTTAACAAGTCATTAATTTGGTGAAAATAATACACGTTCTTGATGTTTACCTTTTCCAGCTTCTGGTAATCAACAAAAAACTGAAGATACCAGGGGCCTTCTTTGAAAATAAGAATAGGGCTGCCCAATGAGATATTCTTGGGTGAATGGACACTTTGGGTTTCAAATAAACCATATTTATCTTTACATAAAACAATATGGTGGGGGCCATACGATAAGCGGGTGGATATATATGTTATATCCCCAGTTCCAAATCAAATAAAAACATCACATCCCACTCTGAGGGTGAACCGAAAAAGTCATTTTAAAATACCTCTAGTAACTCATCAACTATAGGAGGAAAGAATATCATCGGAGAACCACTATCTTCCTCAAACATGAGTGATGATAATTGAAAAACTATATTACCCCACTATGGGAGTTGGGGTCCATCACGACCTGACCAGGGATCCAACACTCTAAGAAAACCATGAGAACTCCCATCTGGTAACTTGAACATACACACAACCTATAATAATTGAAATGTTCATGATATAACTTCATACAATCAATTTCATGGATTATGTCAAACATGTATATAAATAATACTATGAAATAACATTATATCTCAACCCATGACATAGAGAGTGAATCATTTTGTACTAAAGACCTTAATCCTTCTTACGAAAAAGAATTCCTAACCCCATCAAAAACACAGAAAATTGGTTGGAATGATTAATAGCTTCACTATACTGTGAGAGATAAATGAAATAGAAGAACCAATATAAAATACAAAAGGTTCTATACATGATGTAATCATAATGATACCACGATCTATCCAGATAATTGCATCAGTTCACGGTTGTGATTAGTCCACAACATGACGGTAACGTGTCTCTGTCTGGTTCTAAGCACAACCACTAACATGCGGCCCTTCCATGAATTGAATCTTACTAGAAGAGGATAAAATCTTTCTGCTACTACCACGAAAATGATATCCCGACATCCTATATGGATCCATCTAAGATAAATTTCCCCAAGAATCAATGTATCCATCCCCACTCTGGAATGAGAGAAACACCCTACCAAAATGCTACAAGTTTCCCATTTCCCCAAAATGATGAAATTGTTTGGTATGAGAAGTACACATAGGGAGAGTGGGACATACCCTCCCACACTAGTGGATCAAAATTGAAATTCCATTGGTATATACAAATAATGACTATTGGGAAGGATGTCCCGAACTACCACATCCTTCTTTCCCATGAAAATATAACTCCATATTCTTATCATATGAATTTTTCTTCCAATCGATGACGTAACATCAGAAAAACTAAACCTACCAATTCGTTTGATCTCTATAGTGAAAGCTCAATCAACTACTTCAAAATTGGTCTTTATCTTGTACAGAATATCCAAATAATATCTCTATGTCCACAATCCCTATTAAATCTTATGAGCATTCATATACTCTATGGAAACTATTTTGGGTGTATAAAAACACAGCTCAGAAAAGAGGTTGGCATACTAAATTACTGAATTGTCCCCCTGAATGAGATTCATAAAATCATTGGATCTACCATATGAAAAGGCCTCCGGGATATATTAGTCCTTGAAGACAAGCTTATAGTATGTCCATCTCATTTTTTCATGATTCACCATTTGGAACAATGAGTCTCACCACCTCCAATTAGGTCCATCTAATAGAAACAAGGAACATTTCACCCAAACATCATCAGGAGTGTCATGTAATTCAATCGTGTGATGTATCTTTTCAAGTCACTCCTCCACATCCAAAGTCTCCATGAAACTTCAGAAAGAAGGAGGTTTGTTATTACGGAATGCCTAGGATCCTTCCTTCATAGTACTAGATTCAGATACCCTAACAGAAGCAGGACCAGGGACCAATCCTTATCCCATAGCCTGAATAGCCTGGACCATAGCTTCCACTTGTCTCCAATCAACTAGTGAGGTAGAACACTCCACAACTTATTCCTATGGTTCCATAGAAATTCTACAAGGATGAATTTTGATGAAAAAGCTACAATCACAAAAATAATAACCAGTGCACAAAATATGAAAATTTATAGCAATAAATACTAATACACAGAATCCAAACTCATAACAACAACATAACTAGCCAAACACTTCACCCCCACCCAATGTCCATGCACAGTCTGAATCCTGTACATCCCAACTGGAGGAGATGTCAAACATGTATCCCAACATCACATGTTGACTCTAGGTCTATCCCAAGCTGTGTTATTCAGACACCAAACTCACAACCATAACATCATGTACTGATTTTCCTATCTCTAGTGTATCTATATTCTTCCAATATAACATGACCTAAATGATTTTAACCTCCTCTCATACTATTTTTTCATGAACCAAGATTGGTCGTCATGCGAACTACTGACCGACCCAGTCAGTGGCATACACTGAAGAGAATTCTTGATCCCCATGGGATGGAAATTGGGGCCCGAGTTTCAATGATATGCATGTGAATGATTTTACCTGATTTTATTTTAATAACCAACCCTCAAAATAAAAAAACTAAAATTGAAAATATAATCTGAATATGGAAAAACATTTTTCTATATTTTACATTACAACTCTATATAGGATCCCAAAAGGGGATACAATAATAGAGAACAATAATATCCCAAAACCACCCTTTGACAAGAGGAGCATCGCCCACAAGCCACCGCCAAAGAAGAATCACAGGGAAAACCCCTAGCAACAGAAAACAACTTTTCTAAATTCATATTCATTACCTTTTTCATATATGACCAATTCTACATACACCCAAAGTATTAAGTAGTATGTGAGCCAAAACATAGTAGGAATCCACCCAATAAAAGATTCAATTCTATAAACATTGCAATATAAATAAACAGTTATGTTTTTTGAATGAAATAATATTAAACATTAATGGGATGAACTTTTTACATAAAACATGCATTAATTTGAAATAAACAACAATTTATATCATATGCCGATGGTTAGTGCAATATAACCATAGTGCACTAAGTCACAAGGGACCCCTCTAGGCACTAGCAAAAAATGGGACACTAGTAACATTATATCTCTATGAAATTTGGAATAAAAACCATGACTAAGAGTTTTTCCATTCATGATCCACTTGGAAGGGAAACAATATAGGCCTAGTGGTGTCCAAAAATCACAATGTTTTGTCAGTGCTGTAGGGTTAATCCTACTAGAGATTTCCGGAATGAACCACATTTGAATAATCTAGCATACCAGTCATAGTATTACCACCTAGTAATTATGGCTATCATTTGTGATCAAATATGATCCACATTAAAAAAACATGTCATCCTCACATTATCCAAGTTATAGAAGGCAACATAGATGTTATTCCAATGATTTCACAACCAAAATCCTCTTTTGAAACCAAAAAACACACAAAAAGTATTTCAAAACATGATTCTCCCCACATTCACAATTAAATAAACATTTTTTCAATCTATAAAACACACTCAACTGTAAAAAATGCTTTTGATAAGAAATACACCAAATTTATTATGAAAAAAATACTTTCACACCATATTCTTGAAAAATATATTAAAAATCAATTCTCACACCATACACATAAATCATCGAACATGACAAAATTTTAAAAAAATAATAAAAAATTAATTTAATAATATTTACGAAATCAATATCCTACTTTTTTTTAGAATATTCTGATTTCAGTGTCATAATCTAATCGCACCTCAAAAACACCTTCAAGAAGTAAGATTGTTCCCATGACATTGAGATTAAACCCAATGAATCATGATCTTACCCTAAAATCAAAACCCATCCCAATGTAGAATTGAAACCCACATGAAAGGGCGAAAAACCCCTTAAATAGAATATGAATCAAGGAGAGAAGAAACATAGTTAAAGATCTTGGGGGAAATCAAACCAAATATCCCACAATATGGAGCTCCATGGGAGGTTAAAGGAATTAAAGGCATTCATATGGTGATGAATCTAGAAGGGGACTAAAGAATAGGGTTTTGTGGTAAACAATAATGGGTATAGAAAACTAAAAATGTATTTTTAATGACCTAGATAGGACGCACAGTTAGTCTGTATGGTTTGGAAAACCATACAGCAACCACACTACCATCATTTTCCAAACAGATCCTACAGCATGGACATCTAGAATAGTCTATATTACAATGCACAAGCCATTAGGTAGATGCTACCTAAAAATTGGCACCGACCATATGGTTACCAAGGATGAGGTCAACGTTTTCCACTATCCATGAACAAACTGTAAACCACAGTTGGACCATCCAAAATTTCACAATTTTCTCCAAAAACTCAAAACAAACCTCAAGGGAAAAAAGGTAGACTGAAAATAAATAAATAAATAACTCAAAAAATCATGGAAGTGACACATATAAGGTTTTTTATTACAATGTTTTATGTATACTGAAACATACTTACATGTGGTATGTTCAGATATTAAGATGGAAAGTCAAGAACAGAATAATTTGGTATAAAGGGTCACAATATTTCACCTCACTCTTATTGTGACTCTATGATCTATTTAGCACTTTTAATCCATCAAAGATAACTACTCCCAAAAATAAGTTTTTATGTGTGAAAACATGTAATATTTTCATGTTGTTTCATAAAAAAATATGAATTTTATTATGTTATTTTTAAAAATAAGAATTTTCAATAAAATTGGAAATTATAGATTTATGTGTAACTGTTTCAAGAGATAAGTGAATTAGAACACCAAATATCATTCCCCCCATGTATTCAATCATTTAATTAAGGCAGGTGATTTAATAAAATAATATTTATTAATCTTGATATGAAATTTTGATGCATTGTTATTGTTATAAAATTAAATGAATCTTATCTAGTTATATAATTTGTATTGAAAATAGTGTTGGGTTATACATGCACTTTGATATATATTTTATTTTATAGTAATATATCCCATGTAAATATTAAATTACAAACCAATTATATTTATTTGAATGTTGGTCGATTTGATGCTATTATTAATTCATATTTTTCTGAAATATTGATATTATTTGAATAGATTTTTTTATGTTCTCCAGATTTAGGACAAATGATATAATGAATATGAGTTATGTGAGATTTTCTGAATGAAATGAATTAATGTGTGTTGAAAAAAAAAATATTAACATATTTTTTGAATAAAAATTTTAATCTATCAATAATGATGATTGAAATGATTAATGTGGTTACATTGAAAATTAGATTTTATGATTTACTATTGTAACTTTTTTGTGATGATACAAAAGGGCATAATTGTTCAAGAATTTTAAATTATGAGATGAGATAGTTATAGATTAAAATTATTGGATGTAAACCTTGTTTTTTATTTAACACCTTGATATTTTATGAAATTATTCTCTTTAAATAGATTTTATTCTTTTGATATCTTATTTCAGATGATAAACTTGTTTTAAACGAACAATGATAAACTATTGATTGATTATTATTAATTAAAGGTAACCATTATAAGTTATTAATTAAATTCGAGTTATGAATAGGAATTAAAGACTATAATAATGTATAAAATTTTTTTATATACTTCAAATTAATATATTAAATAATAAGAAATAAGTACTGATTCATTAGTAATGTAGTTTAATGATTTAAAAATAAATTTTCACCAAATAAATTGTCATTTTGTACATATACATTAGAATTGATTTTGAATATTTTTTTTAAAATTTTTTTGACGAAAATTATATAATATTATAAATCATCTTTTATATATTAACATATGACGAATTATTGGGATTTTTCTAAAAATTATGATTTTTGGTTGAATAATTGAAAATACATATTTTTTATAATAACTGAGTTTTATTTTCATGTATTTAAAATTTCACATTATATTTGAGATTGGATTTATAATTTAATTAGTTCATTATGATTAAAATTTTTCCAATAAATTCCATTGGAATGAATATTATGTTTTATATTTTTGTAAAAAAAATAATACATTAAAATAATTTTATCTAGAAAACCATTTTTTATTACATATTTTGGGTTCATTTTTAAATTAGGTTTTGAAAAATATAAATATTTAATTTTATAAAGTGAAAAAAATATTTGGAATCATATTATATAAATATTTTAATGAGGATACATTCATTTTTGGTCATTGAGAAAAATTACTTTGATAAAAATAAAGTTACCACAATAAGGGTTAAAATGGGTGAAAGAGTTAAACTAAAATTATAATGTTAAATAACCTTAAAAAAGCTTCCACATACATTTCTAGGGTCATATTTAGACCATATATCATTCAATATTATAATATGTGTAATTTTTCATCATTTTTCATTTGTAATACCATAATATATTCTAATTGTTTGAAACATTCCATGTTTCTCCTTTTCCACAAATTATAAATGGGCATGGCTTATCATTTCGTAGAAACACATAATGATCTTATTAGCTAATAAAATATATACCAAAATCATTTTATAACATCTCTTCTCAAATCCTAGTGTTTTGGATTTGAAATAATACCATCCAAATATGGATTTATGTATAAACCTAAAACAGTTGTTTAAAAAGATGTATAGTTTGTAATTAATTTAGTTTTTTTATTTATTATTTTTCATCTGTGAATTTAATGATAATAATGATGGTATGATGAAATTAGTATATTACTGGTAAAAATATTTTATTATGTAAATGTTTTGACCTTTATTCATATCATTTTCTATCAAATGAAAAATGAATGTATCATTCGTGTGTGTGTGTGTTGTACTGCATCTACATTTCAATATGATTAGTTTATGTCACATTATTTCATAGAAAGTTATTGTGTTCAATTTAATTTTTATATTTGAAATTTTTTATGCAATTATTCTTTTTCAATTATAATATATTATCTAACTTCTTACCAAGTAATAATTTTTGAAATGTTAACATCGTCCATGAGTTTATATGGACTACCACCTCCATGAAGCGATTCGATTCTATTTTAATTTTTGAATTATATGTCTTTTTATAAGAATATATTTGAGGAATATATATTTTATTTATGATTTATTAATTAATATGTAAAGGTGAATCGAAAATTTCTTTCATTCCATCCATCAAAAAGTGGAAACTCACTCATGTTTACATTCAGATTATTATCTCCATGAAGTGTTTTAATTAATTTTCCATCCAAAATTTATTTGAAGAATTTTAATTTATACATAAATTTCATATGATATGTATAAATTTATTAAACTTATTATGAAGATGGATCCAAGATCAATATACAAGGATCAAAATAGGCAAATCAAACCATTCATGGGAAACGAAATATTTATAACCTATAATAATGATTTTAATTACAAATCATTAACAAATATCTGATAATATGTAATGAGTAAATAAAATATTATATTATAATTCCGAATAATGTTCTAAAATATATTTAGAAAAACATATATTTACTATATAATATTTTTGAATCCATACAAAACTAGGAAAGAGTATAGGAAATAGATTTTTTTTCTCAATATAATTTCTTTTTTCTGATTTCTATGCAAAATTTAAAATTAAGTAAATTATATTTATTTTGTCCATTAAAATGCATATATTTTTTCAAATTGATAATCAATTATTTTTTATGAATTTTTAAAAGTTTTATCAACATGATACATAATATTATATTGAAAATTATGATTATGAAACTTTGACCTTATTACCTTTCTATTCGATGAAATTCTTCTTTAATGTAGATTCCATTAAAAATTATGTTCTTGATGTAATTAACAAGATATAATATTTTCTTCAAAAGGATAGTAATTAATTTTTAAAATATTTATGATTTGTTAAAAATAAATATTTTAATGGCATTTTTTTCAAACATTTAATTTTAAAATATTTTGAAAAATATTAAATAGAATATTCTATTTAGGAATTTATGGTATGAAAAAATTCGTATAAGATCATGAAAATTATAGGATTTGAGTATAATTTTACTAGTATCTGTAATTTTTTTCAATACTTTGTGAGTTTTCAGTTAAAATGATACCAACTAAAATGGTTATTCATTTGAATTTTTAAAACAATGGTTTGAATTCATTTTTTAATGTTATTTTTCATTTATTTCAACACACATTTTGGGTTTTTATGATTTTATAGTGATATTATCTTATTATAATATCCACTATAATTTTTTGGATGTCTTATAATGATGATTATTAAGGCTGATTCTACGAAACCTTTTTCCTTCCCTTATTTTAATTATGTTATGATGAATCCATTTTGAAACCTATTTATTTTACATGTGTAATGTTATGATGATATAAATGAATATTTTTGAAACATGATTATTTTTTCTGTGTTTTTATATTTTTAATTTATTAATATTTTATAATATTTTGTCAGATATGTGTATGGTTTTCATTATGTGATATGTGGGCTTGAAATTACATATCACACCAATACATTGGGTAAAGAATGATATCCCATGATATAATAGTGTCAGGAATGTATAGTTAACTAGATGAGTAAGGGAATATTTCCAACAATATTATCATGGGAGTGATCCTTTTCTGTGTAAATGATGAAATTAGGAGTGAACCAAGTCCACTATGATAATCTTAAGAGAAATGTCAATCTAGGGAAATGATTTTAGATGCTTATATATATGATAAAAATATATGTTTTTTAATATTATATTTTCTCTTGGATATTTATTGATTATTGATGATTACAAATAGTTATAACGTATGATTTTTTTTTGAAAACCCTTTCAGTTATGATTTATGATTATTTATCTTTTACTGATTGTGTATGATTATGGTAAGTTATGGTCACATTCTCATGGACTTATGATTATCTTATTCCCACGTATGATCATTGAATGATATCTCTTATGTTTAACAATATTGGTAATCTATGATCATACTTTATTTGGATTCGTTTCCATATTTTATACATAAATGTTTTAATTAGGGGTTTTCTAATAATTATAATTTGTGCGCTGAAGTTCGTGGGATATGTTGAAAATATTTCATGAAGTAAGATGATTATGTTTCATGTCTCCAAATTCACTACAACTTTATAATTATAGGAGATCTATTATTGTAAAATATATTTAATATTAATCAAAAATTTAGTAATATATATTATCTCTACAGAACCTATGTTTGTATCATATTATGGTTTTTCTAATTTTAGGGATAATGACCTGAAATAATTTGGTGAAAACTCTAGGGATATGTATATGTATTGGTGGTTGTCCAAAAATTTTGGTGAAGTAAAGATTATATGTTTTCATAAAAAATAAATACTCATCATCTGGATTCTTGAATGTGGATACAAATATAGAAAAATGTACCTAGTGATAACATCTCTAAAAAGGAGGACTGAGTATTTACCCATTCATCAACAATTCATGGTGAGCGGGCCAAAAACTACACAACTATCTAGACACTCCCAAGGGATATTATTGGAATAATTCACATTTTATTTATGAACCATCATGAAATATTTAAATTGATGATGGCCATGGATGTCCTATGTTAAACCTAAATGGTCAGTTGTTTAAATAAGATCTCATTATTTAGGATATAATTTGAATAACTTGTCTGATCATGTGAATATTTATTCTCATTATTAATGTTTTACGATCCTTATATACATTCTAATTTTATTATAGGAACAAAGTTATAATGTTAATGATGAGGTGTTAATAAGTACACTCAAATATTGGAATATCATATTTGATCACAATCATACTAATTATGTTATATCGTGGAAAATCTTTAGGAATGTTAATTCATATCCTTACTGATTAGATGTTATGACAATTCAAAAGTCTCATAATTATATGATGATCACATATCATGTTTATAAATACTCTTAGATAAAATTGTGTGAAAATATAGTTATTGAATATATTATGATTATTCACCAAGTTAAATTTGATGGGACTTTAGACATGGATTGAATCTCTCTATATAGATCCCTTAATGAATTCCAAGAAAGGTTACTCACGTTTGAAATTCTAAATCAATATATGATAGTTTCTCCATACGTGGATGAATACGAAATTACAATGGATATTAATTCAGTATTATTGGCCTTTCATAGAATTAATGTTTTATTTTTATATAAAATGGTTTTGGAGTGACATATCATCAAATATATTTCTATTACATGAGATTTTGTTGATCAAATTATAGAAGAGTATCATATTCCTCTTTCAAATAATGAAGTAGTATTTTCAATAAAACTCATACCATATTCTACTATTATTTAAATTAATATATATAAAATAGACTATATTATGTTTTAGGAATTGAATACATAACTATATAAGTTATTTTATAAGGGTTTTATTAATCCAAGGGAAATACCATGGGGTGAACATGTTGTTCTTTAAGAAAAAATATCGGATAACTCAACATTTCATTACTTATTGGAAACTTTATAGTGTCACTATCAAGAAAAAGTATCATCTACAATATATTGCTAATTTTATTGATAAATTATGAGGAGATAATTATAATTATAAGATATATATTAATTATGGATATCATCAATAGTGGGTAAAAATATAGGACATAACCAACAAAAAATTACATATAAGGTATAGGAATTGGGGATTTATAATGATTCCCCACAGACTTAATAAATCTCTTAGCAACGTCGTAGATATACTGAATAGAATATATATATTTTTCCTTCATAAAATTAAGTTATTATTATATATGATCTTATTATATAGTAGATTTGTAACGAATAGTGTGTCCATCATTCAATAATTGGGCTAATGGCCCCGATGAAGGAGAAAGTGTATGAAACATTTACCACATGAGAATTATAGACTTATAATGTTTAATTAATGGTTCATATATTCTTATTTGGGGGTATAATAGTTGATACATCAAAGATACATACTCTGTATTAGAGAACCATTCAATCTCTTGAAGACATTTTGATATCTTTCTCTATGTATTTTAAAGGTGATTGGGATTAATACCTTCCAGTGATGGGATTTTCATACAATAATTGATTTTACATAAGCATTATTATATATCAAAAAAAATTTCACTATATAAGAAAGTCAAGAAACCCAATTCTCTTTGATTATGTAAGATATTTAAATCTATGGGGAAGTGATATGTAGGAGTATGTGGAAGATAATGTTAGTTCCATATAGCAGCATAATAGGTCATCTTAGAGCCCACCCAATGTTTATCTTACAATATTTTTTAATATATAGTGTTAAAAGTTGGTGACAAGGTATTCCTAAAAAAATATCCCTGGAATAAGGTTATGATATTTATAAATAAGGTGATTTTAAGACCAATAAATATATTCACATTTGGAAATCTTGATTATATGTAGATAATTTCTTATAATTTAGAGAATCCACTAAATTTATCTTGTATTTATGATATGTTACATGTATCTATCTCGATGAATGAAATACCTAATCCATCACATGTATTAACCAATAGTTCATAAAACATGAACATGATCTATCTTTGGAGGGAGACCCGATGGAGGTTTTTCATTAAAGGGAGAATGTGATATGAAACAATACCACTCACCTTGTCAATATTTTGTGGTGAAACTATAAATTAAAGGAAGATATGTGCGAACCCTGGTATCTGATGAAATAGATGAATCCTCATTTGTATTTATCCTAATTATGGAATTTATAGGGTAAAATTTTTACCGTTTGACATAATTTTACACCATGTGATTTTTTATTTATTTGTTATTAAATAAGTTTACTTTGATGTATATCATTCTATCTACACGACATCATGTTTAAATACACCACAATATGATATTGAATTATTATTTTTCAATGTTTCTATTATAAAATAACCATTAAATGTATGGTATGAATAGTAATAAAAATTATGTAAATTATTAAAAAAATTTATATATAATGAAAATTTAATGATTAATGCAGAATGAATAGTGCTTAATTTTCAATAATGTATTTTTATCCGTCAAAAATATTTTTTATTCAAAAAACGTTTTAATTAATTTTGTTCATATACAATATAAATAATATTTACTATTTTTAAAAATTATATTTGGGGAAATGAAATTCTTTTGTAAATCAGAAGGTTAGTTTTAACTTAGGTTGATTTTGGGAGATTTTTTTAAAACATTATTTTTGGTTGAAGAGTAGAAAATATTGATTTTCTTAGGTTACTATATATTATTTTCAAGTATTTAAAATTTCACATTATATTTTGGATTTTTTTTATATTTTAGTTAGTTTATTTTTAGAAAACATTTTACAAAAAAAATTAATTGAAATCAATATTACAATTTTAATATGAAAACATTTTTATTCTAAAAAGGAATTTTTCTAGAAAACTGTTATTCATCATGTTTTGTGGGATTTTCAAGGATGTTTCATACACTTATAAAAATTTAATTTGATTAAATTGAAAATATTTTTGAATTAAAATTTCGAAATTTGATAATGATTCCACTTTCATTTTTGTCAATTTGAATAGTATCGTTGGTAAAGAGTAAGTTACCACGACAAGATTTTAAATTGCTTAAAAGGGTTTATAATAAAATTAAATGAGTTATAAGGACATAAAACCATTATAAATCATATTATATGGCCATATTTATACCATATCTCATCTAATCATCTATGTTTAGTCCTTTTGGAGGAGTTTTTATTGATTAAGGTATTAAAATTTTTATTCATCTTATGAAAAATTCCAAGTGTGTTTTCTCCATCCCTTGAAAAAGGACACCACCCCTCCAATATTATACACATATAAGGTGCCTCTTATCTCCACTAATCCATATCCACATTCATTACTAACGTCTATATTCAATTCATAGTTATCAAAACCTATTCCCTCCAAAGGAACTCTCATGGGTGAACAATGAAAGAAGAAGGATAATGACCCATTGAGTCCTACTTCCTGTTAGCCTTGGGATTGATACTAGCACTGATTGCATTAAATTTTCACATATAATTGGAACTAACCAATATATATAATTTTATTGAGAGATAAGAATGTATAAATCATTTAAATAATTGACCTAATATGAAATTTACATCGACAACTATCATAAAACTCATGCATACCATAAACAGATTCAAGATTCTCCAAATAAATACCCAAATGAAATGTCTTATATTTTTGAATCAATACGGGACCCAATGTAAAAGATAAAAATGTCTAACAATATCCATTATTTCTTCTTGAAATTAATAAAAACATGTTTTATATACTTAGTGTGAGAATGCAAGTATACATAGTTGTATCATACCAAAATTCTCACTTACACATGTGAAAAGGGAATACTATCACACCTATGATAAAACATAAGATCCAAAAAACATATACATGTCAAATAACTAGCTTCATACTCACCATGGAACCCACAACAATTACCACATGTAATTATTGGTTCATAATAATTAATCATATCAATAAAAATGTACCCCAGACTACTTTCCCAATAATTTTCTTCTCTCACACTCCAATTTCGTATGCCCTATAACTCCAATATTTTCTAAATAAAATGATTCCCATAGTCATTGGTGACATCTTATACATCACATATCTCCAAAAAAACCAATTCAATCACATCACATCACATCTTTGTTGTTGACACCTAGTCCATTTCATCGAAACTAAACTGCTTCCATTACCCTAAAAGAAGGATATTATAAAAAAGATCAAAAACCTCATTACATCCTCCTTCTTCATAAGACTCCCATCATAATACATATCATCAAAGATAACTACTATAATGACCCAACATTTCAAGAAGGTAAGAATCATTTTTTTCAATAACATACTTTTTATTATCGGGATAACTGTGCACTACATCCTAAGGAAGGTTATAGAAGAATATGGGGGTTGTTTGGATCCCAGTGATTTGAGAATTTGGAAACCAAGGTAGGCCTATTGGTTATCAAATGGGTAGTACTAACTATGTGGTTTAACAATGTGGGGAAACATTTGAGCAGCAGGGGCCACATGGTTTTTATATAACCATGTGATTTGATATGCATGATTGTGAAAAAATTGAAAAAATCTTCATTGAGTAATTTCTCATTATTAAGGAAAGGAATCACCTAAAATATGTAGGTGTCCTCCTTAGACATTTTCATGATAACAGTTTGTGAATTTTTTTTGAACCATTAGGCCAAATCATGCACCCCTGTTTTTTATGATGACATTAAATGATTTCCCTTACTGATATTATAAACCAATTTTCCTTTCTTCTCCTCTCATTTTCTAGTGGATGAGAAACCATCATTTCCCGCCAAAAGCTTCTTCTCATCATCTATTATGTAGTGATAAAACCTATTGATCTAGATTATAAATAAAAAATAATCATTCATATTGTCTCTATAATGTTAACAACATCAATCATTTTCCTTCCATTGTTATTCTATCATTATATTATTTTCACTATTTTTGGGCTTGGTAACTAATCCTATTTTTAAAGAATTGATTTGTTCTTCATTTTTCATCCAGGAAACTTAAAATATGAAGAAGATAATTGATGAGGAGTCATCTACATATTTAATTTATGTGTTCTAGTAATTTTCTATAAAAGTTATAATCTTTCATATCCCCATCATTATGTATCATGTCGTCTATATCAAAATGTTTTCATTGTATGATTTCCATTATTTTAAATTGATATGTTCACATAGTATACTCCAAAAGATCGTATTTATATAATAATAGAATGTAAATGTCATTCATGGATACACCATTTTGCCTACTAAACAAATTCCCTCAATTATGTAATTTTTTAATGGCCTGCACATATCCTAATCATTGTAATAACTATGAAATTGAGATTTTCATATCATATGAAATTTTTTGAAAACCAATGAACCTCCTAAGTGGTTGGATTAACCTTTAATATAAATATAAATTTTTTAATAAAATTAATCTATTGATTATTTAATATGTAAGTGGGTGGTAAGTCCCTGTTGTGTAATGAATGTTTTATTATAAGGATTAATTGTATTGTGACACAATTGTTACATTAGAATTGGAAATTATAAATAGTTGAAGGGTATACATCATTATATTATTACTATATGATTACACCATTGATATTTTTGGTGTAATATGGATAAGGTCTTTGTTAAGCATGACATTTCAGTCTCTCGTACATCGGGTGTTGAGCATTTCATGTCTCAACATAATATTATTATCTAGGGTATTGGGATGATGGTATACATTCCTTCCTTAGGATGTATGCAATGAAGTATCAACCCATATATCATGAATGTTGAGTATGGAAACCCACATTCCTTATGAGATCTAGGGCATGTACCCTCTCCTTGAGCCTATCAGCTCATTGGACTAATTATGGACACATTCCATTATCCCCAGGTCAAACCAAAAAATTGTACCTAGGTATATGGAACCATACATCCTTACGTTATTAGTCCATATTAGTGGATACATTATATATCTAAACAATATATATATTATTAATATATATATATATATGGTTACTCATTATGTTATTCATCCGGCCTATGCCGAACTAGTTAGAGCTCTTATGTGTCCTATAGGAACCTGATCAAGATGTTATTTATTTATTCATATTTATTTATCATTCCTTATAACATCACATTTCTGATGGTATATATACAACAATGACTTTTTTCTAGACACCATTGGTGGTGACCTACTGGTATTTTATGTCAACCCCTAAACATGAGGACATTCATACTCGCATGGATATCTTGTATGTTGGATGGGAAAGGGGTTTGTTTTATATTAGAGATATTTTATATTCTATAAATATTGTATAAAGCATGGGGTATGAGGACTATGAAAATTTTATGGATTATAGTGGAAATGAATTTTGTAAATTCCTAACCCTTATTCCCATTTTTATATCAAAAGTACATGACATCATCAGGTATATGACTTCTCCATTATGGATTTTGATATTGTTATGTAGTATCTTGGTTGTTTACACTTCTACCATTTATTATTATACTCTTTTGTAAATGATTCAGATATGGTATGTTACCAAACCAATCATTATAGTGTCAAGTTATATATTATTTCATTGTTTTTTTATTTATCTTATTTATTGTTCCACTCTGAAATGTATGTTCATTCTCCCAACTGTACAAGCTTATACCCTCACAACTAGTCTTCAACATCTGGCATACGATGAGGCACTCTTCAAGCCCTGTGACCCACCAGTATGAGGAACTGGTTATGTGGATCTCGGGTCGGGATGTTACAATGTGGTATCCAATAATTCTTTTCCTTTATCAAACTATTTGGTTATTGGACAGGAAACTAAGAGGTTATGCAATTTTGGAATGAGCCAGTGTTGTGGCATAGATAACACATGTATTGGGGAAACCCAAATTATACAGGATGTGTTATTTTAACTACTGATTATTCATTTTTGAGTTGATACAACATCATTGATGGGTGACCCAAATGTATTATGATCTTCTTAATATTGTTGTTATTAAAATTAGATTTCCATTATGTTGTTGTAATGAAATGAGGGTGTTGTAATACATGCATCATTATAGAAACTTCATGACTTCTATTCTATGCATTTTCCATGCCATTATTATTTTCAATGTGAATTATGATGTTACATATGGTTAGTTTCTGTCATTATATACTAATATATTTTGACTTTTCTTGTAGGAATAATATAATTGTATTAATTAAAGAGCCTACATCAATCTAAATAGTGTTTTCCTACATATTTTGGCAATGAAGACTTAATTATCTAATTATACTATAACATGGATTTTGGAACTATTGGACCCATATCAGGATATATGTATTATATAAAAGAGATTACATACTCATTTGAAATTAAAATAATCCAAATTAAAATTGTTACCACAAAATGGGTTTCTAATTGCAATGAAAATGGTTTTTATTCTATACCATTCAATAAAAACCCTATATATCATAACACCTATTGTGAAAATCGATACATAGAACTATAGATAGTCTAAACTATGGGTATTTGGGAGTCTCTTACTTTCTTTTAGTCTGTTATGGTCTTTTTATTACCACATAGACTTGTATTTTGAAGTACGAAGAGAGGAGTGATCTTTCAAATGAAGGGTATATGCCTTTTATAGTTATCTATCTGTTATCTCTTGAAAGATAAATACATTATTAGGCATGCATTTGGAATAGTAGAATCATTCCTTCATGACATTCTGGCATTGTACACCATGAAGGCAGTAGTGACCATGCAATGGAGTTAGTGAGCCCTGAGTCCCAAGTGATCCATCTTGTAGTGTCGCCCATGAAACGGACATCTAGTCATGATCTGGGAACTGATTTTGAGTTTCATGATGGATTCTCCTATGGGATGAAATATTTGAAATTTTAACGTTGACATTACCTTATTATGGAATAATTGACTTGGGAGTTCCAACCATAACATCTTCCCACCCTTTCGGGGCATAGAGGAACACATGCTACTTAGTCATTTTGTGGAGGCCATGATTTATATATTTGAGAATTTATAGATTCCTCTAGAGCGAAGGGTCATGATATCTTCTTATATAATACACAATTTTTCGATGTGATAGTGGGATGTTATTTTCTAGACAGATCGGTATAGGGATAAGGTTTGGGATGACTTCAAGATATTCATTTAGTATAAATTCTTTCCACCAACAATAAAAGTTGAATTTACTATAGATTTTTTGAACCAACAACATGGAACCATGAATCTCAATGTGTATTATGATAAATTTACTATGTTGTAGTAATTTAGGATGACTATATTCGATTATGGCCTTATAACCCCAATCTGGTTTAATGATTGGCCAGTATACCCTATCTGATTTATAGGTCAATAATTTTAGGCTGACTAATGATCTTGAGACAGTAAAACAAACCCCATTTTATGAATAGAAATTAAGTGATGCCAACGGTTCGAGTCAAGTAAATTCATCACCCTGACCTATTATTGATTCTTCTAGTGGGAAAAAGTGATATTTTGATTCAAATCGCATTGGTAGTAAGTGATTATGAGACTGTACTTATAGTTTCTCTATCTATCATCTTTGTAGTAAAACAAGACATAAGAGACATCATTATTTTTAGGATCTGGTAGAATATAGAGGCTATGGACAGATGGGGAATGACCATCACTGCTATAATACCTTTCATGTATTTCATTGTGAGCGTGGATGAACAAAAACACAACAATTAAGAGTGAGGCTAAAAGTATCTCACATGGAATGATGTTGGAAAACCACAAACTACTCAAGAGGAGTTAGTGGATGAGTGAGACATAATCAGACATTGGATTCAAAATGTCATCATAGTGGGATACCCAGGGTTAGCCAGGATATGACTCAAGGCCAAGGTAAAGACCAATCACATGCAGTAAAACATATGATTGAGGAAAAGATAACTGAACCTTCTACTATTTATGGTATTATTCTACTAAACACTATGTATGTTTATTCTTTATTTTAAAGTTTAACATCTGATTATTTTATAAATAATGAAACTATTGATAGTATTATAATTGAGATAGATCACTTATGTGGTGTAATGATGCTTGATACCCAATTCTATGTCCAATATGTGAGCGTTCACCATTGTAAATATTGTCACACTCATATAGGCAGATACCTCTTTATATGGGAACTTTTCATCCTTATCCTGATGTAAATTGATGAAATTATAAATATTTATCTGTTTGTTCCCTATCATCCCCTATGGACTATTATCATCAAAGGATCACCTTTACAAAATCTAATGATTTTAGACACGTGCATAATGGATAATGTGATATTAAATATATGTGATTATTACCTGAGTATGAGGGATTGGGAACAGTGATAGCCCAAATTTTAAGTCTTTTTTTGGATAATTAGGGGTTACAAAATTTTATTTTCCCTCCAGTAGTGGATCATTTTATGGATACATTCCTTGATGTCTTTTCTCTACTACCTCCAATGTCATAGAAAAAATTCACTATAGATCTAGTTCTAGGAGTAGCATAGGTGTCCATTTAACCTTATAAGATTCCACTTATATAGACTCTAGAGGTCAAGAAACTATTGGAGGATCTAAAGGATATATGATTTATACTCCACAAAACTGCCCTTGGGGGATTACAAATCGTTTTTTCTAAGATGGTGGTGGTACCCTAAGGCTTTGTGAGGATTACCATCAACTGAGCTAGATCATGATAAAAACCAGTATCCATTGCCTTAAATAGAAGAAATATTTGGTCATATCTATGGAGAAAATGTTTTCTCAATTTTATATTTGAGGTCGTGATATTATCAAGTACATGTCATATCATCAAACATACATCTCAAAACATTTTAGGAGTTTGTATGGTCTCTAAGAGTACATAGTCATGTCGTTAGATCACATTAACAGACCCATTATTTCCATTTCATTGATAAATTGGGTATTCCACCCATATGTAGATACATTAGGGGTAGTCATTGATGATGAAATCAAAACGTATTCTCATTATCGAAATGACAGTGAAATCTATCTTGTGATCTTGATGAATACACTTAAATAGAATCATATTTATTCTTTGTTATATAAATTACACTTTTGGATTCACAATGACAAATTCCTCAGTAATATCATCTCAGAGTCAAGAGTATCCATATACCTAGAGGATGTGAGAGTCATATTTTCATAGTAAAATACCTTGATATTCTTTGATATTTGGTGATTCTTGGGACTGGTTGGGTATTAAAGACTCTAATTCAATGATTTCAAAAAAACATTCTTTATTCATTGAAGGTTTGATTAAAAATGTTTTTGAGTTAATATGGATAGAACCTCATGAAGAATCATTCCCAAAGATTAATGGAATATTGACTTTATCACCTATCTAGATTTTCAAAAAAAAATATGTAGGATCTATACAGTATATAATGACACATTAGGTATTGGGCTAGGAGATGTTCTGATGTAGGGAATATATGTCAGCACATACAAATGTCATTATTTTAGGCCACATGAGGGGAATTATCTAACAAAATACCTCAAGATACCTGTTGTAGTCTATTAATTATGATGCTTGAAAAACTATTTACTTACAGAGAGTTTTGTGGTGTTCCATGATAATGAAGTCCTCGAGTAAATATTTTCTCGGTGTGATCTAAATCTCAATAATCACATATGGATTGAGTGTCTACATTCCAATAACATTGATTTTTTTATATACTTAGAAATAAAAATGTTGTAGCTAATGTCGTTTTTTAAATGAAATAGATACAAGAGGTTTAGAAATAAATTGGATAATTGATGTTGATGGATTGTTTTCTGTGATTAGTATAGAGGATATGAAAGATCATGGAAAAAGAATAATCTTAGCATTAGAATTGACATATAATCTTCTACAATATGTGAGAATAACTATACTGTCTAATCATGAAGGCTTATTCTTAGTGTAAATCATCACATTTGATGATTCCAATTTTTGTTGGACCACTGATGGTGAAGAGACTATATTCTTACAGTGGTGAGTATAGGTTCTAGCTGAAATTATAGATGAACTGATGTGGGAATTTCATGCCTCAGCATGGAAATTTCACCCTAGTTTCACCAAGATATATCAAGACCTACATCGTTAGTATTGTTGACCTGGTATGGAACATGATATTTCAAACCTTATCACTCGATGTTCCACCATTAAACAGGTGAAGGTGGTAGATTAGTGAGAAAAATTAATATTACATCCATTATCCATTCCGAAGTTGAAATGCGACGATGATTAGATGGATTTAATTACTATTTTACCCATATCACCCCATGGGAATTATATAGTTTTATGATGTCATTGAATATTTTATGAAGGTCGCAAACTGTTTACCTACATGAGATCGATTCCTGTAGGAAATGATTAAGAGACTGTATTTTGGGGTAGTTATATGTCTCCATAGAGAACCATGATCAATCATTTATGAGAGAGATTATATCATTACATCTTGGTTCGTACCAGGGATGAATAAGGCTTGAGGTACACAGGTTCTTCTAAGCATGAACTATCACCCCCCAAAATGATGGTAAGATATAATTCATTATTTTGGTGTTAGAGGACTTTCTTAGTGCATGTGTCCTTGAATTCCATAGTTTTATGAACAAACTCATACACCGTTATGAGTTTTAATATAATAACTACATTCATGCTACCATTTGATGGGTCCTGATGGGGCCTTATATGTTTGGAGTTTCTATTTATATTGTGTTGTTTAGAGGCAGGGGTCAGCATTCTTGGACCACATCTCAAGCATGAGAATTAAGAGTAGGTTTATTTGATCAGAATTTAATATAGACAGCTCAGCCCAGATTGTATCCATCTTCCAATCAACAATTGTTACCTCTTGAGTTTGAGGTTGGATATTGGTTTTTCATTCATGTATCTCCCATGTTGATCAATAGATGTATTAAAAGGTTAGGAAATCTCTCACTGAGATTGATTGGACCCTTTGAGGGGTTTTTATGGGTTGGGCTATTGAATTTTAGAAAATCACTTCCTTATAGTTATTGGTCTATGCATGATTTCTTTTAAGTATATCAACACCATATAAATTATCCATACCCAACCCACCTCATCCAACATGATAAGGATTAGTTAGAGATGTATGGTTCCTTTGAGGAGTATCTAATGCGTATTGTTGATCGAAGCTTGAAAAAAACTACGAAGAAGGTCAGTTCCTTTAGTGCAGGTTCTATGGAATCTTGCTTGATATAAAAAATATACATGGGATAAAGAAGCTAATACATAAACATGTTGGATTGATAAATTTTTATGAAACCAATTTACCCTCAGAAGGCTAACTTGGGGATGGGTTTCATTATAGAAGAAAGTTGTAACGACATAAATTTTCATGAAGGTACAACAAATGGTGTTTAATATGTTCTATTTTTTATCTTCTTAACCATGAAATGATACCTAATGAAGGTTCCATGGGTTTTTTATTATTATTCTGAGCTTGAATATCTACTATTTGGGAAAAAAATTGTAGCTAATATTGATATCTCATGGTTAGTACAAACTATGAGGGGTAACTATGTGGGGAACCATTTGAGCAGATGGGGGTCATACGGTTATTCTGTAACTATGCGAACTGAGGCGCATGATCATTCAAAAAATATAGAACACAATACAAACACATTCCATAAGGTTTTATCATAGTTAGAAAATAGTGTACTTTAACTATGGGGTCGGTCCTTATATAGTGATCTGAGAATGGTTTTCACATGGTTTGTCCATACGTGTGGCCAAACCATGAACCCTTGTGTTTTAAGGTGAATTTATATTTTTTTCCCTTACAGGTGTTTAAAATATTTTTTCTTTCTTCTCCCCTCATTTTCTAGTAGTTGAGAAACCCTTCATTCCTACTAAAGACACTTTCTCTTCCTCTCATTGTTTTTATAATTCTTTATAGATCAAGACTCCAAATAAAATGGTGTTGGTCAAATTGGATCTACAATAGTAAGATAATAAATCTGTTTACATCTTTTATATGTTTATCTTCATATCTGTTGCACTGTTTTGGTTCAAGCTCTTTCAACCTATTTTTACGGCATTGATCCATTCATCAATTTTCGTCCATGCTACATCAAACCTGAAACTGACAATGTATGATGACTCATCAAAGTCATTAATGTCAGTGATCTAGTTTTTTTACAAAAATATATGATTTTCTCATATACCCATAACTATTCTGCATGAGAGGAATATCTACACATTTAAAAAATATTAAATTTATTTTGGAACATTATTCCACACCCATCGATCCTTCATATGTAATTAAAGGAATTAGACATCATTAATGGACACCCTTTCCGTGTTATAAACTCATTTCATCAGTTGTTTTGTTGTTTAATGGACCAACCACCATTTAAGCATCTGAAATAACATGAAAAAAAATTCATTTGTAATGATCTTTTTAGAAAACCAAGGCACATATTCAGTGTGTAGCTTATCCTTGAATATTGATATCGATTAATTTATAGATTAAATAGTTTTATTAAATTAAATATAAATGGTTGGTACGGCCTTGCCCAATAATTCATGTTTTATTATATGGACTATCTACATTATGACACCATTGCTACTTTGGGATTTTTGATTATAAGACATGAGAGGGATCTCACATTATATTATCAATATTACTATTATTCCATTGATATTTTTCGTGGAAGATGGTTAATGGACTTTTTTACAATTTCATTTCGCTCTCCCTTACATTAGGTGTTGAGCATGACCTCTAACACCATTATAATGTTAACTAGTTGATGGTAATGATGTCCCACATTCATTTATTAGGGTGATGGGCATGACATATCTACCCACTTATCATGGATTTTGAGGTTGAAAACACAAATTAACTATGATATCCAAAAAAATGTACAACCTTCTTGAGCCTACCATCTCATTAGACTGGTTATGGACGCCTGTGTTACGCCCTACAATTTGGTAAGAACCTAGAATATATTTATATGGAAACATAAATCATAACATACATAGTACCTATAAGAGGATAATATTTATAACTATAATATAAATTGTTTCTATTTAAATGGTTACCCATCATACATTTCTTCAGGCCTATGTCATAGTAAGTGGAGCATATAGTTGTCCTATAGGAAAATTAGTAGGCTGTTATTTATTTATATCAAATTGGTTATCATTCTTTAAAATTCCATATTACTATTTCTATGTACATTTTATGGGTTAATTCAAGACACTGTTTGTGGTGGAATACAGGGATTTTATCTCACACGCTACTCGAGTCACGTCTAGAACCTAAGTAGATAACTTATATTCTAAAATGTATATGGGTAATTGCCCTGATGTTAATATATTATATACATTACATATAGAATGGAGAATGGGTGATGATGACCATGTATATGATCGGGATTCTAGTGAAGTAGCCTTTTTTATTTTATTTTATTGCATGTTGTATATGTCTTTCCCCTGTACCCCATTGTATGTCAACAAGCCATGAAATCCTCATATCTCTTGAGTCATCCTTTTTTATTTTTTTATTTTTATTATGTTTCACAGTTATATATTTTTCCATAGTTTATTATTATTATTATATGTTGTATATGATTCCACTATGGTGGGTTACATATCCACTCATTATAGTGTATGGTTATATATTCTTCCGATGTTGTTATATTATATATATTTTGTACTATTACACTCTGAAATTAGTGTATATTCTCCCGAATATGCCACATTTGACACTCACTACTAGTCGAAAACCTCTGACATACTAGTAGGCATACATGGGGCCATGTGACCCACCAGCTTGGGGGATTGTATAAGTGGATCATGGGTTGGGGATCATACCAAAAATGCACTTTTAAATAGAAACAATTATTTCTTGTTCATATTAATATTAACTAGAATAGATAGTGGTTAATATCGAGTATCAATAAATAAATCCTTGCCATTGGGATTCTATGAAAATACCCCTAAAATTCATGGTTTTTGGCACAACATGATTGAAATGGGTTGGGTTAATATGGAAATCACAAAGAACATATGTATATATATATATAGACACACACACACAATCCCAACATATGGTTTTACAACATGAATGTTATCCCAACTCACAATATGACCACAAAGAGTCCCAACCTCCACCAATTTCACTACCCCAACTTAATGCCCAACACCACCTAGGAAAAGAACAATATAAATGAAAAATAATACATTCTTCCATTCATTTCATGTCTATACATTTGATTGAATTCTCATTTTAACTCAAATAATCAGCATCAATTAAAAACTATTAGGTGATCCTTTCTAGAACATTTCATATTTCATTATTAGTCATTTATTCCATCACTATAAGGAAACTACCACACCACCACAAAAATATGTACCACCGTTATGCCAACCGACCCTAAACATGATCTAATTTACATAACCACAACATATCTTCACAACTGCATTATCATAACCATTCCCACTTCAGAATATCCATGTACGACATCCATGTCTCATTAAAACCACCCCATATGACAACCACATAACACAACTATTTTACATCACACACAAGTAATTTTTAGTATTTAGAATGTGTATTTTTACCATATTCTCTTATTTATTTAATTGGAAGGATAACATAATCCATAAAATAGGTGAAAATCAAATTCATTTGACAGATATTTGTTCTTATAAAATTTTATTCAATGTGATAAAAAACAACCGTAAAATAGGGTTTCCAGATTAAAAATATTCACAGTTTATATAGTGCCCACAATGGCTATTATATTCATAGGGAATCAATCCATAATAGTCTTAACATTTAATAATATCAAAGTAATTAATGTCATGATTTCATTTTCCCTCCACTTTAAATTAATCCAATTCAATATCACCATTGAATAAATGAATATTATCTTTCTAAACTATTAAAAGATCATAGCCCCTATTGTATGATTCAACTAGACGAGAAACATATGATCCCTACCCTAGATAGAGCTTTCGGAACACCTCTATAATTTTAACAAAATCAGGATACCCTCAAAAAGAACCAAAAATGGATAAAACCTTGATCATACTATAAAATAAAATCCCACATCATATTTTCATCAGAAAATCATCCAAACAAATGGTTTCATTGACATATACCTTATCCAGATGAAGAATTGAATGAGAACATAAGATATGTAAGAAGGAAACTTATTTATAACATCCATGGATTTCTCTTCAAAAGAAAAGGATGAAATATAATAAAAAGGTGTTTAAAATATCAAATTTGTTTGATCATGTTTCTCCCGATAATTGAGAGTAATTTTAGTATAATAATAGTTTTCATGGTTCTTTGTCTTTTTACAACTACTCTGTAAAATACAACACCACAATGCGACCCAAACATCTTCATCTTATAATTATTGACAATAAAACAGACAATTAAACAGTATAAGGTATTATACCATAGTTATTTGAGTTAATTATTACTCTATGTAACATAAATATCAATATTCTCTATATCTAATAAAATATGTTAGGGGGTCATATCGCGTTAAGGATTTCTACACTATAGATCCCAATGGCCAAGAAGGGGTCTATTCCATAGCCCAACACCATGATGTAGCTATCCTAAAATCAAATAAACCATTAAAAATAAACCTCATACTCAATGATTTACCTTGGTTTACCCCACAACAATATTCTAAAAATTATATAATAAACAAAAACTCCCTTGAGTCCCTACACCTCAATGTTCCACTTCTTACTATAGAACTCTAAGGCATATATCAAATGCCAATACTAAGGAATAGTCATGAAAAAATGGATGTAACAAAAAAATTATAATATAAGACCCTATTTATGCATCATATGACCCCTCCACATAGCAACAACAATCCTTGTTTTGGGTCCCATTTCTCTACAATATAGAAACCAATTGAGATAGAATCACACCTCCAACTCCTCCATTTACCCTCAAAATATATTGTGATTTTCCAAAATACCACCACTGTCGATATTCAAAAAAATTAAATGGTTGGAAGGAATTAACACTTAGACTAGAGGCCATTTTTGATCAAAACAATATCCTAATGAGGCTTAAGGGATAAAATTACAGAGGGTTTCCAATGAATATTTGTAGTTCCTAACCAAGTTTTTTATATGTTTTTATACATATATCAATTCAATGATAAAAATGCTAATAAAATAACATCACTATTTCCCATGTTTTGATATGTTATTATGGTGTTGTGACAACATTTATTCATCCCATTCCCAATGAAATAAGAACTGAAAGTATACAGCAATCGTACATGTGGACTACCACATGTACATTGATATATGATTCATTTTATATCACCATATTTCATTTTTTGATTAGTATGATGTATTTAATGTATATATTTTATAATTATGATATAATTATTCTTCTATAATTATATTTTCTTATTTACCTTATTACCTTCCTTTCCACTGTGTAATGATAATGTCACTTTTGTGAATGTGTGGACAACCACATTCACGAAGAGGTGCGATTTTTTTTCATTTCACCTATACATAGATAGTAATGTTGATAAATTTAATGCATATATATGATATTAATTCAATAATAGTGAATCTAAAAAGGTTAATTATTATTTTCCTTTTTTGTTCCACCTATAAAAATTTAGAATCTTTAATAGTGTGTATGTCGATATTTACATCTCCACAATGTGTTGTAGTCATTTTCCATTACCAATATATTGGAATAGTTATAAAACTGTACACAATGATTACATATTTTTATTAAGATATTAATCAAATTATATATATGATAGAGACAAGATCAATTTAGAAGTACTATAACTTCAAAATCTAAAAAATCATAATAAGTTATACAATTGTCAACCCAAATAGTGAATTTAAAAAATAATTTCTAATAAAAGGGTGGAATAAAAATATAATTAAATAATAAATGGAATGATATTTATGGATATATTTATATAATATATTTATAATATATTAGTTTTGAACACATATGTGGAGGATGAAACTTTTGTTAAGTTATTTTTGTCAAAATCTCATTTAGCTTTTGGATTTTATATTCTAAACTTATATTGAGGGAAACTATATGGATAATATACATTAGACCTTTTATACATTATTATTCTATATTTATTCCTAGAATTTTTTTTTGTATTATTAACATTTTCATCTCTTTGGAACATAAAATGATTGTTAAAATATTTTCTAATTAAATTTATCCTTATTTTATTTTAAGATGTTGATTTTTTTCGTCCAGGTATATACACTTAATAATTATATTATATTTTCTTTTACCTATTTTTGAAATGTTCTAAAAATTATATTTCCATTTTCTTTTACTTTAGTAAAATTGTTTTAAAATGAATCATTCTAATGAAATGTATTGAAAAAGGTTTGTTTTTTAAATATTTCATATTTTGTAAAAATAATTTTCTCATTTAATGAAAATGGAATCTATGTATTTTCCAACACATATGACCATTATATGGATATAAAGATTAATTATTATTTTACATGGTAATTTTAAAATTTAAAAATGTTTTCAGTATTATATAAATTTAAATTTAAATTTATATTAAAATAAAAGAATATTTTTATATTATTTTTATGGAACGAAAAAATTTTATTCTATAGGAAATTTTTATCCCTTCGATAAAAGTGTAATGTCTTTTATGCGTCGCTAGGTATATGTTCCTTTAATACAATCTAGTTTGTTTACCAGAATGACTTATAATGATGACTATTTAAGGATGATTATATGATTTATTCTTCCTTATCAAGGGTTAATTAAGTTATGATGAAAACATTATGGAAATAATTTCTTTTACATTGGATATACTATGATGAAATAATGGAATGTTTATGGAACTTTATTCTTCTCTATGGGTTATGATATGAAGAATGTTTTATAATCTTATATAAAATATATGACTATTTCTTAGTGATAAATTGGGTTCCAAAAATTATATATATCTCCATTGAATTCAGTAATGAATGATATGTCATGAAATAATAAGGTCAATAATCGGGAGTGAATAATGTTTAGTAAGGGACTCTGTCATTGGACTAAACCATGACAAAAGAAATGATGGAATGGTGAGTGAACCTAGACCAATATGATAATCATAGTTAGTGATCCTTGAATTGGTAAATTATGTTAAATGATTATGTGTATGATACAAACTTCTATCTTACGATTATGATATGTTCTTAGGGATCGTGAATAAGTATTGATGATTCCACACTTTTGACTAATGTATTTTTTTGAAAAATCCTTATTCTATAATGTATGATTAATGATCATTAATTTATTGGGTGTGATTATTTTTTGTTATAATCAGATTATTATACACTTATGATCATCAAATCATTATTTATTACCTTTAACTAATATCCCTTATGTTTATCTTTTCTGGTCATATTGTTTTACCGTTTCTTATTTATTATTTACCTAGTATATAATGACATATTTTTATTTGGATATTTTTTAGAAGTGAACTTTGTGTGAGGATATTTGTTGTATAAGTTTAATATAATTCCGTAAACAAGATGATTATCTATATGGTATAAAAAAATTATAAGCCGTTATAGTTACCTAGAGTTTATAATTATTAAATGCATTTATAAATTTTTTAAAAATTAAATAATAATTATGTTTGTGAATATATGGTTCCCACTTGGGAGATGTGAGTGTAGATATAATTATATTATTAGGTATATAATTTATTAAGTTTAAATCTACATTTCTACACATGAAAAATATTTTTGGGATATACTAACAAATTTACACTTAGACATAAAATCTGAGTGACCCCCAAAAATCTAGCACATAATGGAAGCTAATAGAAAACTACACCACCATAGTATATTTGACTCCATAAGTTAAATGTGGTTGCAATTCAGGTATGTTGTGGAATTAAATTTGGTTATGGTATTATAATGATTTTATTGTGGTATGTTGTAGTATTTGAAAATGATAAGGGATGTATGTCCTTGAACACATGATGTTAGAACATGACTATAACTATATTGGTGGAAATGTGGGTTCTTGGTAGCATTTTTTTGTATAGTCGGGATTTTATTATACTTAGATTATTCCAAAATACTTTAAGTTTGTTATAATTGTGGGATAGTTCTATAGATATTACCATGTATTTTATAATGTATCAGTTGCGTTATTTATTCAATGAAATTCTCATATATTTCTTCTACATTGAAAAGATAGTTATTGACATGTATTCTACTAAGAAAACATTATATTCACACCTAAAAATATATATTATTATTTCATTGAATTTTATAATCAATATTGATATTTTATGGACCTTAATCATCCAATACTCTATAATTAATGAATATTATTGGAGTAACTTATTAAATATGGGGTGACAGTGGATCATAGGTATGTATCATCCAATTAAGGGTTTTTTATCATTATAGATACAATAATATAATGTTATATAAAGAATGTTTTTTTCATTATTATTGCAATACCTCATCTATTATTACTAGAGATGAGTATTCGTCCTCTATGTTTAATGTGAATATATGAAATTCATTAGTGAGAAGTATCATTATATGAATATTAAATATATTAGACCCATTATATCATAGTTGGTTAGATAGATGTTTTATTATATATATATTTGAGTTATATTTTGATAATCATAATGGAATTTATGAATATTATATGGGAGGTAGTAATAATACTCTTTAATTGAGCAGCTGAGTATGGGATAGGTTTACAATACCGTGATACCCATATATCAATATCTCTATAAATTAGTGATCATTTTATAGATTCATGATTTGAAAATATAATTAATTTTTTAATCGAAATGTTTCATCACAACCAACGTTTGTCATTTATGACCTTTAATGTGGTTTAAAAGAACTAAATATTATGGATTACTACTTTTTGTGCTCAATGAATAGGATAACTTAATGGTAATGAAGAAAAAATATCTCATACTAATGATTAATCACTTTTTTGATCAATTGAAGATATGTAGTTGGCATTAAAATTATTTACTGGGGTTATGATATAATAAAATTTCAGTAATGGAGGAGGAAATTCAAAATACCACATTATTTTTTTATCTTCATTTTATTTTCATGTTAGTTCCCTCTAAAGTCATAGATGAATCAAATGAATTCAAGTGATAGATGAAATAAATGTTTTTTGAACAACTTCATTGATTAATAATGGTGTTTATATTATATCCCTAGTCCCACACAATTATATTTAGCAATAAGCATACATATTTTTTCACATAAAAATAATTAAACCAAACACCTAGATTAAAAATATGGTCTATTTCAGAATGTGTAGAATAATACAACATCAACCCATACATGTTCTATATAACTAATTTATTTATTTATTATAATCACCATATAATCAACTCATAACATATTAAACTAAAGCGCCTAATATATCATGTAGTCAAACAGATAAGGATTGAATTAGGTTATACATAGTATACTGATATATTTTCCTTAATTTTTAACCTCTTTTAATACATACCTATTTCAGATATTAGGATTATAGAATCCTTTATACAAGTATTAATGTAAACAATACACAACAAGTAGTTTTTTATAAATTTTTCTAATAATACACACCCAATTTCATATTACATAGACCTCCAACAAGGATTCATTATTTTAATATTTTTTTCAATTAATATTTTTTGTGAAACAATTGGTTATACATCAAAATAATCCACACTCCAATTGATTTTAGTTCTAATATAATCAATCCTACTCTTTTTTCTCAATTGGTTATACCTCCAACCATTTTCTTATCCCCATCTAGTTAGACCCCCTAGCCTTGATCCTCTTCAAGGAATGGATTGTCATCAAATTCAGATGCTCCTTATTCATAATGAAATTATGTTAGTAGAATTTCATCTTTTGTTGTATGTTATTCATACAAAGGAGTACTATATCTATTCATCTTGTTTGTAAATTCATGTAACATCAAAAAAACTGATTAGTTTTTTTCATTCTTCCTAAATAATTAGGATAACCTATATATAATAAGATATATATATATATGAAAAAATTCGAAAAAATTCTTCATTATATTAAATGAATAACCAACCTCTTGTAGATTCATGAGAATTGAAATACAAAATCATCCACATATTATTTCTTACTGACCATTTATCATTAAATTCTATGGACCATCGTAATACAGTGGCAACATTAGTAAAAAATCTACAAAACACTAACTAGACCAGTCTCAAATTCAATTCACACTATTCATGATAGATATATTGTATTTAATTTTTAATCTCCATTAATGTAAAAAACAATTCAAGGTCATATAAAATCATATTATTTAAATTATAATCAATAATAAAAATTTCCAATATTCAACCAATTCCTCACTTTACATCCTTTTTTATTCTTTCTATATTTTAATTTCTTTTCAAAATGGATAATTTTTATTTAAAAATTGCTTCAATTGTTTTTTCAATACATTCACATCCTTCTCTCCAATGGCACCCCTCATGGTATGAATATAAGTGGAGGGACATGGTGACCACACAATTATGACCTTTAAAATGCCATGAGTTTGAGAGAAGAACCAATGGTATAATAAATATTAAAATGGTAGGTATTACCCAATTAGAGAACATGTAGAAAATGGAGAAAATACATGTGAACTAATAAAATACTTATAAGATATTATAAATTAAAACACAAGTACATACATGGAGCGTCATGAATGAAATAAATTCCCTAGAAAATAACTACAAATACCAAAATGTATTCTTGATATGGGCCATGAGGACCAATGTTCTCACAAAAAACAACAAGCTAGTAATATTAGAAAAAATCTCTAACATTCACCTATTAACCTAAAAATGAAAATATATATGTATAGTGATAATTATAATTATACTTCTTTTGTACCCTTTTAGATCCTCTCAAAAAAGGAAAAGGAATTAATGATAATGCCCAGGGAATAAAATGTGGAGCTAAATAATAACCAAAAATTTTAAACCATGTTCTTATACCAAAAATGGATATGTTTCACTATGTATCACAAAAAATATGTCATATTTAAGTTATATATACATTTATACCCCACTACTAAATCCCCACAAGTATTCTGCTCTAGCCCAATGTCGCGCATTCTATATTGTTTCTCTTCAAAAGAAGCCAAACTGATGAAACTAAGGCTATGTATAACAACATTATCATTGTGCATTATATAGTATCATAATCATTTACCCCATATCCATAAGGTAACCATGTAGTTTATAAGATCCACCATAAGACATATTCAATGTCTCATATTACGAGTGTCACAAATCAATCCATTACAAACCATACACTGAGTAATGTATCTCAATCCATCACAACCCAGATATGTCTAGAAGATAATAATCCTCTGGATAATATATCTCTAGAAACATGAGGGTGTTGAAACTAAAAGATAGAAAATCCATTTATACCCATTTATGGGGAAACTAACCCATGTTCATGAAAGCATGTGCTACTTCCCATTGATGAGATCAATGATAGAGGGTGTTGTTAGGCATATGTCCCTCACCAAACTGGTTAATTGGGGAAACACACTCCTAGTGTCCACAGGTTTTCTGTCGACCTTCTTACATGGGTGGTGATATTTAAAAAATCAAAAAAAATAAATGATATAATATAGTTCACAACCACAGTAGGGGTATTAACATAGTCATAAGCTTAACTGAAACTATCATCACTCAAACACCCAGTCTCCACTGCCAGGGAATGAATATCTAATAAGAAAACAATTATTTAAGAAGATGATTATTATATTTATTATTTTCCTTTTTATAATCTATACTAATATTAATTAATTCATTATCCATTAATTAACATTAATCCAATTACATTATATTAAACATCAAGTTAAATTATATACCCTAGAGGAATAATCTAACTAAATCACTAGTTTCAAAAGATCAACATCTATATCATTATAATAAAGAACAACCACATTGTTTAATTCATTCATTAATAATGTTCATTCCATAATTCTCTGAACTTTAGGAATCATCATATGCTACTAAAAAGGATATTTCTAACTAGGAACCATAATATACTTAATGAAGTGTGAAAAGGGTTTATTTAAATAAGAAAACAATCCAAATAGAATCTAAATAGTTTCACAACATGAAAGGAAATTTTTTTCCTCAAAATAATGGGTAATACTATATTATATCATTCCATAAACTCTATTTATATATCTAAAATTAGTATTCATATCTCTATCAGTTTCATTAACTACTACAGCAATCCCAAGAATCCAAACATGTATTTTATCTACCATTCCATGATCACATCATATCACATAGAACAAATTGCATGTAGAGAAGCATAGAAGGAAGAAAAAAAACAATAAGAGCTATTGAAGATCAAGGCCTTAAAACAATAAATCTAGACATTACAGGTAAATGGGCTCCATCATCCCCAAAAAACAATCTTTAACAAACATCTTGGTTTTATTTAAAAAATACGCAAATAATTTATTATAGGATGCATCAATGGGTACAATAGGGAATAAACAATCATATGTTATCATCAGTTAAAAAAATTATTCCAAGCATATCTTATAACTAAATCATACATTTATGTGGAAAAAATATTAATCCATTATATATCCTTAAAAAAAAGATTTGTATTCTTTATTTTCTTCATCCACATCCATTAACAAACGGAGTATCATACTATAATTAAACATGCATTAATAATTATTTTAATCTCCATAAAATTGAAATAATTTTTGGGTTCATTATGCATGAATACTTATGTTCATTATCCATTTAACCATTACTAAAAAATATATATTCATTAATAATTCTATAAAAATATAATACAAAACCAGGAATAAAACCATTCTAAAAAACATAACATAGATAACACACAATTATGTTACTCAATAGGAAATCCATTATCATCTTAGAAGAAAATGAAATCGCTAACCGTAAACCATTACTTATAATTAATCTAGTTTATCCATTATTTGAGTTAATTCCACTACTACCCAAAAATATAAATCATGATATTTTATGATTTAATTTATATAGAAGGAGAAGAAGGAAATCCCCTACCTCAAATATTACAATTTTCTTTTAAAAATGATACATCAATATGGATATCCAATCACCTCTCCAAAAAAAATGTCCCTCCAAGGGTTCCTCAATAAAACCACATCGAAAACATAATATAAACTCCATTAGAATGATATATAACATACTCAATTCAACGGAAAAATAATGAACGAAAAATATATATAACACAGAAGAAACTATGAGTATAATGGGTAGAAATCATCGTGGATCAATATAGATTTATCCCTATAAGGTGGGTATTGATCCTAGTGGAATTGGGGATTCATGGTGTTCAAAGGTTTATGTTTGGAACCTTATGGTCGAGCGAACATGGTATAAAATTGGGTTTGGATGGGCTTTTGGTATTATAGGCTAAATGAAAAATAGAACACAACGGCGCATCCTGTTGGACAATGCGGAAGAACAGCTCGACAACGAGCATGTTATAATGCAAGGTATAAGACCATGCCATATACATAGTTGTTAAAGATAATCAAATAATCATGGTATATCCCTCAACTATAATCTATAAACTTGATAGATAGACTATTGAACCACCCATTCCACCCCACAATAGTCACTTTTTTTCATAAAGGGAGGATACATTGTAAATTAATTCCTTTGTGCAGCTACCCCCCAATTAGAAGAACACCCTTTGTTGAACTATGAAAATGGAAGATTCTCCAATCCGTAGTAGTCATCCATCATATAGCACAACCCCACACTATATGATAATGAAAAACTCTATCTAAGATTAATCCAACCTCTATTGGAAAACCATTATGAAAATGGATGTAGATATGAGTATCCTAGAAAAAATCTCCCACACTATTACTAGAACCTGCTACACCGCCATGACATCCCTTATAGCATAACTTAATACTCATAAATTAATTGCTTTATGTTAATATGTAATTTCATTTTAATTAAATTTTTTCTCATCTTAATCATAATATAACCCTCTCCATAAAATAGTAACATAAAAAGTTTCAGTATAATGAGTTATTAGGGTCTGTGTGTTTAATTTTTTTAAAATTTAACACAATTCAAATCCTTGATAATTAAAAACCATAACAAGTGAAAAAAAACATGAAGGATCATTTGATTAACAACCTAAAGAGACACCTCTCATGAAACAATCCAAAATTGGAGCACATCAACCTCACATAGATTAATAATGTAAAAAATAAATAATGAGAAAAAACCATCTCCAACAAACTCTCCCATTAGATATACCTCTAAAATAGTACATATGTTTACAACAGATAAGGAATTAATAGAAATATTTCAAATAAACTATAAAAGGGTAATAAATCACAATGAGAAGTTTTACAAGAAAAGGGATAAAAAAATAAGTGTTCTAAGTTATATATATGCAATCCATGTTACCAGAAGATATCCTCCATACCACAATACCTTCAAAAGATATGATCCATAAGAATAGACATTCTTCATATCACCTTCTCTATGAAGTCCTAGATCACCACTAGCCACCCCACAATGGTCTCATCATCATCAATAACAATCCCTCCCCAATTAATGATGTGGGAATAATCCTGAAGGTAATTAAATAGCTATTATATAAGTAATACATCATGTATCAAGAACATAGGTGGGGGGGTCATTCTATACAACATGAATCCATCAGGATCTAACTAAATAAAAGGCTAAGAAACATGGATAAATCATTCTTCCATGATTGAGGCTTCACTTCCTTGGATGATGAGTCACCTTCAAGAACACATGATCTCTTATGAGAAGGTAATATGGTTTCCTCCTTTGATTACCATAGGATATTTTAAAATCATGAGTCGGATTCATCCTCTCATGTTTCAATTTCACTACATGTATCATATTTTATTCTATTTCTGGTCCAAGAATTGAAAAATATCGACCCCTAGCCTATAAAAATGTAGAATGTAAAGGTTATCCATTCAAATATTGAAATTTTTCCATACCATTGCGGTATTGAATCATATTATATTAGGAAAACTAACCCAAAGGAATTTTCATAACCCTATATCAACCAAAATCAATGAATAAAGAGAAAAAATGTATTCATGAGTCTTGACAGTCCATTCTATATGAACATATATCCATGGATGAAAATTAGTGATAAAGAATAACTATGTTACAAAATAATGATGAAGACCACTCCACACCAAAGATGTAAAATGAGGACCATGATCAGAAATGATTTTACTCCAAACTCAATGGAGTCTTTTCAACTCATCCTGGTACTCCATGGAAAAACATTCACGAAGATCAACTCTGTAACTACTAAAATGTTGGATAATTTAAAAAATGGATCTACTAAGGCATATATAGCATTAAATCGTCTTTTAGATTGAGGTAAACTGGTAAAAAAGATCATATATAATTCATCTCTCTTCCACTGAGGAATATCAAACTGCTGGATCAAAACTGTAAGAACAAGGTACATGGCCTTCAACTTCTAACATACCAAACATCTTGACATAACCTCTAAAACATCACAAGTCAATTTAGGCAACCTAAATTAACCTATTCGAGTTTTGTATATATTTTATACCACAAGATGTACTACCAAGGGTGTTTTATAGAACGCTTGAAGAAACTTGTAATGAATATCTAATGGGACAAAAATCATCATAATGAAAAACCAGAGATGTTTTTAATCTTAAAACCAACCATTAATATCCCCACCAAAGAAAATGATGTCACTACAGAACTATACCTCATAATCCTCCATATGGGACACCCCTAATTTTTAACCAAGACCATTGAACAACCATCTTGAAAATGAATCATGTACCTCCATCCTCTCTCATATCTAGATGAATCACTCAGAGCTCTTCCATTATACTCAAACAATCTCAAGATTCAGGCATGTCATCACTGCATGAATCCTTACTCAGTACATCATCAAAAAATTAATATTTCCTTTTAAATAAGAAACAATCAAGTTACGATATATCATGAATTATATTTTCACAAGTTCATGTTACACTTGGAGAATACGTATATCAGGATCCATTGATTTGTAAAAACCACAATTACCTAGTTAATGTTTTAATTTAACAACAGATTGAAGCAAAAAAACAAGTACATCCTACTCAAGATCATTGGTGGAATACACCAATAGATATTTAACTATATATATCTATAAGAAGCAATTGATCTCTAGTACATTATAACAGTACCTAAACAATGATGAGATGAATTATAAGAAAACATCAAATAAACAACCTATGATAGATAAAAAGTGTATAAAACTAAACATATTCTTATTCATGTACTCATTGGAGGATTTATATGGTTAGTCCACAATAATTATTAGACAATTATGGTTAAGGTGTTTAGAGGATTCAATACATGTTAAAAATGGTTGCTTTCCTCTTATAATAGGAAAAAGTCCAAGGAAACATCACAATTATCTAATATTCATAGGGAATTTCGAAGAAATAAATGCATCAATCATTAGTGGTTCAAAAAAGATCCCTTTATAAGACATGAAAATCCCACAAAAACAAGATTTATGATCGCACAACTCAAACTTTTAAAACTTCTTCAGATGTTATTAATGATGAGGAACTCATAAAACTTCACACATATGCTCTTAGTTCTCTTCCTCCAATTTTAAGTATATTGTTATATCATCAATGAAATCCACAATGAACTGATCGAGAAACTTATTGAACATTTTATTCATCAAATATTTGAACATGTTTAGATCTTTCCTCGCATCGAATTAAGTTTCAATGAACATGGAATGCCCATATCATCGTCATAAAGTATTTTTCAAAAAATCCTCATCGTTCACCTACATATAATGATATCATGATCATAGATCAATATAAGAGATCCAAAATTTTCTTATGAAATTTTCAAATAAAGCATCATTCCATGGAATTGGATAGGGGTTCCTCACTCTCACATGATTCAGGTGATGATACTAAATACAGTGGCACAAACTCCCATCATTATTCTTCTTGAAAAATGTAGGTTAACCCCATTGTTACACACTCAAATGAAAAAAAAACGTCTGAAAGATATCATCAAGATATAATTAAAGAAAACAAATCATAAAGGGTGACATCCTATATAATGACACCTCTATCAAGGAAGCACTGTGTGGTAGCTCAATCCCAAACTCGATATCCCATTGAGGGGGTAATGCCACAACCAAATCATGAAAAACATTAGGGTAATCTTCCAGATCCCTAGGAAATACCATTCGGTGAGACATATATGAAATCAATGTCATCTCATCCATCATAGAGGATAATAATTGAAAATTCATCAACCCCATTTGATGGTATCATTTTCTAATGAACATATCATGATCTTCATTGACATCATAGAACATAAATTTTCTATTGAAGCAATCCATGATACCATATACCAAATTCAACGTGTACCTTCGAGAAATAATTTTATAGGGTTATATACATAAACATAGAAACTCCCCAAAAGAGTTTTTATACCATAGAACTAGCTCAAAATATTTATAGTCTTCATATAGAAAATCATGACCTCCAACTAGAATAGTCATTTAGCACCTCACGGTATGTTTATCCACCTCATTTACTGAAACATGAAAAAGATAAGGTGATATAAAGTATTTTTAATCTCTTGAATAATTCATATAATGAACCAAATTATAAAATAAAAAATTGATACCTTGAATGAAATCAAAGACACTAAATATTTGGACTGGCGGAGCATAAATCAAACCATGTCCTACGACATCTACTCTATAAGCCTGATGAAGACCACTTCCAAATACACACTACACTCATTGAGGAAGAATAAAAACTCAAGGATCTCCCTTACATACCCTATCAACCTCAATATAATCATAACATTGACTAAACTGCTACTACATCCTCATATGACACTACAAAAATAGAGGAAGATGAAGATGAACACCTAGTTTATGCCGTAAGATTAGAAATCCCAGGCATTATCCCCACTGATTACATTGGAATAAATAAGGAAACCCCATGAATGATAACTTTGAATACACCTCAAATCTTCCACCCACTGAGAAATAAGATGATGAGGGTTGGGAACTACCCTTGGCATTCGAATAGAACTTATGCCCATGAAACTAAGATCCCTTAAATTCATCTATACTTCATGAGTAATATTGATGACTCCCATGTCATGATGAGCTAGTTTTCACCAGAATCCTAGCAAAAGCCTACACCCTCTACAACTCCTCATGATACATTGACAACTTAAATAGGGTGACCTTGCATTTGATCTCAAGACACAAATCCACCTATAAATCACTCAACCTATCCTTCTCATCTAAATAAAGGATTCAATCATATTGAATAATGGTATTAAAATATATTCAGAACTACCACATGCTGGAACACTCGTGTTGATGGGTAAGATTCTCCTAGTGACAGGATGACTTAAAGGATAACGATATAAACAATTTCCATAATAGGCCCCTAAACATCTACCATGTTACCATATACTACTCTCGGTCCTTAATGAATAAGATCCACCACTACATTGTTACTCCACATATCATTTTCACCACCAATGATGCCCCATTGTTCATCCCATCATGGATAAAAATGTAATTGATCTCAACCTCTACCATCTAGTCTTCTATCACTATGTCCAATATTTACCCTTCATACATCTATAATCTCTAGAAATGAAATTTTTAGAGTTTACTCTTCTATTATTAAACATGGTCAACCTCTATTCTACAGTGATATTATGGCACATACGATTAAAATTTTAGATGAGATCATAATGGTCACATGGACCTAAGGCTAAAACTAAAAAATAAAAAATGGTTATTGAATCTAAAAAATGAATATGGGATACTAACATTCAATTAATTATGTTTAGACTTAATCCCTAGGGTCTACCCATTCAAACAATATGAAATATAAGTATTATGGATAATCCTTTCTTTGGTCGGTAACCCATTACAAATGTCACTTCTCTGAGCGAGATTGATAAACATAAAGGCCCATAAATTAAATTATAGGGTTCTTTTGTACTCTTATATATGTCATTATCATATGATTATATCTCTTACTAAAAATAGAAGATACCATTTCCTTACTAACCCATGTAGTCCTCATTTATTTCTAACTCCACAATCCACCATATTACTAAATTGAAAATAATGAAATCACTTAATCAAGACCCCCTACCCTCAATGGAACCCCTCCAAATATGTAAATTATTTTTATGGAATCCTGGACCATAAAAATCCCACCTCCAATAATTCACGGGTTATAGAAAATCACTATAGACATAATAAACATACAAATTGGTGGTATTAACCGCAATGATAACACACTGAAGAGAGACATAAGATATATAAACCAACAAAATATTGTTTTGATATAGTAATGGAATACCCATGTATATACATGCAATGTAATGAATGAAGTAAAAGAAATAGTAATGACGTAAATATAACAAAAGGTACACCTTACAACAAACATAAATTCCAAATAGCTCATAAACAACGATGAGCTTGTAATATCTAGTCCAATATCCAACCCACTCCCATTGTTCTAAAAAAGTGTTTATTCATACATTGTGTGAAAATAATTGGTATACACAGTGGCATCCTCATTGGTGCTTCTCCAGAAAAAGATAAAGAAAAAATTCTAAGGATTATTTTATAAAATTTAAAGCTTATTCACAACCAAAAAAGTTATACTTAGTTACCAAAATTACCATTGATATCTCTCACTATTTTTCACATAAAATATATCATATTATACTAATAAAAATAGGGGTACCCACTATTTCACCCCTATTGGTTTTCCACAATGCCAAAAGGTCATATCTCCTGATCTGTATCTCTCTAAAAGTTTCTAGACCAAAGAGAAATGGGATATGTATCAATACATTGACCTCATGTATCACATAATCTCACCATCCCTTACCACCTATGTATATAGTAACCAAGAAATTTTCGGGATCCACCATATCTCAAATGTCATGTATTATACATCGGTTATGATACTACAATCCGTCAAATCCCATAAACTAGGTAATGTACCTCTATCCATGACAACCCATAAACACCATAAATATAATTACCCTCAAGACACAATATTTAATGATAAATGTGTTAGAAATAACCACAAGACATTATATCCCTATAGACACATATATTGGGAATCTAAAAACCATTCATACTAGCATATATTAATACCAAGTGAGTATAGTAGAGTCATAGGTGGTAGTGAGATTCCATCCCTCACCAAAATAGATATTAAGGAATCCACCATCCATTAATCCATTGGGTTATAGTATCCCTATATACTGGGTTGGGTTATCATTTAAAATCAGTTAACATATAAGATAGAAAATCAACCAAAATGACAATATGGGGATTAACATTGTCTTAAATTTAACTAGAAATACTCTTACTCGAACACCTCATTGTCACTCTTAGGGACTTTTTGTCCTATTAGCACAAAAATATTTTAGAAGGATTATGTTAAATATCTTAATTAATTTGTAGTAGTTAAACTTAAGTAATTTAATTTTTTATCCATTAAGTAATTGTAATGTAATTATATTCCATTAAGCATCAATAAGGTGTCCATTACCTCTAGATATAATCAAACTGAGACCACAATTTCTGATGATTGAAATATTTCTAACTCTAACAAGACACAATCCTATGGGTCTAGTCATTTATTAATAATTTTCATTTCGTAATTATAGGTACCATTTGAAAATCCCTATGCCACTATAGATGATATTCCTTAATAGAAATAACTTGCGACCTCAATCAGTGGGGTGAGGGATGGAGAAAATAAAAACCTGGCCATCTTGCCTATAAACAAATTTTCAACAAGTAAACATCTATATTATTTCACAAAAATGGGAAAAACATGCTTTAACACATTCCATAAACTCTAGTTACACCCCAATACCACTATTCATATCACCAAATATCTCACTAAAACAAGTTTCTACTTCTAAAAAAACTCATGCCCCCTTCCCAAATTTCATTATTCATCCCAAGATTACATCACATAGAATAACAAGGGATACATCTAGAGAAACATTGAAGGTAGAAACAACCCGTAGGGAAAATAGGGGAGTTTTAATCTAAAATAAGGAATCTCTCCATTACATGAAATTGGGATCTCTCAGTTCGAAATATTTATCTTTTATTAATAACCACTTATTATTATATATTACATTGTCCATTTAATTTATTACAGTTTAAACATACGAGTAACCAAAGGCATCAAATATCATAAGCAACCATTTATTAATACATCATTCCAAGAATAGCTTCATGTTTATCAAATGTTACAATATAAAAATTCTTATCATGCCTTTATTTTTCATTAAAAAAATAAGTTATCTCTTTATGTTATTTATCCAACTACATTAACAAAATGGAAAACATAATTCACTTTAAAATGATTTAATCATCAATTTGACATAAATAAAATTATAATAATCTAAAGATTCATCCTATATTCCCCTTTATGTTCATTAGTTAAGAAATAATTACTTGTGGATTTACATTCATTAAAAATTATTTCATAACATCATTCTAACATAGGTATATCAATCATGATAAATAAAATAAAATATAAAGCACCACATATAATTAACCTAGAAAAATATTTATCATGATGGAATAACACAAGATCACTAACTATAAAAAATACATTCTATTAATTCTATTTATCCTTTCATTGGGTTAATTCCATGAACAATAAAAAAATCATGGTTGCATTATGATTTCAAATAAATATTCTGTGAAATATTGAATCACATACCTGAATTATTTCAAGGTTATTTTAATATAATACAACATCAATATAGTTCTTTGATAACCCCTCCCACAAAGAAACTATATCCCTCCAATGAATCCAACCTAAAACATGTGAAAAATATCAATAGAAACTTTATTAGAATAATGAAGATCATTCTCCATATAATGGAAAAAATAATTGTATAAAATTGGATAAAATAGAAAATAATCCACAATATAAAGGGGTATAACTCACCTTGGCTAAGGGAAAATTGATTTCTAGATGTTGGGAGATAATTCTCACCAAAACAAGAAATAAATTCATTTAAAATGTATTTCTTGGAGCCTAAGAGATGTGAGATAATCTTGGATCAAAAGTGGATTTAGATGGGGGTTGGTTATTTATAGGAATACTAAAAATATGAATACCATGATGTTTCTTCTTTGAATACACCCTTGAACCTCTTAACATTGGCAACATTAATGTCTAAAGCATAAGACCATTCCACACCTCCCATGTTTAATGAACACATGAGAACCATTGTGTTTCCCACAATGAAGATCCAATAAACCCCACATAGGGACTATTGAATATCCGAAGCCCCCATCACATAGACCCAATTTTACATGAAGAGTGGTTTTGTTGCATCCAACATCCATAATGCAGATACCCCCCAAATTATTAGAATTACAATTCAATCACTATTAAAAAATTGGTTCCTTTGTGATGAAAGAGTCCTTCGGCCAATTCTGTAGTCCCACTCCATGGAACAGAAACCATGTTAGGATATCCCACAACTTACATTCAAGGTGCATCAATAATGCCAGAAATGGAATTATATCTGAATATCCTACCTCCCAGCTCTACTTCTATAGCCACAACCCGATTATATGGGATTGACCACCATTATAGTGTAGCCTAAGTCTCCATGGTGATAAAAAAAATTTACGATTGGATTTTAGTATAAATACTCTATTTACCTTCTAAAACAACAGAGATCCTTCTATAGACGCCTAAATCACCCAAACTAATAATGTAATGGGTTAATAGTTGTTTAGTAATTTCATAGACCCTCAATATCATAAAGATATATCACTCATAAATATGCATTCATATAATCACATGAATGAATAAAAAATACAATGATAATATTTTTCTCAAATAATAAAACATAACCTTAGTTCTTAAAGATGCTATGAAGCTCCTGGAAATCATTTCCATCACTCAATCAAAACTGAAAAATTTATTTATATATCGATTTAATATTCCTTCACATAGTAACATTGAATGTGTATAACATACGAATATGAGAGCATAACTAAAATCTTATCAATGAAATATAGAATGATTATACAAATCCCAAGAATATATAATTCACTTCATGAATACAGTATGTCTTATTTGATATTTTTATACCTCAATACTTTATCTCATATTTTTTTGTCTCGCTACTGTGAAATGGTGATATCAAGGTACATACAAAAACAACCCACAACACTTGTGCTCCAAAATTCATGTAAAACAATTCATCATATGGACTATAATTCACCCAAACACAACCTCATTTTCTCTACACACTAAGAACGATATGAGCTATAGTAATTGTTCTACACCATATTCTTGAAGAATTGTTGGAATTGGCACCATATACCAAATATTTGGAAAAATTGTTGGTATAGGGATGTATATGGAATCTTATACCAATGGTTTGACCTAAACATTTGTATATGTTACTTTATTGGACACCAATACCAATTTTTTTGAAAACCATTTGTATAATTAATTTTTATTGACCCATGTACCAATGGTTTAGGAAAAACAATTGGTATATGAAATATTTGGGTACACATATTCCAACAGTTTTACAAAACCATTAATAGAGGTGGTCTCATTAACTATGAATATAATAATTATAAATAATTAAATTAAATATTTTATTTATATATAAATTTATCAGTATATATGAACATATAACATATCATAGGGTTATGGTAAATCCATTGGAATATAACCAACAGGTTGTGGGATCAATACATAGTACAAAAATTATATTCTTTAATAGTTGACCTATGAAAAATAATTGAATTAAACAATTTGAATAAATAATTTTTCTATAAAATTATAACAATGATTTTCCCAAAACATTCATATAGGTCCCATATACTAAAGGGCCATTTATTCCTTTGGTATAGTTCCCGAATACTAATGTTTTTTCTCAAAATATTGATATATGTGGTGAAATTATTTATGTGTAATAATAATTGTAATAACAAATACATTTGTCTATAATTTCATTACACAGACACAAGAACATACACACCCATATATATAAATATATACGAACATATAAGTTTTCATATCATAGTGGTAATGTCATTAGAATATTACTGAGAGGTTTTGCGAACAATTCCTTGTGCTTGAATATTTTTTTAATAGAGGACCAATACGAACAGTTTGACCAAATCATTGATATATGTCATTCCATTAAAGTAAGATATATCAACAGTTTGAGAAAAACTGATATATGTATTCTATATTAACATATAATCACCCAAAAATCACCCAAAAATATTGTATAGGATATACCAATTTTTTAGGGGCTATATTCAATGGTTCTTATCCTTTGGTATAACATTTTTTTCTAGTAATTTCTTCATGGTACACAATCGAATAGTGAGCCCAAAAATGATAATAAAACTAATAAATAATATAACATATGGTGAGGGATATTTAAATATCTTTAAATATGGATGAAATATTTTTAATATGGCATTTTTCCTACATTGGTTCATCGGTCCATATGGAATTGCTTAATATGTGACAAAATTTCACTGATCACTTGTAAAGACACTGGGTTGTGCCCTCATATTCACATCACACACACAAGATACATTGTATTTTCCTACCTATTATTCTCCACATACACTCCTATATAAACATCCACACATGTGATACATAGATCACTATGCTTGCAAATCTACATATTCTCCCTATGGGTGCTATGCTACCACCGCTTCCATGCATTATTAGTGAGATGACTCTTCAATGTGTATAAGGACATTTCCTATAATACATCATCTTTAATGTTCCTTTACTTATCAGGATGACAAAATTTTTTATCGTAAACTCCTATAAAAAATAGTTAGCCAAATTCTCATTTAATTCCAAAAAAAATCATACACAACGTCTATAACATTAATCATTGAATTTATTTCTATAAATTCTAAAACTCGTCATCATTAATAAAAATTAATTTTCACGATCTAAAACACCCTCAATTACTATTTATAATTTTTAATCATAAAAAAATTATTCATATTCAACATTTCACATTCTAGAAAAAAAATTTATAATCCCAACACGAATTGAAAGTGTTTTAGCAGAAATAACATCTTAAAAATAAGAAAATTAAAAATAATTTTTATTTTCACAACTTATTCAAAAAAAACTAACTTCAAAATAACCATAAATATCTAATTTGGTTCTACAATTCTCCCATTATGGTTTTTTATTAAACATTTGACTTCTAAAATTCTGAACTCATTATTTTAATCTCTAAATATTTCAAAATAAAAAAAAGAAAAAGTTTAGGGATGAATTCTCATCCCCATCATCCACGTTTCATGAAAAAAAATATTACTCGATTCAAAAAAAATTATTTAATATAAATAAGGAATGGATAACCTAAAACATCAAAAATAGATAAAATTATTTATTTATTATATATATATATATATGAGAAATGGTGTAAAACTCAAAAATGATCAAATATAACATCAATGATGTAATGAAATTTTTATCAAGTCATATCGATACTGAAAAATTATATCAAGGGTTGTTTAAAATATATTTTTTCTAATCTCTTTTGTGATAAAAACACTTCACCTCCATAATTTTAGCTTCAAGAATTATTATAAATATCCCTCGCCAATAGATAATATATTCATGGGATATTGTCTAAGATAGAGATATCTAGTGGTTATTCATTAGTGACCCCCCTTAATAGATGAATGATATTAGTCTCTAAAATTATTCTATTTTTAGAAGAATAAACTCTAAGAATATTAATACTTTTATTGATATGTTACAAATTGGTAAAATAATTAAAATTTTATTCTATGCTGGTAAAATATCATCCAATAATATGTTCATATATTTTATCAAATTTATGTCTCCCCCAAAATATATATTTTCACCTTCGATCTAATTCATTAAAAACACAATGTATATATTGGAATGAGTTGGTCCGTAACATTTTTTAGATAATGAATCAATGATGAGATATTATTCTCAACCATTATATATTCTTAATGTGAACATACTTTTTACATTTTTTATGAATAGATTTTAGTTTTATATTCATTCTCTATCATTATATCCACTTACAGCTATTCTAGAAATATGACTAAGCATTATTTAAAAGGAATTCGGTCTCCATTTTTGGTATTGACAACTTTTTCAAAAAAATATTTTAGTACATGATCTCATAGTTTCATTCACATTCTTCATAAATAGTTTTTATTATCTCAGAAACTAAATCATGTATTTTTTTAGATGAATGATCAAAAATATTACCCCTTTTGAAAAAACATTATCATTCAACACATTTATTTTCTTTTGGAAAATTTTCCTATTCTTCATTAAAGGTGTATTTCAACAAATAAAATATGTTTTTCATTTCTTTATTCACTATTTATGGGATTCAAACTTACATAAATTAGTATTTATGGTCATATCCAATTCACAATGGTCAACAATGTGTCATGTCCTATAACAATAAAACTATATTTTCTAGTTTATGAAACTCTTGGTAGCTATTTGTTGATCATCTAGGGAGTTTATTTCTTAAAAATATCCTACATTTATATAAATCCAATGTAAGACCTTTCATCTTCTTTTATAACATACTTGACATTTTATTTTTAGTCTTCTCTTCAAAAAAATTATTATTTATTCAGTAATGGTATATAACAACACTCATTTCATGAATGATGTATTTTTTGTAATAATGATAGATATTTTCAATGTATTAAAATATTTTATTGATATATTGATTCCATTTCTATGAATTCTAGTATTTATCATGCAATTTTCATCTTTTATTCAGATATCATGCTCCAATGCGTATGTTTTTTGTAATTTTTTTATAATTACATATTGTGATAACAATATATTTATGAATTCCCAAATATCTAAAGTCACTTAGAGTAGCCCATAAATCCTTATTTGTTATCTTATAACACATTGTGATTTCTATTAAAAACATTCGAATTTTATTAAAATAATATTATTTCTGACACCCACTTCACATTCATCAATGAAGTTGTAGTATATTTTTGAGAATATATTTCCATGGTTAACCATATTTCATAGTCAAATCCAAATAATTCATCAACACATAACTAGATAGCAATTATTTAGTGGTAAAAAAGGTATCATTTTCCAGCCATCCCATAGTATATTTATAAAAAAATAATCTAAATATATTTCTGCTACTTGTTTGAGTATTTTCATAAATAAACCTATTGTCCTAAGATTTTTTGGTAGTGTTTCTTATATCAACATATTGGGATATCCCAGATTGTGTCTGTTATATATTTCATAGTTTCACATTACATTCAAGACATTTAATGTGAAGAGAAATATTGTTATCTTCAACTAATTTCAATAATTTTTTTAACTAAATCATAATTTTTTTAATCCCATTGTCATGGAATTGAATTTCCTTCAATAAAATGTTTTCATGATTATTAATTAATTTTTATGTTAACATACATAAAAAACATTAACATTATGCGATATATTATGTATCTAATCTAGTGAATAGTAAATTATGTGAACATAATTTTAATTAAATCATTCTCACAAACATTACATTTCAAATAATCAATAAATTCATCATTTATTTCATTTCAAAGAGAAAATATTTCATCCATTAGTATAATAATTCTTGTGAGGGTGTAGGATATGAAGTCCATTTTACCCGATGACAATTCCAAAGAATTATCGTGTTCATCAAGTAATAATTTCTCATCTTGATGTTTCTCAAATACTATGATCATACAATTTGAGAGTTTAATGGGTACTATGGTTAAGTGATATATAATTTTGGTAAGAAAAAAATCTTCATCATACTTAATTCATATGAACAACAATAAAATAACATCAGTAAACTATTACCACTTTAGGTGACATCATCTAGTAGTTTACCTTAAGTAGTCTTCAATTTCTTCAACATCTTCTTTACCACACTTGACATCATGTTTTTCAGAGCTTTCACAAAAAAATTATACATTTATAAGATCAATATTAGAGTTAATAATTTTCACATGATTCTATATTTTATATTCATAAAAATAATATATAAAATTCAAATATGTATGATATATAAAACTGGAAAAATAAATTATTTTTATGAAGATGATGACCCATCATTCAGATACCAATTATAGTTCCCAGTGAATCATACAGTTACACAAAGTGTGGTGTGGTTGAATTCAGTGTGAAAATTTTAATGAATTATTTAATTTAATTATTAAAATATTTAAATTAAAATCTCTATCACCGATTATAATAAGTGGTTCATATATATAGTGAAAATTTTAATTGAATCAAAGAACAAAATATTTTTACATTTTTTTGTATTAATACATACTCCATTCCATGTTGGTTAGACTCAACAAAATTAATTATCTAATATAATATTGTCATTAAATATAATGGTTTTATTTAAATAAGTTTATACACATTTTATATTATTGTATAATATATTCTAGTTCTACCCATCATCAATTAATATATTATTCGTTGGTTGGCTATTCCACCCAATATCTTTATTCTCCTTGATTAGTTATAGCCTATAGCCAGATCCCTCTTCAGTGACTAGTTTGATCCTCTAGGAGAAAGATTCCTATTATACATATTAAACTTATAAAAGAATTTAAACTTTTTTTATAGTGATCTTAATTTATAATCTTATGAGAACTTCACTACTTTTGTAAAGCGTCAAGCACCATCAATAACAATTGGTCAGCTCTATCAATCATTATATGTAATTCTTGTAACATGTAGATATTTTTATGAAATATACTTTTAGAATAATATAATTTTTTTATAAGATATTATTTTAGGAAACAACTTGTTAGGATGGAATTAAATGTAACACTGACATTTATTGTGTTGAATGAAACACTGAGTTATTTTGAAATAACATTTTATTATATGTATATAAAAAAATTATATCCTAGATGTTAAATTGGAGGGAATGAATAGTATTAATATCATAATTAAAATAATATATATTTATTTAATATTTTTTTTTCATTGATAAAATATATTTTATAGAAATAAGATACGAATAAATCCAATTTTATGCTCAAAAACCTATATTTTTTTCATGGTAGTTTTATCACATTTTAATTGCATGCCTAATTCAGAACTAAAATTTTGAAATTTTATAAATTCATTTTGATGAAATAATCCTAAAATTTGAAAATGATATATCAAAATCTTCTTTGGGTAAATTTTAGGTATTTTTCTTGAAATATTTGTGTTTTAATAAATAGTGAAATAGAGAATTTTTATTAAAAAAATTACATTTATTTAATGTTTTTACAGGGTAAAATTATGTTTTGAAAAAGTTTTAATTTTAATTAATTAATTTAAATTTTAAAAAAAAAAATCCAATTATGGTTTTTTAAAAAGGTTTTATAAATTAATATATTATAAAAACATGTTATGTTTTAGAAGGACATTTTTACGAAAAAATGTTTTTATGGAATTATACCGGTTTTATTTTAAATTAACATATGATAATTATATTTACTGGATTTTGAAAAATGGATTAAATATTTATATTAATTATTTGAAATTTTATTTAATATGTCCCCATTATTTTTTGTCAGTATGAATAGTAGAAATTGTAAATTTTGTTACCACGATAAAGGGATAAATTGTATAAGATATGTTGAAAATAAAATTATAAAAAATTTATAATAAATCTAACACACTCAAAAATTATATTGGATAAATATATATTGACCATTAATAAAAAATGAACTAAATTATTTTTTTGTGGAAACTTTTCCATCAAAATTACTTATATAATATTGAAATAAAAGAAAGTCACAGAGTAAAGACTTTCTCTATAATTAATATCTTGTATGTGTCCAAATGGGAGACATGTAATGTTATAAATAGATATAATAATGAATTTATAAATTAATAGACATATTTTCATTATATAAATTTATTTTTTACTTTTTGGGTCACATAGATTGGATTATGTCCTTTATAAAATATTTGTTAATAACAATTTAATTATTCCACAATCATATTCTAAAATATTATATCATTTTTAATATAACGTTCCCAAAAATATATATTATACCATTAATAATTTTTTGAAATTTAGAATATTTATCTTTATTATCAAATTTTATTTTTATATTTTACTTAAAATTTAAGTATATATAAAAATTACACAACGCTGATGCAGTAATTATTTTATTGATAGAAATACCAATTAAATGTTACTAATAATATTAAAATAAATATAATGAGAAATAATTTATTGCATAAACTAATTATATATATTACCTTGTCCTCTTAGGAATATAATTAAATATTTTATACTAATACAACTATTTACATTTATATTTTAAAAAGTCCATATAATGAATAATGTCGAAATTTATTCTAATTGTATGTTATCAAAATAAAATATTATTATATTATTTAAAAATATAAAAACATGTTTAGAAATAAATGTAATTATAAAATTTTCATAATTTTTATAATTTGTTCATTTATAGTCAAATTTACATATAATAAGTAAAAATTACAAACCATTTAACATTGAAATATTTGTTATGATAGTAAAAATTAAAATAGGTTAGCTAATAGTTAATCAAAATGATAAGGACAAACATAATACCTAACTTTTAAAAAAATATATTATATGAGGATATTACAACCTTATATATTCTTAACTTATAATAATTTTCATTTTGAAGGTATTTGGATTGATATTAAATTTATCATAAATTAATAGTTTTTGACATTTCCAAAGTGCGCTTACCTATATAATAAAATGGAACCTGCTCTCCCACTAAATGAAATCACCTTGATGCTTAATGATCAACCACTACCTGATAAGTTATACTAACAATATCCCTATAAAAATTCATGTATTTTTTATATACCTAAAAGTTGAACTCTACATTCCTTCATAATAGATCTAAAGGAGTTGTTTTGAAGAAGAGGTAATCGCTCTAACCGATCACTCGCTTTTTCAACTATTTTATACCTACTCTAAATCTAATATATATCACTAAATAAAAACATTATCAAACTAAATATTCTTATATTTTATTATTAAAATGAAAAACCCACTATATATAACATTACACATCAAACAGTAAATGAAAGTATCGCTCGTGCGTATGTATTGCTTATCATTTCCATATAGTGAGACAATTCATTTTCCATAACCGTATTTTAAGAGTGGTAATAATGATAGTTTTAATATTTATATATAAAATGATGATGGAATTATTATTCTATAATGATAATATATTATCAACTTTTTTAGTGGTTAATATTTTGGGAAATGACAATGTCACTCGTACAAAACCTATAAATTTCCATCTCCATGATGTCATGTGATTCATTTTTAATATATATCTAACATTGCATGTAATAGAGATTAATTTTATTAATATATATGATATATATGACATTAAATTGACTCTTTAATGTTAATATATCATATAATTTTCTTTATTTTAATATGATAAGAAAAATGAAAACAATATTCTAGCGTTTGTACTGCATAATTTCTCAATGAATAGGGTATTTCATTTAAATATTTTATAGATTTTTATAAATAATTATATAATGAATATATGTGATATTTATAAAACATCTACAATTATAGAGATTATTAAATCATGATACATGTAAGGGGCCATAAAATATTACAAATCCATACATATGTGATAAACAAAGCAGTTGTTATATAAAATGTATATTTAATAGGAATGTTTTTATAAACAAGTAATTGAAGGCTATAAGTAAATCATATATGGTATGATATAATTTAACATTGTTATGTAATAGATTTATAACAATCATATATGTTTTATACCACATATTATCATCGGTACAATGAGAGTTAACTCATATGGTATGGGAAGTTTATCTCACATGTATTTCTGTGGGAAACATGACATATACAATATATATATTTCCTCCACATGGTGTATATATTTCCCAAGAATATATTTTATGAGTTTTATCTAGATTATTTGGTTATTTTCATATCCAAATAGTTTTCTTCATTCATGGGGTTATGATACTTCTGATTGTAATGTTGTATGGATAAATTTCACAATCTCATTATTAATCATGATTTTTTATATGTTACAATCTATTGAGGAATATTTATCTTCTACCTCCATGTTTTAGAAAAAAAAATCCTATATATTTTTACTATACTTAACGAATTGTTAAATTCATTTTTACAATTGTGTGAATTTTTACTAAATAGTTTGGAAGGAAATGTTTTTAAATTTTCTTAATGGGGAACTTTGTGAATATTACGATAAAAGTACGAAATGAATGTATTTTTAAACATATACATAATGAATATATTTTTATTAATTCAAGATTTCATCATTCATTTAATCTTCCCATAAATTAATACATAGATATTTTCAAGTAAATGATTTCTTTATAAATTTTGTAGCATTTTAGGTAAAGTAAAAATTTAAATAAAAAAAGGGATATTTTCATAAATAAATATTTTGAATATAGATATCAAATTTTTCTCAATATAAGAAAACATTCATTGATCTTACGTATGTTTTAATGGGGATATTTTTCACGTACACAATCCCAATTATTAATATGGTTGGTTTATGTTTATGATGTAATGATAACTGTTAAACCCATTTCTTTCCCATGGGTTATGTTATGATTGGATGATGTTTATAAAACCCATTTTATTTCATGGGATATAAAATTTTGAATGATTTGTTTTCTTATGTCACACATATGTATAGTGTTCATTATGTATTGGGTAGGACTAATTTATCTCCCCTATGCATTGGGTAACAATTTATATCTCATTAGATAGACATGACTATAATGGGAAATGATCACAGTTATGTAATATAGATATGGAATGAGAAATAAACACAATTCAGTAACACATGGCTAAAACAGGTATTGAACATAGTTTAGTAACTCTCTTTTTTCACTATTATTGTATTTGAAATGATCCTTGATTAATATGGAAATGATTTTATATGCCTACGTGTGTGACACTATTTCAAGTATTATGTTAATATCTCAAATAATATGTACATTTTTTTGGGATTTAAAAGATTTATTCCATGACATGATAACAATATCAATTGTAGGAATGATATGATTTTAAAATTTTTTGTTTATATACTCATTCCTCGTGATTATTCAAGGATCGATATCTCCTATTCTTACCCTTACTGATAATCTAATATCACATTTTCAATATGTTTCCTTTTCGTAAGTTATAATCAATTTTTTCTATATAGGAATATTGATAGGGAATATCATTATGGTAGATATTAGAGATATTTTATAGAATTATATTATTGAGTTCAATGTTTCCATAGGGACTAAATTATTACAGACCATAGTCTTGTTTTTTGTTATGTAATGAATATTCATCTTAAATGATGTAAAATCAATGTAAGAATAAAATGGTTGATTATTGTTTATATTTGACAAAAGTCATACTCAATCGTTCATAAAATGGAAAAGATTACATTAGTGACATCTGTAGAAGAATGTTTAAGTAAATGTCTACATATTTCTATATGGATTACTCTATGAATGAGATATAATCGTAGAGTTTTCGTAATAATCCTGAATAATGTCAGATTAAACCTATATTATCATAGATAGAAATTTTATAAGTAATTTTCCTAGATTACATAGTTTACCCGCTGTGATATTAATTGATCACATTATTAATTATGGTTCTAGTTAATGGATGGAAATATAAGGAATTATGGTAACATTATGACTTATGGAATGTTTAATGACTAATGAGAACCCAATTTGGTTTATGACAAGAGGGAACGATATTTCTATTGTTCCTAAACTATTATCACAACATATTATTAACAATGTGAATCATAGTGATTTTCCTATCACATCAAATAAGAAGAATATGTTCTTTTATGAATGTTTATGTAGTTATGAACATAAAAGAAAAAAATATTTGTATTCTTATATATCAAGAATGTGTGAATAAGAGCTTCAAATAAAATCACAATGGGGGGGGAATATGTTTTCTTTGTTGAAAATATTGTCATATAGTGACAAACTATTGAGGTGTTCAATGCCTTACATTGAGGAACAAGGTAATTATCCCACTCAATTCCCTAACCCAAGGATTATCAATCATATAAAGGAATGATATATTTTAAGACAATCACTAATGTGGAAGGACTGAATTAATTTTGTATTTGGATTCTTGTATAATATTGCTGAAGTGCTTTATGGTATTATGGAATAATGAAAGGTAAATTTATTTATAAACTGATGGTTTTTCAGAAGGATTTATTAGGATATGCATAATGTTAATCATAACAAAGAAATGTTCTTGACAAGTTAAGGTTTCATTTTTTGAAAACACATTATCAATTTAAGGATAACCCTTAATAGGATCATTTTTTTTATGACAAAAAATATATATGTTTTATTGTGATAAAATAAAAGGGATATTATTTAGGACCTTGGGGATAATAAGATGAAAGTGGGGTTTATGATATCATAGATTGAGTTTATAGAATTAATGGAGTTATGATATGTGGAATGAGTTGATTATTAAAATAATGATTGTTTTCACCATGCTTTTATAGTAAATATGGTTTTTACCATATTTCAAGAGAATATAGTGTAATGACCTTCACGTTTTTGGTGATTGAAAATTAAGAGCTACATCAGGTTCTTTGGGGATTAAAGAAAAATAAAAATTTGAAGGATAGTTACCATATTTCAAAATTTTTGGTCTTTTATCATTTGGATGGATTATAAAGGTAACCTTTTTGAGATTTTTTATGTCTAAAATTAGATGAGGTTTTATATAATAATGTATTATCTCTTCATTTGAATATCTATGAATATTGGATAACATATGTTAAAATTTTCATTATGAAGTTAACTAAAGAGTGATGGAATAAACTATCAATCTATTTATGGACCTCATGATCTATAAATTCATCAAAAAAAATCCCCTTTACTCCAAGGAATAAGTGATGAAGATAAAACTAATGAAGAAATATTCTGGTTATGAAATGTAATGAAATCATGTAGGTAATTCTTTTCATGAAATTTATTTTACTATAGTGAAAAGGATATTAAAAAAAACACAAAAATTTACCCTATTAAATTTGTTAAGAAGAATGAAATGGTCCCTCGAATCATCATAAATTTATGGATTTTTAATTGTTAACATTCTCCTAACTCTGTTCTCTATCACCCTACATAAGAACATAATAGTTATATTTTCCTTCCATGTCCATGTTTTCACATGTCACTTATGTTCTCCTATATGAAAAACTAGTTATGAGTAAAATTGGGTAACTTATAAGTACATAACATTCGATTTTTGAGATGAATGTTTAGTAATTCTTTTTCGATGTAGTGTTTAATGATTGTAATTTTCAGGTATTAAAACATTGATCAACCCACAGAACATTGAGAGAGAAATTATTTTTAGGGGGGGCTAGAATGTTACACCATGAGATTTTTAGGAAATAGATTTATAAATTAATATGATTTATTTAATAGCTTCCATTTCACACTGCACCATGATAATATATCATTACAATCAATGTCTGCTTAGATTTTGTTGCACGTAACACTGAGTTTCTCCAAACAACATGTTATTCTAATTATTTAAACATTATAATTATAACATAATCATTAAATTGGGCAGAATTATTTTTATAAATAAAACCATTATATTTAAATATATTTATTAATTAAAATTTTATAACAATAATCCAACAAATTTGATATACAAAATTCAATAATATACCCAATTTTATGCATAAAGTGCAATATTTTCTATAGATACATTTATCATCTTTTAATGGCATACTTATTTTAGAACAAAATTTGGTATATTTTATTAATTATATAAGATAAAATATTATTATATGTTTATGGTGGTATATAAAAATTTACAATATTTGAATAGAAGATATTTCTATAAGAAGATTCATATTTGAAAAAAAAGAATATAATGATTTTTATTGAAAATTGTATTTTTATTTAATGTTTTTTCCGGGTAAAATTATGTATTGGATTAGTTTTAAATTTAATTTTTTTTATTAAAAATTAAAATAATTTCATTTTGGTTATTGAAAATTATTTTATAAATGAATTAATTATAAACACATTAATTGTTTTAAAAGTTCATTTTTATGAAAAATAATTTTTTTTGGAAATTTACAAGTTTATTTTTAAATAGAATTATGAAACTAATGTGACTATAATTCTGATAAATAGATTAAAAATTTATATTCCAATGATCTAAATTTAGGGAGTTCATTTTTTTCCAATATTGATAGTAACCAAGGAGAATTTTGTTTCCACAAAAATGTGGTAAATTAGATAGGGTTGGTAAAAATTAAAATATAATGAAAATTAAATGACTCTAACAAATGAAAAACATTTTTTAGTTAATATATTTAGACCCTTTGCATATATATAACTAAATAAAGTTTTTTAATGGTCTCACTTCCCAGAAAATGGATTATGTAATATTTAAATATAAGAAATTCACAAAATGATACTTTCTTTGTTAGTAAAACCTCTCATGTGTCCAAGAGGGGATAAATATATTTAATGAAAAAATATAAGTATAAATTTTATACATAGTAAAAATATTTTTATCAAATACTTTTATTTCTTTTTTAAGTCACATAGATTAGATTATGATATCTATAATGGCTTTAATAAAAAATAAATGATGTCACATTCATGTTTTAAATAATATAATATTTTTAATAGAGGTTTAACCAAAAAATATATTATAATATAAATAATATAGAAAAAATAGAATAGTTTTATTTATAATAGTATTTTTTTATTCTTTTCAGAATAAATAATTATATTAAATAATTACACAATGCTGATGCAATAATTATTTTATTAATAGAAATACCAAATAAATGATACACATAATATTAAAACAAATATATTTCTAAATAATTAATGACATTAATGAATTACATAGATGATGTTGAACTATTATGGATATATTAAAATATTTTTTTTAATTTGAAGTGTTATCTTGATATTTTTAAATGACCAAATAAAACATACTTTTAAAATTAAAACTAATGATATTTTATCAAAATTATATTTATTAAAATATTTAAAAATAAAAAAAAATAAAAAAAAAAATTATGTTCTAAAAGATTATAATATTTTCATTTATGGTATAATGGAAATCCCATATGTAAAAATTTCATCCTTTTTATATTGAAAAATTAATTATGAGAGTTAAAATTAGAATAGGTTAATTATGGGTTAATCAAAATAATAATGGTAAAATTAATAACAAAATGTGTCTTAAATATATTTTATTGTTGATATTAAAAAATTATGTCATATTATCTCTGATTCTATAACCTTTTGGAGTTACTCATATTAAGATTAATTTATTATAAATTAATATTTGATGAAATTATAAAAGTTCCCCTCAACTCAATTTTAAAAAGGCACCTACTCCATAACTTCTTGAAATCACATTGAGCCTTAAAACACAGCCATTAACAAAAGATATATCATCTAAAATTCCTTAAACACGTTCTATATGTTATTTTTTTCACAAAATACAAACTCTATAGTTCTTTATTGGAGATATAAAGGTTCCGTTTCGAAGAAGAGTTAATCTCTCTAACCGATCACTCTATTTTTATACTCTTCTATTCCACCTATAAACATATTTTATATAAATCATAGAATAGTAAATTAATTATCCTAAATAAACTAATATTTTATTTTTATTATTAATTGAAGAATATAAAACAACATTCCCATCAAACAAGAAATGAAATAATCCCTCGTGCATACATACGATTTACTATCTCCATGAAGCGCTGAAAATCATTTTCCATCACCCTTTTTTAAGAGTAGAAATTATGTTACGTTTTATGTTTATATGAGATATTTATTCCATAATTATACTTCTATAATGATAATATCATATATAAAATTATACAACCTAATCATTTGCGTAATTATAGCATCGCTCATGCGTAAATATGGCTCACCATCTCCACGATGTGATATGATTTGTATTTCATCTATATTTAACATGGATTGAAATAAGGATGAATTATATTATATATATAAAAATATATTATATAACATAAATTTGAATATGAAATTATAATATATCAAATAAATTATTTCATTTAAAATGATAAGAAAAATGAAAACAACATTCATGCGTATGTATAACCTATCGTCTCCGTGAACAACGTATTTCATTTATATATTTTATTTTTTATTATAAATACTTATATAATGAATATAAATTATATTTATTTCATCGATATAATTTTGGATATGATAAAATAATGATTTTATTAAGAGTAAAAAACATAAAAATTCAAAACACATGTGAATAACAAAGCGGTTATTTCAGAAAACGCAACATTATCCTGTAATTGTTATCAAACATGAAATAAAAGGACACAAATAAATAATATATGGTTTTATATAATTTAATAATATTCTAAAAAAATGTATAATAAACTTATAATTATTATACATTATGTTTTCCGAAACATGAAGAGAGTGAATACATATGGTATGTGATTTTTATCTGACATTTATTTCTTCGGGACACATGCCTTATACAATATCTATTTCTTCTAAATGGATTATATACTTACCATGAACTTATTTTAAGTGTATTATCATGAATATAATTTTATTTTTGTATGAATATATTTTATTCATTTAGGGTTAATATGTTTCTACCTGTTATAAACATGTATGGATTAATTTCATAATCTCAATATTATTCAGTATAGTTTATAAATTTGTATTGCGAAATTAATATTTATTATTAATGTTCATGTTTCATAAAAAAATTGAAAATATTTTTTATGTCATTTTCGATAATTGGATTTCAATTTCACCCATGTATTTCTTTTTAATAAATAGTTTTATTGGAAACATTTTTTTGATTTCCTAATGATGTACATTGTGAGATTATAAAAAATTTATAAAATGAATGATTCTTTAAACTTATACAGAATTAATATATTTTTCTTCTTTTACAACACCATCATGTTCTAAATATTCCATTATATAATTTAATGTTAATTTTAAATGAAAATTAATTCTTAAATAAATGTGAGGAATTTTAAGAAATAAAATAATTTTCAAATATGAATGGTTATTTCCATCAAGAATTATTTTTTGGTCATATCACAAAATTATTATTTTTTCAATGATCATATTATTTAATGTTACTTATGTTCTAATGGATATATTTTTCAAGGAAAAAATCCATTTAATTCTTATGGTTGGTTTGTTATGATGTTATGATAATGATGAAAACCATTTTTTCATGGGATACATTATAACTGAATGATGTTTATGATACCAATTTTATTTTCCAGGTTCTGATATGCAGAATGATTTATTTTCTTCTAACACACATATATATGGTCTTCAAAATGTGATGAGTGGGAAAAATATCTACCTCTAATTAATTCTGTGATAATTTATACCTCATGATTTTGATATGATTAGAATATGAAGTTCTCTGAGTTCAATAATAAAAGGATAGAATGAGAATTAAACTCAATTCAGTAATAGTGGGATAGAAAGGGATGTGAACCCAGTTTAGTAAAGGAAAATTTCCACTATGATGGTCTATGAAATGGGCCTTGAATATTATGGAATTTATTTTCAATTACTCTCATTATGCAATAATTTCATGTATTTTTTTATGCACTGATTGAATATGTATATTGTTTTTTATGGAAATATATGATTTATTCTATGACATGATATAAAAATATTTTTTACAATGGATATGATTGTCAATTAATTTTTTAATGTTCATATTCCTTATGAGTATTCAATTATTGATATCTATAAATACCATATAACTCTCCCTTTTCATATACTTCATTTCTACATTTTAAAATTAATTATTTTGGGAAGAAATAATAAAGCAGATGATATTTATAGGAGATGTTGAATATATTTCACGAAATTACAAGATTTTGTTCCTTGTTTCCAAATTAAATAAACTATTACAATCATACTCTTTGTTTTTGTGTAATGTATAAAATATTAATATAAAACTTTTAATATACATGTATGAAAAATCCTGGGTTGTTATGAATTTGATCTTGTTATATGATCAATTACATTATTGTATCAATATTTGGGAAATTATTATTATTTATGATTACTACTTAGACTAAATTGGAGTCAATATATTTATAAAATCAAAATAAACTTCATGAGCTTCCTTGGTATCAAATAAATTTCAAACACTATGAACCTTGTTAATACATTAATATCCTTATATTGAATGCCTTCTGAAAAACTAAATCTATTAGTACCAAAATAACTTCACAATATTTATGCAATATCTATTTCATGTAGTTTTCATGCTTCATACATGTTTGAAATTAATTCAGGATCTTCTCAAATATTATTCCTTTCATTTTTATCCAATATTTAAATTCCCATGTTCCATATTAATTCTCAATTTACTACCTTTTTTATTCTTTTATCATGTTTTTTTTCAAAGTGGCTCACTTCTTTTACTCATAATTTTCAATATTTTTTTGAATCCTCAAACTCCTGGTATAGTATCACTCAACTACAACCATGAGTATTCTCATACGGATGAATAATTGATCTAATTATATACCTTCACTCAAATAATAATACCCAACATCAATTTATCAAGAATATATGAATATCATGAAAATATTTTTGCATCACATGAACTGAACTCATGATGATATTTAAAGAATGTTCTCACTATTTATTCATATAAAATTAGTTAATATTAGTATTAAAATAAAAGGTTCATGGAACCATTTTTTTATTGACATGATTGCGATGCAAAAGGTTCAACAAAATAAAATGTAATTAAATTTATCCATACATAACTATTCTTCCTCTCTATTTTAATCTTAATATTTTATCATAGAATTATGTTTAGATTGTAAAACAATTGTGGGGTATATGGTTTTTATAGATAAAACTAAAACACCTATAATGAAAATAACATTCAAATATTATCATATATTATATCAAATTAAATTCACTTGGGTACCAACTTCCTTGAACTTCGTTATGGTATACTATGGATTGTTTATCATTTGACTACATGGTGGAAGAAACTTTCAGGCGACTGATGTTGTATAAGGTGGGATCATCATGTTAAATTTATTTTAAATTTTATGTAGTGGAGATAAGTGATCACCCCTCATAGTTGATTGTTTTTATTTTAAAACATAGAACAAAATAATAAATTTCCCTGAAAGATCCCATTATGACACCATGAAATAATATATACATGTTTCAATATCAGGAATGAAAAGTCTCAATCATAAAAAAATTTATAAATAATTTTCATTAAAGAATACATGTTTAAAACATTAATTTCTTTTATAGAAATTCATAACATATTCACCAAGTCCATGAATATGTAATATATATAATGAAATCAGGTAGGAATAGTAAAGTTAAACATTGGATACCCCATTAGATATGAATGTGAGAAGACATCCTTGAAATAATCTATCAGGTAATAAAATAGAAAAAAATATAATGGCACACCATTTAGGATTTTTAATATCAGAATACATAACCAACATAAAGGAATAATAATCCAAGAATATGATTGTTACAACTAATATAATAACCTAAAACACACTACTGATATCAAAAAATCTCCAGTTGATTTACATAAACTAAAGTGACATATTTATTTCCTGTTGCACCAAAGGTTCCAAATGAAAAAACATTCCAAAACTCATCATCACATTTAATATATAATTTTCATATGAAATAAATATACTTTTAGAATGTAAAAGCTAACATTGTTTCCAAAAAATACATTCAAATGTTCAAAATGCGTTTTTATTTTATAACTCATTGGTATTGACATTTATATATTTCAATTTCTGTATTAGAAGCATTTTTATATATACTCCTGCATCAGGAATGATATAATCCTAGACACCTTCTATAATAGAGAATAGAAACCAACAAATCCACATTTTAAAGATTATGAATTAAATAAGACTAAAATGGATTGATATATAACACCAATTGATAAAAATTTGATTAAAAACTATAGCCAATTCTACTTCTATGATGAAAGTCAATGAAGATGAAGGAAAACTACATGCTCAAGATATGTGATGAAAGCTATAAGTGAGTAAATTGTTAGAAAGAGTTTTCTAGAAGGATGGAGATCCCCCAAAATCCACCTAAATATCTAATATAATATGTACACTGATTAAAAAAATGTTTTATGAATTTAGAATAGTTAAAACTGTAGAAAATGATGAAAAAAAATCATTTAGACCATTCATTTTGTGAGTTCCCTAAATAAAATTTACACTAATAATGCATCACATTAGGTAAAATTAAATTTCTACTGGCCCATTAAGGATTTCTATTGAATTCATGGATTTTAAATTTTGGAAATATGAAAATGTCTCCGGAAAATATTCTTGCTACAGGTTCACATTGTCCCTATCAGAAACAACTACAATGAGATACCCGTGATATCTCACAATATCATGGACATAAAATTCTTCAATCTATTCCAATTTGTTCATCTCGATTTTAAGTATGAGATATAATAATTTCACGAGTCAATAAAAGATTACCCAAACCACATTATTCTCAATAAGATTTTATGGATAATTGATGATGATGTATATATACATACATATCTTCCTATTTTCACACCATAATGGGTTATGGATGGAACAAAATAATGGTTATCTGATGATCTAGAATAAAATAAATGACAATTAATACAACATCATATAGAATTTAAAATCAATCGTCTCATCCATGGCCACCAATACTGACATATCCCATAATGACACATTAAGGATGTTTTTAGGTGTATGTTTCAATAATAATTTCATCCACTATTCATCAACTCTTTCATTAGATAAAATGGGAAAACTAACCTATTTTGAAAACACAAAGACACACTGGGAGACTTAGACTACTCTCTTATGGTCTTCTCACCATAAATGATTTTTTGATATCTTTTGAACTCAAGGTCATATATTATCTCGAACTGAACTCTATCATATAATGACGAGTTAGCATTCATCAGTTCCATTTATAAAATCCCATAATCTTCTTCTATTCCCAAAAAACATCTCAGATAAAAAAACCATTAGATACCACACTACTACTAATTCCATTACTATTTTTGGAAATAATATTTGACTAAGTGCATCAACAACCACATTAATTTTTCTATAAGAATACAACATATTAAAATAAAATTATTAGAGATACTCAACCTTGTTTTTCTATCACAAGTTTATATCTATCTGAGTGAAAATATATCGTATTATATTATATTAAATATGTATAGCAAACCACTGACCAAATAGGTAGTGATGCTAATTATTTACTACATGTGTAACGGCTTCTAGCTCATGATCTATCATATAGTAGTTATTCACCTGAGGGAGTAACTATAAATATTTGTATACTACCACCTATCTCCCATGCATATATATTCACAACAATCCCATGTAAGAAGTATCAAAAAAACTTATCAAAACCTAAACCTGGTATTGAAATAATAAATAATATTACTGCATTCAATTAATACTTCAGTTTTTTAAAAAATCTATCACATTTTACATTCAACAAAATATTGACACCCTTATGGGATATAGATTCCATCAAAGATAAAATAATGTAGAATACCTAAACAACCCATTTATAATAACGATCCAATCCATAGAAGATTTAGATCTCAAACACATTCTTGGGACGCTCATAGGTCAAAAATGTATGTACCTTCTAAAGACCCATGAAGACACCCATATTAGATATAACAATCCCATAAACATTACCTCAAGAATTAAAAATTAACATTTATAAATATTTCCAACAAATAATTTCCCCTAAAGGGTCTAAGAATGATATCTAAATTGATCATGAACTCGTTCATTGAATTGGAGTAAACCAAAATAACATCCATGAATACAACATCAAAATATCGTAGGAATTGCTGAATTATATATCTCATTTGCACCAAAAACACCATAAGAGTGTTAGTGATATAGATTGGAATAACCAAAAACTCAGAAGGACTATAATGGATATTAAACACTTTCTTTGGTGTATCCTTTTATTATACAATCAACTATTCATACATTTACTATAGGTCAATCTTTCCCAACTGATGAGCCTCTCGGAACAATATCAATGTGATCAACAATACTGGGTGTAAGGGATATTTTTTCTTCGATGTAACTTTGATTATCATTCAATTTTCAATAAAAACATTTGTGGTTCTAATCAATATTCTTATAATATAGGATAAGGGAATCCCAAGTTGACATTTCTAAGATTAATGAATAAATTATCCTCAAGATTTTAAAGCTAGAAATCAAGTTATACTAACTCGGATAGTGACATATGATATGATGGAATATAAATGGGAATCACACTATGTTGCATGTATCTGTTAAACTCATCCTCTATCTATGTTTTAAACCAGATAAATCCTCTTGAATGGTATTAGGCTACACCAACACCACCCTATGAAGTGGACTCCTCAAAATAGGATCAAATAAATATTGGGATACATTTTTAACTAATATTAGATGAACCTATTGTATGGACCAACATGCACCACTCTACCATACCATGAATCCCACTAACCCTAAAATACCCGAGATATTCCCTTTAGAGAAGGAAACACGTCTTAATGGTGATAATAATCAATTACGGTATTAATTTTTTGCCATCTATTCCACTACAATTTTGGTTCAAATATATGATGTTGATGTACTAAGAAGTGCCACTCGACTTCATGGTTTTCTATCATAACTCGAGATGTTCGACACTAGAAACCTTTTTTTGACCTCTTTATCAAAATATCAGAACGTTAAAAAAATAACTATATTACATATGAATTCAAGATAAATACATCAACTAATGTTGAAAGTATAAATAAATTTGTTTCCCCGGTATCAAATAAAGCTACCAATATAAAAGACGTAATAAACACTATACTTATAACTGTAGCTGGACCTAATTTATATTCATCAAGGGAATTTTCCACCCCATAAATATTTCTAGTATTATCTCTTCCTTTAGATTCATTACTCAATTTAACACACTTGATAGATTATGAATAAGATCCCCCACTGATGGAACCACAGATATGAACATCTGGACCCTGGGAGAGAGTGGATTTTACCCTACTTAATTGGAACACCCTTTCACAAAAAATGATTTTTATGTAATTATATTCTAAAATGATGAAAATTATATAGATTCCCCATATTATTGTGATATTTATGACTATTCATTCCAAACTACTTGATAAAATATTGTTGATATCCTAAATATTCATGAAAAATTGGTCTGAAATGAAACACGTTACCATTGGGCTTCCTTTTCGAGCTATAATATACACCATGGATAATGAAATTACCAAATAAATCCCACACCAAATCTAATTTTTCATTTATTTTTTTCTCAACGAGAGATTCTTTGTTGATAATCTATAAATTTTTAGAAGGCCCATGAGTATTAGGATATACCAATTATCAACCCTCAACCCCAACACACACCTCTGAGCCTTTAGGTACGATGGGACCACCTTATGTATGAAGAGTGTATTTGTAGTTTATGGATTCCAATGCTGGTCAAAATAATGAATGAGATGAAGAAGGAATCCAAATATAATGATGATTGAATGACATGATGATGCCTAGTTAATTATTGTTGAATGGTAGAATTAGATTTCATGCATGTTCAGTTCTACAGGAAGTCCAAATCTGACAATTAATGCAGTGATATTGAATTTCAATGAACACATGTCAATGCTGAAACATTGTTTACAACAATAAATAATGGTGATATAACATCCATATAATGAACACTAAAGAATATATGGTGGAAAGTGATGTTCTATGTGTGATCATTCAAAATAGACGAATTATGATATTTTCATGAAGAATATAAGAGTGTGAATTCTGTTTGGTTGAGAACACATCATGCATGCACTCATGTGAATGATTTAAGAACACTCTAATGAAGTGAAAAATAAATAATGATATGTATCCATTAATGGTATATACATTCGAATACAAATTCATGGGATTGGAGTGAAGTTGATGAATGTCACAGTGAGTTGAGATTGGAAAGAATGATGGTTCTAGAAGATAGGGAAGCTATAATACATTCCTCAGTTAATCTGATGATGCTTTCCTAGTATGTATTTCACAAACAACATAAGTTGGTTGTGGATCTTGTGATGAAGTAATTATGAAGGAATGGGTAGGAAACATGTTTCCAATCAGTTTTGTTGGTCATGAAAAAGCAAGTGTGTAAGGTGGCACAATTTTCTAGTGATTGCCAAAATTTTGGGGTCCCAAATTTGGAGTTGGGATACCATTGATAAAGTGGAGTTCTTTGAATATATCACCAAAATATTGAAAATGAATGAATTTATCAATATTATGCTTCATTAATTAGATCTCACAAAGACATGATGAATTATGATGGTGTTATTCGTGTTTACAATGAGATTTGCGAATGGAAAAGGTGTGGAGATTTGAAAGTAATATTTGTAGTCCAAAGGAAGAAGAATAATTGTGGTGGGAAAAATAATGAATAAGCATCACCATGGAACCTAGAATGATAGATAATCATGGTATTGAAAAGGATTTGACGTATACCTTTATGATTATGATGAGTTTCATGAATCTAAAAAATATCCATGGTGCTTCCGTAAACAGAGTAAATTTTAGATGAAATTTTGGAGCTCTATTATTTAATGGTAATGTGGATATAAGGTGGAATGAAGGTTCTAGTGTTAGTGGGAAACACTAATAAATATTCCCTGACATCATCATGAAAATTAGAGAAAGACTTAATAATAAATTTAGAGAACTTGAATTTAGATGATGCTTCGCAAAGTATGTTGCCTTGTGAAGGAAATGTGCTTTGCGAAGACAGGTTGTTATGTAAAGGATCAAAAGGCTTTGAAATGTTATGGGATCTGTGAAGGTAGTTTTGATTGTAGTGTTTTTGAGTTCAGAAAACTCATTCAGGCCCTGTGAAGGCTAGATCCTTGGGAGAGGCTGAGTTATGCGATGCAGGGTGCACTGTGAAGAAGTGTGCTATAGTAAGTAGTGTTCTCTGCAAAGGAACTCTATGAAGGTGTTTCGTAAAGGTTCTTTGTGAAGGATATTTGCAAATAGTAGTTTTGAATAAAGTGTTTTAAGTGAACTGCTGCTTGGGAAGACACCACTACACTATTCCATATCATTTTCTGTTCAAGAAGAATAATGTATTCCAACATAGAGACCAAGTATTACATAGGGAATAATAACTATTAGGATGAAAATCTGATCTAGAATTCATTGATATGATAATCACAACAGGAGTTTGTGATTCAATCAATAAAGAATATAATTTATCACAATGTTGTATGTTTTGCATGGAAAGAGAATGTTTAATGAATTGTGGGTTTTAGTGTAGCTTCTTTTTCACTAAATAAGTAGAAGAATAAGATTTTGTAGCTTTTAGGTTTGTTACTGGGAAAGAATAAGGGGGTTATGTTTATGCTAATAAGAAATTAACAACTGAAGAGTATAATATCATGTAGCAGTGTGACATCCAAAAGGTCTCAGTAAGTGGAAGACTCTATAGGTTTTTCAAACCATATTCAATAGGGAGAAGACTATCTTGAGAGGTAGTACATAGAAACATCAATGAGCTACTAGCTAGACAAGGTGGACACAAGTTCTGGGTAGATTATTGTTTCCCTCCCACCTCCAAAGTGTAGGGACCCACACTGACTAGCAGATTTTTTTCCTATATAGTCAAATTTAACAACATATTACATTATAGTGTTGAAGATATGTATTGGTCATTACCATGCATGGAAAGGACGTCTCTTATCTTATAGAGTGGTGATTCTTGTAAAAATAACATGTTCATATTTTTATGACATTAATATTATTGAATGTGATAGGGAAAAGAGACGAAGATAATAAATATCCTAATAGGTCAATAAGTACATGGAATTTTTTTAGGAATTGGCTTTTCAAGTTGTCAACACCAATTCACCCCCTCTTTGGTTTTATAATTACCTACACTGGTCCTCTAAAGGTAATAATTGGTGACTAGACCCGATTACAAGTGCACAAATAGAAAAAATTAAGGGAATAATGTATGAATATTGTGGTATCCTATTATTGAGGTCCTAATCTCTGATTAAGTTATCCCTTGTAATGTATTAGGATAATTTTTTTGTTAAAGATATTTTTGGCTGATACCCAGGTTATATCCTCATCTAACACAACATTTAGAATTGATTCACGCCATATCCTTCTTTGTCCATCAATAATATATATTTATTAACCAACCATAGAGTACCTAGGATTCTACAGAAATTTGAAGCTCCTATCAATACTCTCAATCCATTATTCAATTTCTGGGGGTCCTTTTTCACCGTGGAGGACATGTGGATTTTGTTTTGTAAATCATGAGCTGAAGTCCACTAATCATCTTAGGTTCCTAACAACTTCTTGACCCTAAGCCTCAATAAAATATTTTACAACATATTAAAAAGGGGGAACAATAGTGGATTATCATATATACCATATGTCATAACATATTCACTCATATCTGGAATATAATTTCTTATAGGAATAGTCTAATAAACATAAGAGAAAAAACAATAAATTAGAAGAATAATCCAAAAAACAATGGACCAATATCAGTTATCAATAATAATTCCTTGAAATAACATGAATTTTATAAAATATAAAATTATTTGAACAGTAAATAAAAAATAGAGAATATGAAAATTTTAATTTAAACCATCATCTAGTACTTTCATAAAACCTCATCCACCATGTATCAAGAAAATAAAAAAATAAATAACCACCCTTGTCAACCTAGCTTGACACACAAATATGAGCTAACCATACCACTTTTTCACATTCTATCCAAATTTTGATTGTCCTAAATCCAATGTACCAAAAACCCTAACCACACCATGGTAGTATCAACCACACATCATGTTGGACATTCCCTCTAATATAAATTTTCAATGGAATAACCTTTGTCAACTAGATATACCACCAAAAATGGTCTATTGCATAGTGAGATAAAGAAAAGAACAAAAAATATCATGTATAATTGATGGAACAAAAAAGTAATATGATGATTAATAGAATATATATCAATGAGACATATAAGTCAATCCACACATGAAAAAAATAATGATAAAGTTGAATATACTAAACAAGTCACCACGTGACCATCTGTCACCAACAAACCATCGCATTATGATAGAGAATAACGAAAAGAGTACCCAAAATTCGACAAGATTCCCTTACCATTTCATGATTCATACACAATATGGGTTTGAACATTATTATTTAATAGATAGGTTGTTATAATGTAGCTCAGCTGGATACCACCAACACGTCTATACATGTTATAAGATTAATAATCCATGAGTTCTAGCATTAAAAAAATTATATATATATCATTTTAATAAATGAAACCATTTTGATAATAGTAATAAATTTTTCTTAAATAAATACTATATTGAATTTTTAATATGAAAAATATAAAATGAAATATGTTAGTAATAGAAAAAACAAGCATAGAGACACCATATCATAATGATGTTAGAATAAATCAATGAATTAATTAACCATGTGATAAAACATTATATAAATGATAAATTATACCATTTCGTATCTATCCTATTATAAGACATGATTCATATAAAATAATACTAAACTAGGTATACGTTTGATCCAATAGATATTGAGTCTTACATAGTATGTTGATATCAAAAAGCCTCTAGTAGTAGTACACACACTATAGTGACATATCCATTTCTCGACGCACCAACGCTTCCCAATGTGCTATGATTTTCAAAACCATTTCAAAATATATGATAAATTTTGAAAAAAAAATTCATGTTATTTAACATCAACTCTGTGATTGGAAAACCCATCTATATTTTCCAAAAAATAATTTCGAATGTTAAGACACTCATTTTGAATCAATAAAATAATAGAATTGAAAATATAATATAGAAATTCAATATTTAAAACCACTTATATATATATACCAATGCTAATAAAGTGGGAAACATATCTACTTTCAATAATGGAAATTGGAATCCAATATATTTTCTTTTGAAGGATGAGGAATAAAATAAAACTACAATGCATTAATAGAAAATTCCAATAGATCAAAATATAAATCACTAACACAACTAACACATCATCGTAGAATAACATCAATATATATTTAAGAGAACCTATTAACTAGGGATAATAAACAAAAAACCTTGGTATTAAAATATCTAACGATGTGATAGAGAAGGATGGAGATCACCCAAAATCACAGTAAATAAATTATGGTTGTTCGGTGTGCCAATTTAAAATTGATTATGCATACATCATGGTAAAAACTACTGAACCTAAATTATTCATTTCATGAACCCCTTCAATGAAATAATTTCATGAATTCCATGTATGATAAAAAATTCATCACCTGAATTAATATAAAACCCAAACACTGAATAACGATGTGTAATGTTTTCACAGCTTTTATGTTTTTACACTTTGAACAATACTCTTGATATTTTACCAAAAATACTTCACATTGTGTATCCCATTCATGATGTGAATATTCATAGTAGTTACTTCATAGACCAATTTTTTGTTGAAAATCAACAAACATATTCTAGAGGATATCAGAACAAAATTAGCATCCGCAAAAACATTTACACATATATAACTTGACTATATTATTTCAAATAAGCATACATCTTCAAAATTTATGTCATTTTACCCACCAAAGGATCTCTATCCATTAGGATCCTATAAATAACCTAAATAATAAGGTTAAAAAAATAGTCAAGGAATAGATGAATTAAACTACTATTTTTTTACAATCTGATTTCATGGATATTAATGATCACATGATGCAAGATATTTAGGTATATTCTATGTTGGATGAAAAAATTTATATGTGTAATTTTTTCCACATAGGTTAGTTAATGGGTATTATTCCACATATAGAATAACTTTTTCCACTGATATCTTAAGCTTGAACCATGGGCAGTACTCAGATACCCATTCAACTCTCTTTATGTTTAAGTTGTGCCTCCCAATGTAGTCCCATCTTCCGACATGCATATGTTCTCAAGTGGGTGATAAACATTCCCTTATTCTTTTAAATCTACATACCCTCCCTATGGGTTCTATGTCACCACATTCTAACATTGTTTCTTAGTTATCTGACTCTCCAATGTGGTGAGGATTCCTACCATAGCACAAGATTGAGTTTGTTCCTATTTCTGTTTAGATAGCCATATTTTTAATAGTTAACTCCCATAAAATATATTTACATAAATTCTATATAATTCCATGAAAAAGATACTCAAAATCAGAATTTTATAAATAAATTTATTACTAAAAAATAAAAATCTCTAATTAAAAAATTAAAATTCTTCTTCATGATCTTAGACATCCTCAATAGATGTTCATAATATAGAATAAAAAAACCGTTTTCATCTCAACAATTACATATGATAGTAATTCTAAAAACACCCATGAAAATTATCACATACCTTTGGCATGAATAATTGTTCAAAAATAATCACATTTAAATCAAATTTACTTTTCAACTTCAAAGAATATTGAAAAATAATTTCATTTTAGTAAGTCCTTAATAAACCATTTTGGTTATTTATTTAAACCTATGATCACCATTGTAAATCGGAAAATATAGGAGGTGACCTCAAATAATTTTTACGGAGTAAATCATTATAAATGGAATATATATATATATGTTCAAAATTTACCATAATATGGTGAGAGACTTGATAATTATAAAAATAGAATTATTAATGGAAAACGATCATGAAAAAATCACATGCGACCATGAGGAAGGATAGATTAATCATAGATAATGTCCTAAATCCAAAATTAGATGGTTTGGAAGCGTACCATATTCCAAGGCCTATATATGTGTAAAAATATGAAAAAATAAATAAATAAAACTATGGAGACATACGATGTAAATTTCTCAAATGTATATACATATAAAATCCCAACATATATAAAAGATAAATATAATAGAACATCATAATAGAAAGGGTTGGGTTTACAATATTTTTAGATAATCCTATTGGATTGGGAATACTCAATAGAACCATAAAATTTTTGACTTGAATGAAATTATATTACAATAAATGTAGGGATCCCAAAAAATGTATTGATTCAAAAAAAAATTACAGTGATATATAATTCTTGGAAAAACCATCACATATATATAGGTTTTTCATATGAACATTGAAATAATAATCATATATAAAAAAATATTGTTCTATAGTTAATGAAAATAAATTGTCCATCTAATGAGTGAATGTGACGACCTGGATAAATATAATTTATTTTAATTAATAAATTATTTAGTATTCAAACAATATTAAATAAATGTTATTATTGTAAAGTTAATTAATTTCACTATCCAATTGAATAATATATATATCATAGTGAAAACACATCAATCAAATTTATTAAGTGTGGGGTATTATAAACAAAATAATATTTTTAGAAATATTATATTAACTCAAAGTTGGTTATTATAAAGAAATATCCATTGATAAATATATCCTCACATAGAGATTTCATTTTCAATGTACCACATGTACAAATGAACATAGATAATTAATGAAAGGATTATTTCAGTGAAGTAAAATCATATATATATGTTTATTTAGAATGAGAATATAAGAAAATGTCTTTTAAGATGTGTATTTACAAGGTATTGACATATGTGAAATATCCTATTTTATAATATATTAAATTATAAGATATTTTGTAAAACAATTGAGTAGTTTTTATACAATGTTTTAATAATGACAAATATATATATGAATGGTATACAGATAACTTTCATGAATTTTCTTGAAGATAATAAGTATATATTTTAAATATGTTTTCTACATATAGTTTATAATTCATTTGAATAGGATCCTTGATAATAAATATATGGATTTTTTAATAAAATTTAGAGGGACACAATTCATAATTTTCCTAGTTTATAAATTATATTATAAATAATTATAAGGGATTTTATGGAAAATAGAAAATGGATTTTTGTTGGAAACTAATGATTTTTAAAAAAAATTGTAAAGTAATATTTATATATGTATAATAATAAATTACATGGAAATGTATTATAAAGATAATTCAAATATAATATTCAAGAAGTATTAAATTTTACAACATAAAAGTGGGTAAAGTATGAAAAATTTATATGATAATAGATTTGATACATTTAAATACATAAAGGAAATGAATAAAATAATTTAATTTGAAATTTTCTATCAATTATCCATGATATGTTTGGAAATAGATAATTAATTGTTTGATGGATGATTAATGATTAAAACCCATAACAATATTATAAGGGATGACTTCGGTAGAAAAGTTTTAGATCACATTGAAAAGTTACATAAATCTAATGAAAATGTCAATGGGAAATGAGAATGATAAATACAATAAAAAATATATAGAACTCATTTTAACAAAGACTAAAAATTGAAATATATTCCCCATGATATAGATTAAGAGAAAATCCAAAGGAAATGTTTAGTGGGTGGGATCCCCTTTAAAAAAACATACGGTATAAATTAGAAGTTAATAATGGATACATAGAAACAATAATACAAAAAAAACAATAATTAAAAAATATTAAGGGATATTTTTCTGAAATTAGAGGCGAGTCATTCAAGAGATGGTAAGAAATAGAGAAAGAAACATTAAAATTGAATGAGTATTTGGAAGGGAAAATCCTAACCTTGAGTGTCAAATCACATCATATTTCATATAACATCAAGAAATTTAAAATTATTTAAATTAAATAATTAATAAAATAACATTATATATGATTATACATATACTATTATTCATTATTTATTTGATTATTCTCTAAATAATATAATAATAATTTTTTTGATGATTATTTAGATATGTTTGGTCCATAGTTCCAAAACATATTCAACATATTTACAATGGTAAAAGTTTATTATCTTATAGTAACATAATATCTATATGTTTAATGGTATTGTGTTCATGTAATTTTAGAATTAAAATAGTTTATTAGTATAATATATTCTATAAAAAATTTCTAACCTAATAATAACATCATGGTAACCTTTTGTTACAGTTTAAAATGCCATGATTTTTCATAGTCAATATCTTCATTGCAATGTTCATTTTATCTAATGAGAATTAAATAATATGTGTAAATGATTATTTGTGTTATATTTATACATGAAAATAATTATATATTCTTTCTAAAATTAATAAGTGAAATTAAAACCTAATCATTCACTTGGTAAATTAAATTCTATCCGGAGTGAATTTCATTTTCATAAAAAATTAAATTCAGGGAAAAATTAATCAATATTTGATATTTATATGTATATTAAAGTTGAATTAACCAAATTTTTCATTATATGTTTAAGAGATTTATTTTATGGAAAGGGAAATAGGATAATGAAATGGAAATCCATAGGTTTTAAAAACCATAAATTAGTCTTTGAGATGCCTCATTAGTGTTAATCCATCAATGAAGGGACATTTGCTTAGACTAAAAAATAATGGTTGTGTCATGGAATGTTTTTAGATTGGTTTTTATAGTTCACTATCAAATGTGACATCTATAATCTAGCCATTGGATTGTAAGGTATACAAAGGAAATTCCAAATTATGAAATTTTTATATAAAATATTAATATTACAACACATTAAATTAATGAAAATAAAAAATTACACAATTTTTTATTATAATAATTTATTCATATAAGGATAAATATTGTTCATGATTAAACTATTCAATTTTCTAAAAATGAAATTTATCATTATATTATTTATATTCGATTAAAATTAAAATTTCAAAATTTTAGTAATTGAAATTGATAAACAGTAAATCATTTTTTTATTTCATCATGTCAAAATAATCTAATGATAATTTTTTTACAATTTTTTGAAATAATTTATTTTTTGTCGAATAGTCAAAAATTTCAATCATAAAAATACAATTAGTCTTATAAAATATTGATGATATAATAATGACATGAACATATTTTAAAATTATTTAATTATATAGATGTATTTTTTATATTTAGTACAATGTATATAAATATATAATTCCTAACATAGAAACTAGAATTTGAAATTTTTGGAAAACCATGTAATTTTTTTATTAAAATAAAAAATATTTTCAGTTCATCTCATTTAATGAAAATATCAAAAAGGTAAATTCATGTATTATGTTTTTTTAATGTATAATTTTCTCCATTGATTAAAGATAATATAATAAATTTATTATAAATTATGTGAGGTATTTTTTAAAAAAAAATAATTTATGCTTAAATTATGGAATTTAATAATAATAGTTTTGGTTTTCTTTTGCGTACTAATATTAAAGGTAATTTTCACCACATATAAAAATAGAAAAATACAGAATTGAACTTATATTTTGAATCATTATATTATTATTTATTTTTTAAAAAGTTGGGGTTGAAGCCTTATATTTATTATTAAAGCAAATCAAAGACCTCTTTAACTGGGTAAAGGGAGCACCATTACATTGTCGGAAGGCCCAGTGGGCAATTAGCCCATTACATGGCCCGAAAGCCCAAATTTTTGGCCCAAGGCCCATTCTGTGAATAGTAATGCTACAGTACCCACCATCTAGAGTTCCACACAGTAACCGCTACTTCTACAGTGACATGCCGCCAATACCGTGACCTACACCCGCTACAGTGCCCGCTGCCACTACAGTACACTACAGTTCTGCCACTCCATATATTTTAATATATCTATAATATTTTTAGGTGGTTGAAAAACATTATCTATAGAAATAAATTTAAATTTTAAAATTTTATATATTATTATTACAATGTTAAATTATATTTTAAATATTGGCTTGGTTATAATAAATTTTAATTATTTTGAAACACTAATATAGCACTTTTGAAAGAAATAGAAAAATAATAAATTATTTTAAAAATATTAAACGTAATATTTTTTGAAATGATTGTGGTGTTCCATTATTTTTTTGGATAATTATAAATTATTTTTTATTGTGAAATTTATTATATTTAAATCAATTTTTTCCTAATACAGTTACATTTAATATACTTGAATAATCAAGACATGATGTTAAATGATATTAAATGTATAATATTTTTAAATAAATGTAAGTTCATATAAATTATTTATATATTCAGGTATATAGGAAATTTATTATTCTAACAGTCATGGTTCATTTATTTTCAACTTGGAGTTTTTTAAATTACTTTGTTTTTAATTATTAATGTCTAAATATTTGAAAAAATGCCCATGATTTTTTTCAGTAAATGGTGAATTTTCTATCCATTTATAAGTTATATATGAGTTTGGTATTTTCTAAAAAAAGTTCACAAATAACTCTATAATATCCCGGTATAACTTCTCTCTTCCTTAGTAGTCATAAAATTTATTATTTCTAATGTCCTTAAGATCAATCAAAATTCCACATTTCAATGTTCTAGATAATGGTTTCCAATCCCCTATCACATTACTTATTTACGATAATTTATCATGAAATATTATAAAGCCTTACCATATTTTAATGAAATGTGTCCATAGTTATTATAATATAATCTATTTTATAAATTTATGATAGTTTATCACTTTTTATCTCTCAATTAACTCTTCTCCATATGGTATTATTATGAAAAAATATAGGTTTTTCAATGACGATCTCTTCATTAAAAACTATTCTTTTATATTTATTATAATGTATGAAACAACTCAAAATTTATCCTAAATCACGGTTATATATATTTTGAACATTATTTTATAAAACATACACATTCATTATTTTTAAACATGTTTTAAATTCATTTGTAAAACAATATTCCCCACAGATGTTTTACACAACCAATGTGAAATATGATATTCTCATGAATTTTAGAGTCCCATGGGTATTTTTTAAAAGTTATTTTTTAGTATATCATTAATATTAATTTAATTTTATGATTATTATTATGTAATATTAAAATTATACATTACAACAAATAATGTTAATGTAAAAAACATGGTTATTTTTTTACCATAAAAACAAGCTTATTAAGAAAACATTTTCAGATGGTGATGATTGGTTGACCTATTGAACATCCAATGTTATGGAATGATATGGAAACTATTCATTGACTCTAATTTTGTTCATGAATCCATATAACTAATACCATTTATCATTATGAATATAATAATCATGATTGGTGATTATGAACTGATCAGTCCCAAAATGACTAATGTAGACTATTTAGAATTATTAATGAAAAATACATGATAAAAACGGATGATAAAATGAATATAATCATATATATATTTCTAAATGAAATATATAAATAATATAATTTATTATTATAGAATTTATTATAAGTATGTGTAATTTTAGCACTCAATTCAATGATATTTTTAACTCAATTTATTTTCATTGGGTTATATATCAAATTCATTAAGAATGTTATGCGATTATTGTTTGTGTTATAACCATATAATGTTTTTTTATTTACAAATATTTTATGTGGATTTAAATTTTATCCGGATAACATTTTCATTGATGGATTCCAATTTCAAATTTTGCATGGTGTAATTACTACCACATGAATGTGTTTCAACATGTTATTTAATAGAAATAATGAGTTTTGGAGGATCATAAAATGTTCCATCATTAAATGTCTTGTGGTAATATGAATTACCAAATTGGTAATTATCTCTCATTCCCAACCATTCATCGTTGAGAAATGGTTTGATTGAGGGAACCATATTCATTTACATGGTGTATATACTACCTAATTAAAATATAATATCTTGAATCTATTTATACTAATTGTTTATTTATTCCATATTAGGTTCTTCCATTAGAAGATATTTTTATTTTTTCAATGGTTTTAAATAGGAATTTATAAAACCCTCTAATTAATGTTTTTATGTCTCTTAGAAACTCTTCTTCCTCATTAATCATATTAATTAAAATATTTAAAATTTTCTCTTATTTATACCCAAATGATTTAAAAATCCAGTTTCATCAATATTATAAATTTTATAGATGTTTTAAAAGCAATTCTCACATTTTTTTCGAGACAAGTCACTTATCATCCTCATTACAAATGTTTTAAAAGATTTTTATATATTTTCAACATGAATAATATTTCTCTCAATATGTATTTTATAAATTATAAATAATCATTTATAAGTTTATGTGAATTTTCTAATGAAAAACATTTGAAATTTTTCAAACTATTTTTTTAAAGGATTATTAAAATTAACAAACACTTTTCCTTTTTTGTTAAATCATATTACAAACGCTTTTATAAAGGTATTTCTCTTGTAAAATTTTATTTTTAAATGATTATTGTACTTCACTAGAGATATTTTCTAATGATTTCATTATAATTATTTCTAATGATGGATTATGAAATTGTTTTAATGATATTGTTATGAAACACATTTCAATTTTTATGAATTAATCATTATATTAATGGATTGATGGTTTTTATGAGTTTTATGATGAAATGGAATTTTTATATAATTTATTCATTTTCTTGTTCTTTTAACTTATTAAGGATAATTGGTTATCCTTATATATCTCATGGATATGGGTGAAACAGATATGGCTCTACAATGCAATTGGTAATGTGATGGAGTTAATAGTTATAAGTTACTCTTAAGAGAACATTGGAATTAAATTTTAATGTTATTCCTTTGTAATACTGATTAAAATAGTATTATGAAGATAATTTCACAGTGTTAAAAATAGTTTATATATACATTGTTCGAGTTATAATGGCCCCTTCATATAAATTTTGATTTCACATGAGTAGTGATTTTTGAATTATATGGCTCATATCCCATGTTATATATTTATTCCATGTCTCATGCTTTATGATCCACATTTTTATGGGTATAAATTATTTAATGTTACTCTCATGAAATTTTATTGTGTAAACATAATATTTTCCACATCATATTCTTCTAGAGTATATCAAATTTTAATTTCTTATGCTTAACATTACTAAGCGTTTTATACCTCCAACATTATTTTTCCACATCCCTGGGTTATGAAAAATAATGTTATGTATGATGTTTATATATTTTATTCATGTGTGAATAATTTAATGGGTTAAATTTATGACTAATCATTTAATAATAAAATCATGGCATAATTGGGGAAAATTCATATTCAGGTGAAAATACATGGGTTCAGTTACACAAAATAACTTTACTAATTATCTAAAAAACTAAAACAAAATATTATTTGGAATGAAAGTGGATTAATATTTATTTTTTTATGCTGTAATTATATATGATTAAAATTGAATCACATTTATTTTTATCAACGAAATAATTGAAAATATTATTTTTTATCAAAGAATCCATGTATAAAATTTTGGGGTGTAATAATTGGAATAAGAGTAAGGGTATAAATAACATTAGAAGACTTGATGTTATATTTTTAATATAATATAAGACTTATAGATATCCTCCTGTGATAAATATACTATGGATGATCATAATATTCAATTAATAAATATTCTATTTGAGTTTTGAAGCTATAGTAGTTTAAGGAGATTATTAAAAAATTTCTTATATGCAATAGAAGTTTTTGGATTTTAACTATTTAATGAATAATGATATTATATTTTTAGACATGTAAGATTTTAGATATAATATATCCTTCCATTATAATACATTATTTATTGTTGATATAATTATTATTGATAAGGATATATAGAAAGATATTTTTTCAAATATTTATGCTAACTAATAGGTATTATTACTGCGGCATTAAAGATAAATGTATTTTTTTCATATGAGTGTTTATTAATTTTGAGTAATATCTTACTTTGTTATAACCATATTGGTTTTATTAATGATAAGAGTATTATATGTTTATCCTTTAAGGGATCTCTTGATCTATTTTTAGTTATTTTCATGGTTTAGGATTAATAAATATTTACCTTGGATAATAATCATTTTGGAATATGGCATGAAATAGACAAGAACACTATTTGAAATTAAATTTCTTTTATTTGAACTAAATAAATACATATATTGTCTATTGTTATCTATTGTGATATTAAAAGAATGCATCAACTCTATAATAATTATTTTAAAATGAAAATGTGATCATTTTATATTCTTTTTTCATTAATTAGTCAAATTTTATCTCTTTTGGAAAATTAAATTTAAATTAAAAGATTATTTATTTATGAATTTAGTTTTATTTAATTTATAATGAATGTTGGAATAATTCCCATCTTCTCTAGTGGTTATTTATTTTCAATGTATATATTTTCTCATGTTAATAATGTTCTCCAAATTTTGTAACTTTATTTTGTATTATTTGAAGTGAAATTAATATTTTAATTTTCCTTCATTAAATGTATGTTATATTTGAACTTTTTATGATACAGGATTACAACAAAAGTATTTTAAATTATTAAAAAAAATTTCTTTCATTATTGTATCTTTTTTTGTTGCATTTTTTAAGAGGGTAAAATGAAACATCCAGATATTTGAATCCATATTCTTTTAATGAAATAACTTGTTTGACTATATGTTTAATATGTAATACCAATATTAAATGAAGATTAATATTATTATTTAAATATGACTATCATAATATAGACATTAGATTGTCATGTATGAATAAAAATGGTCTAATTATTAAATATATGTAGATAAATTTTAATAAAACAGGCTAATTTACATTTTTATGAAATTATGATTTTAAAATAATGAATTGAAAGTTTATGAAGCCTTTATAATTAAAAAATATATATTTAATAGTTAATATAATAAATTTAATAATAAAATGTTTAAATTTTTAATATATTTTTTACATATCTTAAATATATTAAATATTTTTAGTAAAGAAACCAATACATTTGGTTGTTCACTTCTAATAATATTTTTAAATGATTTATTTTTGGAATTGGTATAAAAGTGAAATAAGTATTCTTTTTTAATAAAAATTCCAATAATTAAATGTAAATCAACATTATTCATGCCTTTTGTGTAAAATCATTTTTATGCATACAACATATATTTTTCTAAAACAGGTTTTTATTGAGTTTTAAATATCTTTGTTAATCATAATTGTATCAACCTTTTGAAATTAAATCCTATAAAATTAATTAAATATATTTAATCATTATGTTCGTATTTTATAATAAGATGAATATTATTTTTCATCATAATAAATAGTTACTATTGTTAATGTTTATCACCATGATATTAGGTAAAATTATGTAAATGGGGTTTGAACTAAGGGATAATGCCGCAGAATGTATAAAAACCCAAAAATTATTTCATTAGGTGATTTTATTGTATCTAAATCATCCATTCATTGAAATTATTGGAATATGGCCCCAGTTTCTTTTGATAAACACCATTATATTATTTTAAAAAAATTATAATAAAAAATGGAACTTTCGTTCCATTACTAAATCTACCATGTTGTTATAGGGATAAAAAGAATATATGACTTATTATGAATTTTTATTTTGAGTTTGAATATTTCTAAATTATAGTATTCTTGTTTTCATTTTAGTGATTATATAATTTACTTGAATGGTTATAAAACATTTATGTAGCACTTATGAAAGTAGTCGAAATGTCAAGGGATTTTTCTTTAAAATACTAAAAGTTAAATTACATGGAGGATATAGAGTGGTACATTATTTTAATATATGTTTATAAAGTATTCATGGTATTAAAAAATTTATTTATGAATGAAAATGTTTTCTGATTTATTTAAATTCAATATATGTGAATTATAAAAAAATAAAATTAAATGATATCTAATATTTAGAATTTATTTTGTAGTACATTATAAAAAAATAAAAACTATATGTTTAGAATTGTTTTGTCAAATTTTCTTGAGTATCTTTCTTGGTTCAATTTTATTCCAAATGACATTTTTAAAATTATTTTTTAAACCATTGAGACCAAATATTATTGGTTATTTCCATTAATTTATTACAATAAAAGGGGCCTAATTTATCCTTCCTTGAGAAACATATGAGTTATATTATTTCACAAATATATTCCAAAATCAGACTTTATACATTAAATTATACTTCCCAAACCCATTGAGTGATTATATTTCTCTTTTATAAAGTCCTTATGATCAATTGATAGGCGATATCTCAAAGATTGATGTAAGGGCTTCCAAGACACTTTCTCATTTATTAATTATGAATATGTATCTTTAAATCATATTAAAAAATCACATATATCACCTCTACGATTGAATTCATATATTAATAAAATCTATTTTATCATCTTATGATGGGGAATAATTTTATACATTTCAATATATTATTCATCAGAAGTTGGTATTAGGTCAAAAATAGAGGTTTTCAGTGACAATTATTTCATGTAAAAATAATATCCTAAATTTTTTTAACAATAAATTAGCATCTATAAATTAATTTTAATTTATTCACTAATGTATTATAATATATATATTATAATATTTACAAATTATATTGGTTTAACAATCTTTTAAACACATTTAAAAGTTTATATTCACCATGGTGGTTTTATAAAACTTCTGTGACTAATAATGTTTTCAGCAAATTAAGACTGTAATGAGTACTCTACAATATTTATTGACATCATTGATAGAAAAATAATATCAAATTAGTTTTTGGTTTATTATTCTATAATTTTAAATTATACATTCTAATAATGAATTAAAATTTAAAAAAACATGGTTATTTAAAACCATAATATCATACTTTCTATGGAAGGGTTTCCTGGTATTAAAATTTTGATAAACTATTTCACATACGTAATATTTTACGTATATCGAACTGATAAATTTAATTTTCTTTATTTTATGAAATAATATTACTAATACATTTGACAATTATGAATATAAAAAATTAGTTTGGAGATTATGAACTGAATGACACCAAAAACATTGACGAGAGAATAACCTATTTAGTAAATGATTGAAACAAATAAATATGTGATAATAATAATGTAATAGAAAAAAATAATAAGAATCGAGTATTTTTTTAATTTTTATTTAAAAAGTAATGGGGTGTACAAGGAATGTCAAAACATAATGAGATGATATTATTAACTAAAATTATTTCAATTAGTTTATATTACATATTATTAGACTACGTTATGAAAAAATGGTGTTTATTATTAGTAGGATTATTTTTTTGATGTCTATCAAATTTAAATTTCACACACCCAAAAAATAACATGTTGGATATGTTAGGTGTCAATCTTAAGAAATAAATGTTTATTTTCTTGAGGATTCTCCCAATACCTTTGTTTTTTTTAAAAAATATTTGAAAATTTGCAATGAAAATACACATTAACAGTGATAAAATCTATAGAGTTAGTCAAAAGTGCGATGAAAACGTTAATGAAAAAAATGGAACAGAGAAAAGAAATATGGATGATTGTAAGGGATAATATGGTTAATTATAGTTTGATCCACTCTTAGATCCCTTTCAATGAAATTATGAATAAAAAAATAAAAAAAATCACAACCACACATAGTGGATAGATTATTTCTAAAAAAATACCTCTCTCACAAAAAAAACATGAGTATAATTTCATATAATCACTTCCATAACATTATAACTCTCTCAATGTTATGAAATATTCCCTTAAAAACACTTTACTAAAGAATTTAATCTAGGATGAACTGATACCAACCTTATAAAAAATTATACAACCTCACCTATGAAATCGTATGAGAGACTAAAAGGATAGATATTCACTTCCTCGATCAAGCCTCCTAAATTAACAATCCATTTCTGGAAGAATGAGATCATATCATAGATGATAAATAAAAACATCATAATAATTTTATTTACAATTGGGAAAAGATTTCACTATGATATAAAATTATTAATATGAATGATAAAATCAATATTTACTCATATGAATTAAGAAAGAGTGTTCTATAGGAGGAAACAACTCTTATTCGCAATAGTAAATTGAAAAAAAATGAAATGAAAATTCCAGTTGGAATTTATCCTTGTGTTATGATTTTATGTATTCATCACTATCTTTGAGTGGATCCACTAGTGTGTTTAATAATACATCAATGAAAATATGTGACAGCTCTATGTGGTAATGAAATTGAAGGAAATCAGTAACCATATGTACTATACTTAACAAGTGTTGTAGTCACTATAATCTTCTAATGAATCTCCTATATTTTCATGATGAATTGAATTTTTTTTTGAAATCATCATTTTAATGAAATAAATAATTATTGGTTTATCAACATGTGAGCCAATAGATTCCACATGAGCATTCTATAACTCAAGCTTCCCCATGATTATAAATCATTTTGTTGAGGAACCTTATGCATCACTATAGGCATGAATCCCATTTATCCTCAAGTAACATACCTACGTTAACCTAACACATATCCCATTTGATTAACCAATATCTAGATTCTAACTAATGAAACTGTATCTACTCTAATGGTACCCTTACATGGACTTCATTGTTTAATGCCAGCACATAACCCTAAAAAAGTATTACACCACTTCCCTTATGTGATATACGTTGACCTTTACAATAATACTCCTACAAAATTACATATATTTAGTGAGAAATATATTATAGTGATCTAATAATATTGGGTTGATGTATCTACAGTTCCTTCACTGGTACCATAGGATCAAATTTACATAGATTAAACATCATACATGGTCAAGAATCTGGTTATTTTCTTACAGGTTCATTAATGTGGTCAAGAATCCTTATTTTCAATTGTTCCTTTGAGGTTCGTTGTCGGATCGTTTTTAAGCTTCAAATAGATGCTTCTTCAATATGTAATCAGGCTAGATTTCATAAGGTATCATCCTTATTCCACAATAGATTCCTTCATCCATTGTTAACATTGTATATTTGGTATATTTCAGTTTATTTTTCACAACTATAACTCAGAAATCAACCATGATTCAAATTCACTCAATCGTTCTTCTATATATTCCTCTACAATCTCATTTATGTGGGAGTTAATCATGTGGTGCACAAGGTTAGTTACTATTAGTCTTCCTGAATAATCATTTTTTGGATTGGTGGTCCTTTTGTTTTGGTTCTGAAATGGTCTATGGTTCAGTCTTCATTATCAATTGTTGGATGTTGTTCCTAAAGGAATCTGAGGAGCAACAAAAGAATGAAATATGAACTGTTTAAAATTTTTCATTTGGATTAATTATAAAAACACTAAATCTACAAAACCAACTTTTTTAACTTCTAAAAAGATCACATGTAATTCAATTTAACCCTAAAAAATACAATTGATTGAATAAATTAATGATATCGTGTTCAATTGATGTGTCTCGTTTGATTATCTAACCATTTATATGTCGTGGATGTGAGGTTCCATAATATGAATCCTCTAGATCATCCATGAATGCTCCACAATCCATTGATCTTCTATCTTTGTTTCCCAAGATCTTACATGTGAAATTGAAGAGTTTTTCAACATCCCTTTGATCCCTTGAAGAACACAAACATGATTGAGAAAGTGTAATTGATTTGACCATGATTTTCCTCAATAATATCTCTATATGAACATTATAAGAGTGGGGATGTATTCTTATTTAAAAAAATTAATGAAAATGGTAGATATCACTATTCAAGTGGCTAAAATAGGCATTTATAATTTGGTTATACTTTATGAAATATTACATTAGTCTATGATAATTAATAATATTTAGTTTAGACTTTTAGATACACACACATGAATTAATAAACATTTCATATATGTATCGATTATTTTATCACATACTTGTAATACTATAAAATACTATATGAAAAAACATAATAACCATTAACCTACGTTGTATTCTCCCCAAAAAAATATAACAAACCTTGAACAACATATATTCTCAAAATACACATATCCATTGACATGAAGTACCAATGACACCCAAAACAGCTGGTGTTACTATTGGTAGGTCTATCCTCTTGATCTCAACTACTCAAGATCACCATGGGAGAGCTTCATGGGAAAAAGTCTTGATAATTACGATCCCCCAACAACTGATAGTCAAAAATCATATGTTTTATATCAGTATGCTCAATTTGGATCATCAGAAATAATTTTATGATTACTACCATAATGTCTTGTTTTTCTCATGATAGATGAGAAATGATATAAATTTTTGATATAAAACCTAATTTATAGAAATTACCCTATAAATAGTGTGTGATGAAATATCAATTATATTATAATATGTATAAACACATGTACAAATCAAAAATCATCCATGAAATAGTAATCAAAAGTATTGTTCATGTTGGTTCTATGGAAGCCAGTTTTATAACACTCCCACTTTAACTAGATCCAACATTCAATCCATCCATTTTATCTCTCACATGATAATAACATGTTTTTTTGGAGTTATGTCTTTAGCCACGGGCCTACCACATTTTCACTACAAGTATATTCTATTATATGACACTTTATTACTTTATATTAGATTAAATAAGAGATAATATCATTGAGTATATAAATTTTCAACACTCTCTAAATATTAAATATTATATATTTATATTAATATAATTACCATATAGAAATAATTTACATAATTTGTGTGATTCCATGAACTGGAACAAATAATTTCCAATTTCAGAATACTTCTCTGGTCGCTTCATAAGTCACACATAACTCAGTATTTGTGTGTATGACAACCACCAGATTGAATGAGCTTTTATTTATCATTAACATAACCTAACTATGATATTAGATCATATTAACCATATAGAAAGACTATTTTCTGTGTCATTATAACGAGTACCTTTTACACTCTACAAACTAAGTAAAATTATTCTGTACTTTCTCAAGTTCAATCTGATAGTTGTGATAGATTCCCTTTCAGTCCTCCTAGAAAATTGTTATATTCATACTATAGAGTAAATTTTGTAATATGAAATATCATAATTATCAAATAATATTATATAGTTCCATTGATGGTGATTAAGTAATTATAATCACCACATTAATCTCCTCCCACCCCTATGCATGTATTCTTAGAGAGATTTATTGTATATGAAACAAAAAAAAATTCTCTCTCAAATTTTTCAAACATGTATTTTATCAATACCATATCCGTATATGTATGGTTTATTAGGTCTAAGAAACCATTTTATCCACCTCAGTTCGTATCATTCTCTAAAACATAGGTTTCTACATTAAGAAAATATATGGATAGTTGCTATCATCTTCGTATTAACTAACTATATGTCATATAACTATTTTCCTTATGTTAAAAAAAATATTTTACAAAGAAATAAATACAACTCCAACTAACCTCCGGATGAAACATGCCAATGATTCATTCCAAATGAATATTCTATGATCATGTAATTTTCTTTATTCCAAGACAAGATTTCAAAATACATACAACCTTATTGTAATTTTATAATGTCGACATCCCACTATAATTGTGTTGTATAAAAAACATCAATTATTGGTGATCATAACTCCCAATTCATAGATTAATGATCATAGAATGTATACATGAAATATAAAATTAAATTGATTTTGGAATAATGACTTTCAATTACCAATTAAGCCTTATTATTACCACATTTTTATGATCTATGCATATTCACAGATGGATTTACACAACAATATTAAAAACAATAAGCATCATGTACTTTGATACATGGAATCCAATATTTAATTTTAATTGATCTCTTAAAATTTATCAAATTTCTATATATTTATTACATGTAATAATTTTTATTTTTAATGAATAATGTTTCGCCGACCAAAATGAATATAAAACCATGAAAATGGTTTTATTTTCCATATTCAACACGCATCTCTAGACCATTCATTTTCCACATATTTTGTGGAATTTGTTCGTATAAAAACAATTTGGGAATCATAAACATTGAATAAGCTAAATTAAATCTTATTACCACGTTACCAAATGTATACGTTCAATATTTTTGTAGAATTATTGTCTATTACAAGACAATATCATTTCGATCATATGGATTTCTATTTTTTCTATTGAAAACATTATGATGATTATTATATATGCACATTTTTTTCATATTTCATGTTTATTTATATGCTAAAAATATCTTTCCATCAAAACATATGTTCTTTTAAAAATGGATTTGTATCATATTATAACACATATGATATCCATTTTTAATTATATTTTTCATATGGTTATGGGATATTGTGGCTATTTGAAAATCATGTCATGAAAAATGGATGTATATGTAAAGCATGAATTTTAACATTTTTGTTATTTTTACTTACAAAATGACAATGATATGGAATGTGAAATAGGTTTTTATGAATTTATCCATGCTAAAATTTATTGACCAATGTGAAAAACTAAGAATCGCTATTAATCCCCATTATTAGCATCATAGATGAGATGAATATAATGTAATGTGAGTTCGTTAATTAATCCAACCTATATTATATTTATCTGTGAATCCTTGGTCCTGATATTATTCAACACACGGTCGAAGAGAATCTCATATCTTTTTACCATCCGTATACAATATTTCAATTTCACATTCCTTAAATACATAATGGATTTCTATAATGTATACTTACCAATATCTTACCATAGCAATAATCCATGCATTCTAGACGAATTAATTACAAAATATTTATTGATTACCTTTATTTCTAATTGGTTTTGGTCCAAAACTATGTACATAGATGTTTCCATAATACCAACATTCTTTAATTCCAAAGAGTCAAAAACAATAGTGGGAAAATCCTTGATAACTATTTATTTTTTCTTCACAAATAATTAGATTTCCATATATATGTATATAATTCATACATTTTATATTCATTATGTATTTACAATGACTCAAAAAATAAAGATCAAATTTTTGAGTATTAAACACAGCATAAAAATTATTTCATTAACTATAATAATTTCTTCTTATGTCCAAAATAAAAAGTGAGATTAAATTTTTGGTAAAAAAATTTCATTTATAACCATTTACAAGAAAACTTTATGTTGTTTTCTTCTCAACAATAAATTAGGAACCACCATATCTCAGGCTCTTGGAGAACATGCCTTACATCTCATAACATTTTTTTGATTACATGGTTAGTGCTTTTAATACACATATGTGATTTCAATATTGTATTAAATTAAAAAAAATTCACATAATAGTCACAAATAATTATGAATATAAAAAATGAAGAAGTAAATTCTTGCTTCGTCAATTCATTACCTTTTATTTTTCATCTACAAAATTAATTTCATGATTTACATTGGAAATAATCATCATTTTTATAAATTTTTATTTAGACGTAGTTTCTCAGGTTCTTTGAGAATGAAATTTTCTATTAATCTTTTCAGCATGTATTTAAACTTTTTCACCATAATAACTAATGATTAAACATTATTTATGTCATTATTTTTTTGAAAAACATTATGTAACATATAAAGAATAATTCTTTCACCATTTACTATTAATTTTTAACTATAAATTTGACTGGAGTAAGTGGTAAAAATTATATTATAAAGGGTTGCATTTAAATATTATGGTCATCATTCAATTTACATATCATGTGTAGTCCTAATCCATTCATATCTCAATTCACTTTCTCATCGCAATCCCATTGAAGATTAGAAAACATGTAAAATCATCCATGAAAAAATGATGTATCAATAGCTCACATTTGTATTTGATGATATAATTATGACATAACCATCACATGGATCATACATGTGTCTTCTATGTGCATTTTTAACACATATTTCATCTTGATGTGTCTTAACAATATTGGAGACACATAAACTATTAATTTTTTATATTGTATTACTTTGACCATGAGTCTTTGTTGCTCTTTGGAAACTCTTCCTAGTCTCGAACTTTTTCATTTCATATATAATAATATTATACATGAGGTTTTAACTTCCTTTTTGTACAAAAATAAAAATTTCTTGTTAGAAATGATCTCTTGATTACTAGTATAGATTTATGAATTATAAATTTGAAATGTCTCCCTCTATTTTTTCAAATCATATTGTCCTTCAACTACTAGTGTCATAATATTCAGTCACTTGTGTTTTCTATTGTTAGGGATACTTGAACCTATACTCATATTCTATATAATATGGATACACAATTATTCGATGATTCCAAATCATATGTCTGAATGGAAAATTTAATTTACTTATAGCTTCTTGATCTGATGTCTAGAGTCTTATCTCTTAAATATAATTACTTTTAATTTATCAATTAATTTCTTCTAAATTTGAAACAAACTATCCCTATATACAACCTTTTCTTCCAATATTAGTTATTTCACTCACAATCTCTCATAAGAACTTTTCATTGGTTGGATACAACCTCAACTATGGCCGACGATTATCTTAAACACCTTGCCTCATTCTAATTTGAGTGATGGAAGACATTAAACGACTTTATTTGATGTTTTATGGATTTGTTTGGTTAATCACGGTGAATTAAATCCTTTTCAATTTAACATACTTATTTATAGTGATCAATATTAAAAATTAACCATTCATTTAAATAGAAAATATTCACCATATATTTTCATTTCATCTCTTCAAATTTGTTTTTTATTAAGAAATGTGATCGTGTTTAATAAAAACACATTAAAATTTTAATTAACCACACACATTATAATGTAAATAAATAAGAATATGATCATGAGTAGATAAATATTGGTTCATTTTATAAGGGAATAGAAAATTAACATAGACTCTAGGAAAATTCATGTGGTCAATACCTGACATTAATTGAAGGTTCTACAACTCCCATGCATTCCACATTTCTCTTGTAGACAAGCACTTGAATCAAACAACATTTCCAAAAAGTCCTCCTTTCATTACAATTTATACTCAGAAGTAGAAGATGGGAATATTGGGTGAAAAAATACATTTTATCACAAAAATGTCGATAGGAATGAGATTTTACATTATAAATATGGTCGGAAAATGTGATGCTCTCCTAAATTATAAAATTATAACAATATAAAACACATAAATACAATAATAAATTTAGACAAATAATAAACCAAACATTCACGACTCACACTTTAATCCTGATCAGTTAAAAACAAATTATACTTCATAATAAATAATTAATTTTCTAAAACTAAAATGTATGTTATATTTAATGATTTATCATTCTCTAAAATATCATTAATTAAATATCAATATGTCCCTAAAAACCTAAAATAATTTTATGACATATTAAACACAAAAATCCAAATTCTAATGTTTTTTCACAATTTTCTTTGCCATATTTGTACAAAATGAAGATCCCTAAAAATTATTTTAGGACCATAGATGAGTTAAAATGGAAAGGATGATCAGATATAGACTTCATGGTTCTATCCTAAGGTGTGGTATACATTTAAAAGACACATTTATATAATTTTAAATGATAACATGCTTCCTACATATGCATTTTCTATTTTCTATATATATGTTAAAATTGATTCTCTGATACCATAGAATAAGAATAAAGGGAATAATTTTCCTTTTAATTAAACATACTTGCAAGGGAATATTTAAACTATCTTTTATGGGATATGTTATACATTTAATGTAAAAAGATTCCCTAAGAGGCTTTAAACTAGCTTCCATGGGATGATTTTCTTAATATTCTAACAGAATCATAATGCTTTTAATTAATCAGGATTCCAATGTAAGGATTAATCTAACTTATATGGAAAGATTTATCATTTATATAAAATAAGATTCCATGGGATACATTAAACATTATTCCTATGGAATCATTATCCTTTTGATTAAACATGCTTCCACGGGAAGTTATAAACTATCATACATGAAAATATGTCATAGTTACTTGTTTCGTCGGTCTAGGATAATTTAGATGAAGCCGACGGGCCACTATTTGTTTTATATTATCAAATGTGGCCCCTTGTGTCATAGTCAAGTTGGGACAGTGTTGAAAAAATTAATCTTTATGGTTTCAGAAGTATAAGATCTCCCCGATGTGGATCCCACCACTGCTCAAGATGCCTCCATTGCCCAGTCCGTATTTGTCGACATAGAATTATCACATCCCGCAGATAATCCTTCCTCTATTAATGAAGAAATGGATTTATAGGATTCTACACCCACTTTAGATGATGATGTCTCCACCATAGATGATGAATGTGTACTAGTGAACCTTAGTAATGAGACAGATCTGAAAAAAAAAATTGATCAGTGTTGTAATGTATGTCGAAGAGAAACAGAGTTATGTGTACTTTCTAAGGCATAATTTTGATTTATTTTCATGGAGTTATGACAAGATTCAATGATTAGATCTTCAGGACCCTGTCTAGTACCACAGTCTTCCAGCAAATCATGATGGGTTCAAACAGCCTCCCATATATTTTCACCCTTCACACAATGTCATGGTCAAGGCTGAGGATGTAAAACTCATCATGTACAACTTTTTCATGGTATTATAGTACCCCAGATGGTTAGCTAACATTGTTCCCATTATGAAGAAAATGGGTAGAACAATGTTTTCATCAACTTCCAGGATCCCAATTTTCACTATCCCAAGGATTAATTTCTCTTCTTGTGATGGAACTATTGATTGATTCCATAGATGGGTTTCAGGCTCTCTCCATTATTGGAGGGTATTCTGGATATAATCAAATATGAATTGTATACAACGATAAATATTCCACCGTGTTTAACATATCACATGGTACATTCTGCAACCACGTAATTCCATTAAATCTAAAGAATATAGGTTTCACCTACCAGCTTTCCATGAATCTCATATATCAACAGATCTTTAGGACATTGGTGAAACACTGCATGGAAGATTTGGGGGTCAAATATCACCAGTTCCAGGATCATCTCAATGATCTCGAGAAATTTTTCATGTTCTTCTACACCACCATCTAAGGATAAACCCATTGAACCTTTCCTTCAAGGTCTCATCCTAAAAGATTCTAAGCTTCATTATCCGATATAGAGGCATCGAGATCAATCTAGAGAAGATAACAACCATCATTCAAATGTCTCATCCAAGCTACCTTTGGGAGCCTGTAGGCCATCAAATCATCACATGCTGTAAATTCTGATTCATTACAATTCTTTACAGCAATTGCATTCCCTTTCCCCAGATAAAGAACACTTTTTTAGATTATCAGTTGGATAATGAGATTTATCCTACTTTAGAGGAGATAATGTAGTACCTGTTATAGCCTCCAGTCATGATGCCACCCATTTCTAGAAAGCCACTTGTCCATTAAGTGAACACTGTAGAGATATATATCAACAAACTTCTCTCTTATAAGTACAATGAGGGAACATATACTAGTTTAAACTATATCTTCTGCATGATCCTCGATATAGATACTAGATATTAATCTATCTTGAAGAGCTGCCTTCAGATGGTATTCTTAGTAGAAAAATTGTGACATTACTTGTAGCACCGTGAGATACAGTTTGTGTCTCAAGTGGACCCACTGAAGTGAATTTCGAACTGCCCCATGTTGATAGACCGTCTAGCTCGGTGGGCAGTGATCCTCCAGCAGTTTGACATTATGTTTCTTCCCAGAAGTCGATCAGGGTACCAACATTTGCAAACAATCTTTCCACCCATCTAGCTTTCGTAGACTAGTCTCTGGATCATGATTTTCTAGATGAGGAAATTCTCTTGTTAGATCAAGTCATTTTGTGTTGGAAAATGCATTTTGGTGTCACATCCAGATGCCCAACCGACAAAAGATTCAATGATCCCATACTGAACAGTGTGGGCCTAGGTATCGCCATCATCATGTCAGCATAAGCTATTCTTCCATATTTTTTCATTGTTATCAGAAGGCTATTCAAATAATTAGGCAGAGTACCAGGACCTCATAATAGTTATCAATCTATCCCATTAGATTGAAATTACCCACCTACATGTGAAAAGGTACTCTGAAATAATCAGCATGAAGGTCAACGATGACTATGTCGTCAGAATTACCTAGCACGTACAATAGTTAAAACGTACCCTCCTGATGGCGGCCCAGTTCCAATCTCGTACTGAAGTTCCTCATGTCCCTCATATACATAGTGATCAAGGAAATGCTTTAGACATCGTGTACACATATCTTGTAGAAGCTGGCCATGGTGATCTGATTATTCATTAGGCTCATCGATGAGTCACCGCTCTCATTACTCAATATGACGATGAATCCTGACGGTATGATTCCTTATCACTAGTGCATCCACATCAAGACCCCCAGGTCCCCTACAATAATGTTGGACGTGACTCCTGACTAGATGAAACCCGTTATCAAGTATCTCCAACATGGTAATCTCTTGGAAAATCGAGCTGGGCCTGAGAGAATCTGTCAGTGTGTATTGAATATCACCCTCCAAAGTGGTACCTTTATTGATAACATACTCTATAGATGTTGTATTAATGGGGTTCACCTCAATTGCATTCAAGGATGTGAGATTTCTCAGATCATGGAAGAGGTTAATGTGGGTTCATTCAGGGCACATCAGATAGTGAAGAAACTCACTCCCCGGATCCCTAGATTGCGATATTTTTCACCCTCCATGATCTGTTAATATATCTAGATTTCCAATAGGTTCTATGCATGAAAATTCTATGCTATATTTATTTATCCACCAAAAAACCTCTCCATACTACCATTTACACTTGGACTTTTGTAGTCCAGGGACTCGATGTCGTGTGACCATATCCACCGGTGACAACTCACTAGTGTAAGTTCATCATGAACGCTATGGATATCTATTCCATGTGGGCAGAGGAAATTTTCCTCAAGGAGGTCAAGGCCCATTCTATAATACAATTTATGAGATCTTATTTCATTTCTTGATTTAGAGTCCTTCACAAGATCCTCACTAAAAATAGAACCATCTTCCAGGTAGCAGAATTGAATAAGTTGTATACCACGTACAACATCTGTTCTAACCATACATCCTACTACCATGGACAAGAAGATGGGTATATCCCATCATTCAACAAAACCATCACTAATATTTTTCTAAATATGGTTAGTAAGAACAAGAATAGATTACCCAATAAACTTCCCAAGGGTCTCTGGGCAAATCCAATGACGACACGAAATGCCTCTCTGGTGACCATGTTTCCCCTGGCGTATGGAAGGGAGGTAGTCCTACCAATCGAGATTCTTTTTTCATAATTAAAAATAGACTTCTACAATCATAAGACAATTGATATGGTTTCTGATATCCATCTGGTCGCACAATAAGCACTCGATCAGAAAAGGCTTTGTGCCCTACACAATATGGAGAGGCATCAGACTAAGATCGCCAGAGATTTCAACATGAAATTTCCCCACTATTCTTTCTTATAACCGGATATGGTGTTGGCCCTGAGAATTCCAACGATACCTAGTAGGAATATAATCTAACTGATGCCCAAATAGTAATTACCATACATTATTAAAAAATCCGACCCCAATATAGAATACTCCCCTCATACCATGTAGGGTGAGTGTATAAGTCCTCCCACCAAGTCAAAATTTCTCAAGAAATACATTTCCTATGTAAGTAACAATCCTTCATCACATTAAACTTTACCGTTATCATCGATTTACATTAAAATTTGTGATTTTTCTAGGTTGAAGGATGTAAGACTACCAAGAACCTATCACACATGGTGTTATACTACTTTATCGTCTTGCATGACGTTGAACTACGTGCGATAGATATACCATTATGGTTTGAGATCTATGACCATAAAATAAGATCTACCATCATCCTTTCTACATGACTTTAAACTACATGGTGCTCTCAAGAACTATATATGGCTTGATTCCTACCCTGTATGATACGTAGGAATTCCCAATCATATATTTTTTTGGCCCATCCCCAATGGTCAAGATCTCTCCAAGGGTCCAGTCCCTCAGTCTAGATGTTTCCCAAAACACATGGTGTGGTACATGATCTTATGTCCCCATTCATGTAGGGTTTTTATTGATAACACCATGTATCCCTCACCATGGATATCTCCATACATTTCATCTTTGCTGGATGATGTTAAACTGCATGAGCATATACTTGCTTCATGATCCCCTTTATTTGGGTCTCCATCAAAATTCACATTTGGAAGGACCCCTGAACGTTACTGATGCTAGGACTCAGTGCTCTCCTAAAATCATGGGCCAATTTCCCTAAGAATTTTGCATGATAATTTTACACTAGTACTGTTTTGAAAATATGGTCAGTTCTCAACACTCATTTGTTGTTCCCATTTTACGTATCACGGTATGGATGTTGTGTTTCAAACATGGTTAACATCCATCCTCCATTGTTATCACCACCACTATATGTCCCATATATTGGGTGCAGTAATTCATTTTTTCATATTATCACTTCTAAAATTGGTCAACCTCAAGCATGAATGTTGTTCTAGATGGGACCAATCACTCTAGATCTTTTTTCATCATTGTTGTACCCATATTTTCTGGGGAGAACCTAATCTTATTCCTTGTTTCACACACTGAGCATTGCTCACATAGGATTCGGAGAATTTTTAAGGCAATACTGACATAAAGGGTCATGTAATTGCCACCCTAGCACTATGAACGTAAACTAAGATAAGTATCATCCTAATCACATGCCTTAAAATGGTGGGATCCTTCTTGGATGAAAGATGTAAATCTACTTAGCACTCATCCCGCAAGATGAAAAAGTATAAACTAGATGGGACACTCAGTCTGTGGACTAACCTCAGGTCCCTCATCCTTTATGGCCCCCTGGCCCATATTCATTCTTTTTATTGTACGGTGTGTTATGGAATCTGTGTCCTCATTCACATTGGGCTATTTTTTCATGCCACACACATCCCCTTGAGTCACCATGTCTTCATCTGTCGTCTTGGTCACAAGAAGATAAACTACATGGGTACCACCATGCTTTACGCATTCCATCATTTGGGTTTCTATCATCTTTCACATCTGAAAATCCACCCAAGCGACATGGATGATGGGACTCAGTGCTCTCCTACCGTCTCGGGCCAACATCCCTGAGGATTTTAGACGACAATTTGATACAAGTCCTACGTTGAGAATATGATCAGTGGTCAACGCTCATATTTTGTTCCCATTCCAAGTCACACAATATTGATTCTATGTTGAGAACACGGTTAGTAGTTATCATTAATCATTATTTCCATTCTGTTGTCTCCCAAATGATAGGAATGATGATTCTCCCTTTCTACACATCTATCCCATGCACATGACAATAAACTGGTCATCTATGGTCTGATCCCTTGGACTATTAGGTAGGATCTATGGCGTCATTATTGCGTGACCATAAAATACATGTCATATTGAGAACTACATATGTCGTGAAATACATTCTTATGGTATATTGAGAAAAACCCAAACTTTTCATTTTTGGGTCCAACTCAGGTTCATTTATCCTTTATCTTGGCCACTTGGTTTGAGTTCTCTCTAGTAATTATGAAGGTTGTGGAGTATGTTTGATTATGTCTTCATTCGTGTCGGGTTATTCACCCCTCCACACAAAATGGCCACTGAGATCCCCCTCTAATCATCATCCTTACAAAATGACAACAAACTTCACCGAACATTAAGAACTACTTGTGGCATGATTCCCATTTGAATGGGATATGTATGAATGGCTATAAATTTTGTCTTTGGGTCCATACCTATTTCCTAAAGGACATTTAATCCTTCCATCCACATGGCTTAAGTCCTCTAAGAGTGTTATCTGGTGTTGTGTGGGCTTATTTCATCATTCAAATTGGGTTTCCAACATCCATTCCACGTACCTCTATCTCATGATAGCTTCCCATTCCCATTCATCCACTCATCATATCGAGTCTTCTTCTATCAAATGGGGCCCCTCGACCCTCTTTAGAAATTAAAAAACATGACTAAGAATACTCTGCTTCAAGACCTAGAGTATTGGATTCGACATAATTATTTTCTCATCCATTTACATGCTTCATGTTTCCATTTATTTGGTCTTTAAACATATTTACCATTATTAAGGACCACCAAATGACATGAATTCTAGGACTCATTTCTCTCCTTCTATCTTGGGCCAACCCAATCGATAATTTCAAATGACAATTTGACAGAAGTTCCACATTAAAAATATGGTCATCGGTAGATGCTCATTTGTTTGTTCCCATTTCATGTCAAATGATATGAAAATTGTGTTTTGAAAACATTTAATAGTTATCCTCCATCTTTACCTCACCCAAATTAAGCCATAAATATTGGTCAGGTGATTCACATCATTTTCCACTCTGTCGTGTCCATGTGGAATTTCAAAAAGTTTGGTGAAATCACATAGTGTGAGTATTCATGTTATGAAAAATTATCCACAGTGTGTGTCAGTTGAGGCTCCGCACCATTTCCCCTTTCTATGTGTTCCACGGGTTGCAATGATATTATCCTCCCTTGTTTCTTGCATTAAGAGCAGCTGACAAGGTATTAAGGATTTGGTCATTTTTTACACCTTCTTGGGAGAGTTTCACATTTTATGGTTCAATCTATATGACCTTTAACTATGATCTCCCCACATCTTTATCATATTACGTTAAACTATGTGACACATTCATAACTATGTACAAATTGATTCACATACTCATGAGATGTGTTGGAATGGCATGACATTATATATTCTTGTCCAAATCAGTCTCCACTAATTATATCTTCTTTTTGGACCTTTTTCCCTAACTATTATAGGATTTTGTGGTGTGGGGTATGTGGTATTATGTCACCATTAGTGTTAGTTTTGCAGTAGCGGCACCACATACTCCCCCTTTTGGATCTAGTCTCTCATTCCATTGTCTATTTCACATGATGTTAAAATGAACAACATCTTCCATAACTATGTATGGTTTGATTCCCATCCTCTTGGGATATTTAGGAATGCCCAAACATTTCTTTTTTTGTCCAAACAAATATCCTCTGATGTAGTCCTACAAGGATTTAATCTATTTCCCCTTTTCTACAAAATGTTAATGTGTGTGGTTTGGTCCGATCATACGACCCTAAACTATGACACCAGCATCCTGGACGAAAGATAAAAATTGCACCACATTGTGGTATTATCACTCGAGGGGACATCATGTATGGTATCAGTTCACCACCATTAAATTTTTCAATGCCTATATAATGATTGATTCCTATAGAGACACATAGATTCTCCATCCTCAGTTTATTGGTTCTAAAAAAATTGCTACTCTAAACAACAAACACAATCCATGAAATGTCGCTTCCTATGGTGCATGGGCTAGACTTACATGATAGTATATCCCATAGAATTATTACCTTACCATTCCATATATAATAACTATGTATGGATTTATTCCAATCATCCAAGTATATGTTGGAATATACAAACATTTATTCTTTTGGTTCATGCATAGAAATGTGTCACGAGATTTAAGGCCTCATTGGCCTCATGAACGTCGCATTTTTCAACATCTATACCCCAAATTTCATCCATTAAACCAAATCCCCTCTTAAAACTATGAGTCTTCATCCTTGGAACCCATTTTCTTGGAAAGGGGTTTGTGTAATGCCCCGACCCCAGAAGCCAAGATTCGGCGCATTATTATGTATCAGTGGCATGATCATAAAAGATAAAGTCTCGAATGACCGATTAGATTAGTATCCTTGGAAGTACTAGATAAATTCATAAGGTTTACATTACATCATAAAATATAAAACTACAACATCATTGTATCCATAGACAACACTGAGATCCCATAGACTATCCCTAGAGGTTAGTCATAATATACTTCTTTGTATCCTGGGAAAAATAAAACATAGAAAGGGGTGAGCTCAGCTGCTCAGTAAGGATAACATTATAGTAGAAAATTTCATAAATAAGCATAAACATTTAAGGCAGTGTATATTACTATAAAAAAAGTCTTTTAAACTTGATATTCAGCATAATATGGAAAATATAAAATCAAATAATTCCATTTACTTATTCTCATGGATATTCTACTAGTTGAATAATAACATCCAATATCAATGACACCTTTCATAATGGTGGAATGCATAATTCCAGACTATCATACCAACTTAGTCAAGGCCTTCTTCCATGACTACAAATAAGATTTTGTCAAGACCTTATGCTAATAATCCTGTTTGTATCATTATACCTACCGATGCATAGAGGAGCTATAGAGGGCCCCACCTGTCATGTACTAAGTCTAATGCATTCCTCATATAAACTGGTTTACACATTAGATAAAAATTCTTATTAAAACTAGCATACAGAATGTCAATACATTAACCACAAAACGTGAATGGTATAAAAATAGCACATCCACAGTCAAACATAACTCATTAGATATATTAAGGAAGATTGTATTGTACCAGATTAACCTCAATCGAGAGTAATTAAGGATATTGACATAGATGAAAATAATCATCAAAACTATAAGAAATAAATATCCCCCATTATCTTGAAATAATTTAAAAGTCACACTATTTGTCAAGAAGCCATTTAAAAATAGATTTTTGAATCAAAGTGTCCCATAACACTTTGAAACTTTTCAATGGAATTTTGATTTGAAAACATTCATTTCCATATAATGAAATCCTTAAAACTATTTTTAAAACATGGACATTAATGAGAAAGATTTGGAATAATAAATATTTAAAACAATTGAAATGATATTTTAGTTAGAGATCCTTATCAAAAGAGAGACACTTGAATAAAAATAATTTAGTTAATAAAAACATTGAAATATCATGGTAATAAATTGATTAATGATATACTATGTCAAAGTAAATTACATACACCATATAAATTGAATTGGTGTATAACGATAAAGAATTCTCAATGGAATGTAAATTGAGATAAAATATCCTATAAAGATTGTATCCTTAGGATAAGGATAAATCAACAACATAATTATGTGTGAAAAATATAAATACACTCAATGTGATTGGATATTCCGTGTATATCAATGAGAGGACATTCACACATATTCTTGTAAAAGCCACACCAACGAATTGGATGTTTAACTCAATAAATGGAGATTGAGTTAAAATTACTCTTATCAAGTTCATATCGATGACTTGAGAATTTATCAATGGAATGATTATGTATTTAAAAAGTATATCCACGGAAATGGGAGTGTAAATTATTACATAAGATAATTAATAGTGATTCCACACACAATCTTGGAGTAAAATAATCAATGAAGTATGGGTAAAGCCGAATTAGTGGAAATTGAAATTTCAAATTCCCTCATCGATTTGGTAATTTACGAAACATACACCCATGAAATAAGGATCATACAATGATGATTTAAATATACATAAATTAATGTATATTACAAAATGAATACAATAGTTGGCAGTACGCACACCACATGCGATAAATAAGTGGTCAACAATGGAAATCTCACACAATTAAATGTGAGATAAAAAACACTGTACTTTGTACTTTTTCCTTGGTCGAGGGTAGTTTACCATAATTTATAATGGTGAAATTATTGTTTTTGAATTATAAAATAATCATATACATTAATTTTATATCATATATGATCTTTTAACATTTATTTGTTAATAATATCTTTGTATTATTGCCGTTTCTGGTGTTAATGGATTCGTTTTCCTTTATATTGTTCGTTATGTGAGACATAATTTTTATGGATGGGATGTATCATACTCATATCCATAATTATATTAAGTCTTTAAACATTATTTTGAACTATCAAATGAAAATTATTCTTGAATGGATACGATGGGGAATGAATCTCATCGCGTTTATGGAGAGGGTAGTCCGTACGTACGCTCGAGCGACAATATCATTCTTTTGATATTAAAATAATATATAATTGGATGTTATATAATATATAAATAATCATTATCTTGTTTTATTTATTATTTACATGAATTAAACATCATTATTATACCAATACAAATAACAATGTATTGAATAACAATTACACCACGACGTGGAGACGGTAATCTGTACGTACGCACGTATGGTGACATGTCATTCAAAGGATGGATATAATAATGAAGATGGATGTACCATATTTATAATAAAATCACAGTATATAGAAGATACTGGAGTAATTATTTTATAATGGAAATAACAAAAATGAAGAAGTGGAAGATGAAAATAACATGAAAGTGGGAGGTGAAATTATTACCTCTTCTTCGGGTTCTTCCTTTTGATTTGATCAAAAGGGCTCCTTAGGGTGGCTATCTGATCAAAATAAGGTCACTAGGTTGATTTGAGGGATTTTGGGGGATATTTGGGAAGGTTTTGGTAGAGAAAAATGGCTTTGAAGGTGGGAATTAGAGATAAGGGGGAGTTCCCTTTTATAAGAGGGGTGAGGGGCACCTTAGGAAAAGCTAGAAATATTATTTTATAATAAAATTATTTTAGGTTTCTAATGGATCCAAACTGATTTCATTCAATTATAAGGTGGGTATGGGTATAAAACAACTCCAAAAATAGTTTTTAGACATGTTTGGGTAACTTTAATAACCATATCGTTTAGTTTTAACTCTTAGTTAATTTGTTTGACGTTTACCATGTCTCGTTGTATTTTTTTATTATATGGTTAATATACATTATATAAACTTACAAGAGACCCCCAAGTGGTTAATTAATGATACAAATATAATTATATAAGTCCTTAGTCCTAACCTTATAATTTTAGTAATACTATATCAATTTATAATATAATACTTGTTTTTAAAACTCCTTTATGTCAATTTTGACAATATTTAATAATTTATTTTTTTTAAGTCGTAAAAAAATTATTAATTCAAAAAAAACTAATTTAAGAAATACTAACATGTCATATTGACCAATAAAATTCGTGGATGTCATCATAACGTTCAAATAATATTTATTTTAACATTTATAATACCAATTATTTGATTCTTTCATTAATAAAGAAAATACTGCACCATTATTGTATCAAAAATAAATTTAATTATTCAATGTCTAAAAATTATAAATAAAATACCATTATGTAGGAAATCATTTTATCTTTCTAATTAATATTTATAGTCAAAAATATAGCATATATAAACCAATGTAAAAATTGATTTTCTAAATGATATATGCTTATGTCATTTTTGTATTTACTTTAACTTAATAAATATAAAGTTTCATTATTACTTCCAGGTGTCTCTATGGGGTCCCAACATCGACCCAAAGATGACTGTGGTCGGACATGTATCAACAAATAGGGTTAGGAAATGTTTTAGGGTAATTTAATAATATTATTATATTATTATTTTACCCTTTTTTACCGGATTTACCCTTTAACCATGGTAAATAAAATATTTACAGAATTAATTATTCAAAATGTCTAAAAATAAAATTTACCTATTTAAAAAATTTGTAACTACTGATTCTAAATATGGAGTCCAATTTAATAAATTCAAAACACATTATTGGATTAAATTCATTTAAAATTAATTCTCATTGTCAAAATATAAAACGTGTTTTTAAGAAATAATAATTATAAAAAGATTGGCACTTTCTTATGTCTAGTTTAAATGTGAAATTATGTCCAATGAACAAAATTGGATTAAATGATAAAAATATAATCTTATTATACTTTAAAATCACTCAAATTCATAACTTATCACTATTAATTAGATCGATTAAAAAAGTTGTTTTTAATTAAAATTTAGTAATTTTCCCTATTCATTAATATATAAAATTTATCAGAAAAGTACCAAAATTCACCCTAAGATAATATCGATATTCCAAATCCCAAAATTATTTCCATTTTGAATGATAAAATTTATAAAATTTTAAATAGTGGGTATTACTATTCATAATGGCTAGTTTGATTGGTTATGGTGTGTTAGAACTCGAAGTTGCATACAACACACGCTACTGTATTATTCAAAGAGAAGCGTACCATGGAAGCTTGGGGTATTTCATTCTACCCTCTTTCAATTAATTTTTTCCTCGAAGTTTTTCAAAATTTGGGATTGGGAATATAATGGAAAGTCCCACATCGGAAAAATAATCAATAAAACTATCACTTTAAAAGAAAGAAAGAGAAGTAAAACAGTCTCCTGAGATAACCTATACTAGGATTCCATGTAGAAAAACATGGATATAGATGATAAAATAAGTGTCAAGTTCTAATGGAGAGGGATAGAAAATATGATCATGAGAATGTTGACAACAAGAAAACCACAAACTTGTGATGGGATAAACGGTCATTAATTTCTTAGTCGGAAAAGTAAACGGACAATGTTTTTTAGTTAAATTTCATAAATATGAGGTATTTATTTATGATATTGACCAAGAATATAAATAGATATACTTAATTTTAATGTAGAGTTTCATTGTTTAATAAATTCCTACTACTAACTCATTTTTTTAAACAATGAGTATTCAAGATGGCTAGGTCACACCAGAAGAGCTAGAATCAAATTATAGAGATTCACATGATTCAAAAAGGATAAACTATATATTTACCTTGTCCTTAGAGATTAATCAAAACAAAAATTGGTAGTATAATATCAAATGATCCCCCAATTGGATATTCCTTTAGAGAAAGAAATGGTAATCGTAATTTCTAAAATTAAACAAACAATTCCCCAATGTTAATTAATATCATTCAATAAACAATTGTCCTTAAAATCCTTCAATATAATCAAAACTAATATTGAAACCCAAAACATAGAACAATTTGTTTATATAGTCTTCCATGTTAAATTGTATCTCCAAATGATATCGACTACTTTTATAGTCACTTACTTAAAGGTAATTAACTTAATCACATATTTTCTATTATAGGTTAATCATTTCCATAAATAACCCAAATCAATATAAATCCACAATAAAAACAAAGTTAAAAATCCACCATTACTCCTAAAATGAAATCTCATAGTATTCTATTTTCCTTAGGCATATAGTGTTCCAAATAGAGTGAACGTCTTCCAAAATAATATTTATCAATTAATCACCAAATAATTTTTCTATACTAAGGGTATTCATTTTATAATACATAAGATCCCAAATCAACTTATTATTGATCAATAAAATCGTTTAACTAAAAATAATTAGTCACACTAACCAGGGACATCACGTAGTCCAGTGGTAGGCGATAAATCCCAATCACACTTGGGTTGTGGGTTCGATTCCCACATCTTTGTCCGACGCGATGGGTTATCACACGGTCTGCGTGTTGTCCTTTTTCAAAAACAATATTTTAGGGAATTACTAAAATGAGATAAATTACTCAAAATAACCATAACATAATTTGACCACAAATGTTATCTCATACCTTTAATTTTCATCCCAAAATATACAAAAATGTAATTTCCCCAAACCCAATGATCATATAAACCCAAATGGTTATTTATAACTATATTTACAAGAGAAATGATAAGTCTTCCTCAAATAAAATTCTCACATGGGAAATTGTAGTGTTACAAAGACAAGAGAAAATGTTTCCTAAGTAATCCCATCAACAAGGAGCACTAATACTTTTGAAAATTTATCCAGCCATTTTTTTCCACATTTCCTCTTCTTTGACCCAGAAAATATCCTATATAATAGGGAATTCACTCGGGTAATGGCCAGGTCCCCTACATTTACGGAAAATGACTGTAAATGGATTCTTTGGACCATTTTTATTTTCTTCCATAGTACTCCTCAATTTTCCTTGTCAATTCTTCACATTATGTCCTTCTTTCCCACACGTAAATCATTTCATTGTTTCATTGAGACACTTTCCTGGGTGTCTCCTTCCACATTTCCTGCATGACGGAAATTTGGGATTCTATTCTCCATGGTGTCCAATGCTGGAGCTCTTATCATTCATCACCATTCACTTCTTTTTTGAGTTCGGGAGTTGGATAATATATATGTTCTTGGTCATATTTTTGGAAAACTGATTTGGAATGAACATGATATATTTTATCCTAATCAACATTCCATTTTGTTTCTCATTTCCACCACCGTTTCCACATTGTGCATCATTCCCAAAGTTACTATGAATTCCTTGGAATTTAACATTGACTAAAACCAGAAATCATTTTGTGAGTAACAGTAGTCATAAAATAATTTAGAGAATATCATGACACCATATTCTTAATATGAAGCACCTTAGGATTAACCAAGGTCATTTATTCTCATCTTATATAAAAATAATTGAAATCTGTTTGTAAATAAAATGTAAATTTTCCTAAGAAAATCCCCTGGGAGTGTCGTAACCAAGAGTGCAGTAAGGCCCATTGTCGTGCACTAGTTCCCATTCGTGTCTAGCTCAGAGCGATGTTTTCGGGTTTTACCCCTAGGTACATCTGTGCTAGATCCCACTCTACCAGCTCGTATCCATACATGGATGTGTTTCTTGTTAAACTGACAAAATCTTTACAATTCCAAAATTCTAGGAAGTTCTTCTATACCAATCATCAACTTTTATCTTATGGTTATGTGCTCTAATCAGATATTATCTAAATCCTGTTTCCAAGGCTAGTACTAAACTTCCTATGATACCAACTGTAACTCATAGACCACAAAAGCCCGGAGTCGGTGCATTATTATGTATCATTGGCATGATCAAAAAAGATCAAGTCTCAATAGAACGATTATTTTAGTATCCTTGGATGTAATAGATACATTCATAAGGTTTACATTACATCATAAAGTGGAAAACAACAAAAATATTGTCTCCAAAGAAAACACTATGATCCCATAGACTATCCATAGAGGTCAGTCATAATATACTTCTTTACATCCTTGGAAAAATAGAGCATAGAAAGGGGTGAGATCAGATGCTCAGTAAGGATAACATTATAGTGGAAACTTTCATAAATTAGCATAAAAATTTCAGGCAGTGTATAAGACTAGAACAAAAGCCTTTTCAACTTGAAATTCAGCGTAATATGGAAATGATAAAATCAAATAATTCCATTTACATATTCACATGGATATTCTACTAGTGGAATAATCACATGTAATATCAATAACCACTTTTATAATGATGGAATTCATAATTCCAGACTATCATAACCACATAGTCAAGGCCTTGTTCCAAGACTACAAAAAATATTTTTTCAATGCCTTGTACCAAGACACTAGTTTGTCTCATGCTACCTACCGATGCATCGAGGAGCTATAGTAGGCTCAACCAGTCACTTACTAAGTCTAATTAATTCCTCATATGAACAGGTTTAAACATAACGTAAACATTTGTATTAAAAATAGCATACAAAATGTCAATACATTAACCACAAACCATGAATGGTATAGAAATAGCACATCCACAGTCAAATATAACTCATTTGATACAATATAGAAGATTGTATTGTATCATATTAACCTCAGTCGATAATAATGAAGGATATTCACAAATATGAAAGTAATCATCAAAACTATTAGAGAGTAATGCCCCCCCCCTTTTTCTTGAAATCATTTAAAAGTCACACTATTTTTAAAGAATCCATTTAAAAATATATTTTTGAATCAAAGTGTCCAATAATGCTTTGAAACTATTAAAAGGAATTTTGATTTTAAAACTTTAATATACATATAAATAAATCCTTAAAACTATTTTTAAAACATGGGCATTAATGTGAAATATTTGGAATATTAAATATTTCAAACATTTAAAATGATATTTTAGTTAGAGTTCCTAACCAAAAGAGAGACACTAGAATACAAATAATTGAGGTAATCAAAAATTTTAATATCATGAGAATATATGGATTCATGATATGCTATGTAAAAGTATATTATATACACCATATAAAAGTGAATTGGTGTATAACAAAAAAGAAGTCTCAATGGAATGTAAATTGAGATGAAATCCCTTATAAATACTGTAACATTAGGTTAAGGATTAATCAAGGACATAATAATGTGTGAAAAATATAAATACTCTCAATATGTTTGGATATTTAGTGTATATCAATCAGAGGACATTCACACATATTCTTGTAAATACCACACCAATGAATTGGATTTTTAACTCAATAAATTGAGATTTAGTTAAAATTACTCGTATCAAGTTCATATCGATGACTTTAGAATAAATCAATGGAGAGATTATGTGTATCAAATGTATATCCATAGAAAGGGGAGTCTAAATTATGACATAAGAAAATTAATAGTGACTCCCCACATAATCTCAGAGTAAAATAATTAATGAAGTATGAGTAAAGCCGAATGAGTGGAAATTGAAATTTCAAATTCCCTTATCGATTTGGTAATTTACGAAACATACACCCATGAAATAAGGATCATACAATTATGATGTAAATATACATAAATTAAAGTATATTACACAATGAGTACAATCATTGGTAGTAAACACACCACATGCAATAAATAAGTTGTGAACAATGGAAATCTCACAGAATTAAAAGTGAGATAAGAAACCCCTTACTTTGTACTTTTTCCTTGGTCGAGGGATGGTTAACCTCCTATATAATGGTGAAATATTTTTTATTTAATTATAAAAAATCATATACATTAATATGATATCATATATGATCTTTTAACATTGATTTGTTAATAATATATTAGTATTATCGCCGATTCCGGTGTTAACAGATTCGTTTTCCTTTATATTCTTCATTATTTGAGACATATTTGTTATGGATGGGATGTATCATATTCATATCAAGAATTATATTAAGTCTTTAAACATTATTTTTAACCATCAAATGAAAATTATTCTTTAATGGAAAAGATCTGAAATGAATCTCATCGCTTTCGTGGAGACGGTAGTCTGTACATACACATGAGCGACAATATAATTCTTTTCATATTAAAATAATATATAATTTGATGGTATATCATATATAAATAATAATTATAATTTTATAATTATTTTTTACATGAATTACACATCATTATTATACCCATCCAAATATTAATGTATTGAATAACAATTACACCACAACGTGGAGAGGGTAATCCGTACGTACACACGTATGGTGACATGTAATTCGAAGGATGGATAGAATAATGAATATGGAAGTACCATATTTATAATAACATCGCAGTATAATGAAGATATTGAACTTATTATTTTAGAATTTGAATAACAAATAAAGAAGAAGTGGAAGAAAATAAGAACCTGGAAGAGGGTGGTGAAATTATTACCACTTCTTCAGGTTCTTCCTTTTTATTTGATCAAAAGGGCTCCATAGGGTAGCTTTATAATCAAACTAAGGACTCTAGTTTGAATTGAGGGAATTTGGGAGGATATCTGTGTAGGGGTGGCCAAGCCAAATGGATTTAAAGGTGTGAAGTAGAGATAAGGGGGAGTGCCCTTTTATAAGAGGGGTGAGCGGCACCTTAGGAAAAGCTAGAAATATTATTTTATAATAAAATTAATTTCACTTTATAATGGCTCCAAACAAATTTATTTCATGGATAATGGGGGATGGGTCTAAAAAAACTCAATAAATAGGCTTTATATAGGTTTGGGGTCACTTTATTAACCTTATCTTTTAGTATTAACTCTTAGTTAATTAGTTTGACATTTACCATGTCCCTTTGTATTTTTATATTATATGGTTAATAAACATTCTATAAACTTCCAAGAGACCTACAAGTGGTTCATTAATGATAAAACTATCATTAAATAATTTCTTTGGGCAAAAATTAGATTTTTAGGAATATTATATAAATTTATAATATAATATTTGTTTTAAAAACTCCTTTATGTAAATTTTGACACTATTTAATAAATGATTTTTGTTAAATTATTAAAAAATATATTAATTAAAAAAAACTCATTTAATAAATAATAACATGTCATATTAACCAATAAAATTCGTGGATTTCATCAAAATATTCATATTATATTTATTTAAACATTTATAATACCAATTATTTGATTCTTTCATTAATACGGAAAATACTACATCATTATTGTGTCATAAATAAATTTAATTATCAAATTTTTTAAAATTATAAATAAAATTCCATTATGTAGGAAATATTTTTATCTTTCTAAAAAATATTTATAGTCGAAATTATAACATACATAACTCTATGTAAAAATTGTTGTTCTAAAATATATATGCTTAGGTCATTTTCGTATTTACTTTAACTTAATTAATATAAAGTGTCATTATAACGTACAATTGGCTCAATGAGGCCCCAAAATCGACCCCAAGATGCCCATTGTTGGACATGTATCAAAAAACAGGGTTAGGATACGTTTTAAGGTAATTTAATATTATTATAATATTATTTTTTAACCCTTATTTACCGGATTTACCCTTTAACCAGGGTAAATAAAATATTTACCGAAATAATTATTCAAAATGTATAAAAATAAATGTTACCTATTTACACAATTTTGACCTCCTAATTCTAAATATGGAATCTGTTTTTATAAATTCAAAACAAATAAGTTGAAGAAATTAATTTAAAATATATTCTCCATGTCAAGAAAAATGCGTGTTTTTATGAAATAATAACTTTCAATAGATTGACATTTTCTTATGTCCAGCTTAAATGTGAAATTATATCCAATGAACAACATTGGATTAAATTGTAAAAATATAATCTAATTATAATTTAAATTCACTAAAATTCATAATTTATCACTATTAATTATTTCAATTAAAAATGTTTTTAACTAAAATTTAGTAATTTTCACTATTCATCAAAATATAAAATTAATCAGAACAGTACCAAAAATTCACCCTAATCTAATTTTGATATTCCGAATCCAAAAATAAAGTCCATTTTGAATGATAAAATTTATAAAATTTTAAAAGTGGGTATTACTATTCATAACGGCTAGTTTGATTGGTTGTGCTATGTTAGACCTCAAAGTTGCGTACAACACGCGCTATTGTATTATTCAAAGAGAAGCGTACCATGGAAGCATGGGGTGTTACAGTTTGACTTCCTCTGTCTAACACATCTCATTAGCATACTCAAATGCATCGTGGAAAATATCCCAATGTGCAGGATTTCACATTGGCATTCCCTAATTTATGCTCACTCTTCATAATCCCTTCATTTGGATCTACATCCTCTTCCATGTCTGAAGGGACCCCATTTACAAAAAATTTTCATGCCATATTATCTTACCTACTATCTTTGGAAAATTCCCCGAAAGGCCTTGGAAAAAATTTTGTGACAGGTCCCGTGATTCGAACGTGGTCTGCGACCAACTCTTATTTGTCTTTCCCCATGTCGGGATTTCGTGAAATAGATGGTGTTTTTTAACATAGTTAATAGTTATCCTCTATGGTCAGGACACCATGATTGTGATCTAGATCTTGGGCAACATGATTCACATCTTTCCTCCCACTTATGTTCAATATGAATTATAACACACTCAGTATTACCCCTTGTAATGGCCCAGACCCTCATGATCCATCCCTTTACCAAATTCTAGGATCCTAAGGGGTCGTGCCTCATTCGGTACAACCGATCTGCATGACCGACCGATAGGTGTTATTAAGATTTGTCGAAATTTTCCTTCAACAGTTTTTCCCATAACGCCTCTTTTAGGCCTTTTGACCTTTTAAAGAGTTTCAAGGCTGTTTGTAACACATAATTAATATCTAAAAACCCCGAGAAACCTCCCTACTAAATAACAATTAATTAAGTCTTGTGTAACCACCCAACCATGTGGGAAACCACGATCTGACTTTCCTAGCGTTCAAAATTCCCATATCCTGTAACTACGGGATCTTATATATATATATCACATGGGAAGTCCTTTTTCTTCTTCTTCTTTTGACCGGCTTCGTTCTTCCCCAAGTGGCCGGGAGCCCCTTCTTCCCATGGCTTGTGGTGCGCCTCTGCTAGAGCTTTCTGCACACCCTTAGAGTCCCCGATGTCCCTTCCCTGCAAGCCGTACATCCCCTGTTCATGGTGTGTGATCATGTAGGGTTTTCCTTCACCTATCCTTTCTGTGTATCATGCGGGGCGGGTATACTTTTGCTTATGTGGGAATTGACTAAACCAAACATAATGAAGATAATGAATGGATTTTTAAAGAATTAAGGGGGGTGTTATCGATGTTCTTTTGTACTATTTTATTTCATTTTTTATATGTGTTATGAATTGTGTGGGCCTATGCTCACTGAAAATCATGTCAGTTGGTGGTCTTTCCATGCGCACTAATGAACCATGCCTTCTATTATAATTAAATGACTTACATGGAATTTGGTTAATCACTTAAACTGGGATAGTTAAATGGATGTTCATTAAAACAAGAATCCATGTGTGATCACCCCGGTTAATGAATAATGAAATGAACCTTATGAATGATGTGTCGAACCTATATGTTTCCATACTCTGTTTTGGCAGCGTGCGTGTTGTTCTGTTTGTTTTCCTATGGGTGATATGGGTGAGGATGGGATCCTTTGATGTGGCATGGTTTCTTGTTGTGAACCTGGGGTTGTGGTTTCTCTGCTTATATCACGAATTGGGGCGGAATCCTCTATTGTTGGGAAATCGTTGGTCTGGTTTTGGTGACATGGGGCTGTGTCTCGGGGTTTTCTTTGGTTCCATTACTTCAAGGGATCTCACTTGTCCCTTTGTTTTTATGACTTTTCAAGAGAACCGGGTGTGAATGCTTAAATTGTTGTTTGGATGTTTCTTTACATTGGCTTGTAGTTATGCCTGTTAGTTTCCCAATAGTGAATAATTCACCCTAATGGGATCACTTGAATGTGAAAAATAGAATGGTTGAGTGGGGAATTAGTTTGTGAATGAGTTGTGACTTGGCCCTGAGTGTCGTGAATTCTTTTGTGAATGAATAGTAACAAGGGTATTTGTGTTTAGGTTTTGGAACCCCTAGGTTGGGATTTGTATTTGTTACCTATTCATATATCTATAGCTTGAATTTTTCTTATTTATGCCCCACCCAAGTTGAGCACTTAGTGCCGAACACCACATTTCATGGGGAGGGTGTTTTCCCCAACACTCCTATTTGTGGCTGGTTTTTTGCTCCTTTTCTGCTCCCTTTCCCGAATAGCCCAAGACTCTTAGGGCAGGCTGTGATGGCCTGAGGTCCATTATTAGCCCAAGAATCTTTGGTCGGGGTAGTTTTCATGGTTGGCCTAGGTGTCTGTGGGCATGTTTTTTCCAAAGTGTCTTTGGGATATGGCCCAGGTGTTTTTGGGCATGGCAGTAGTTGTTCTGGCCCAGGTGTGTGCGGGCAGGGTTTGGCAGTGGGACTGCAGTAACGTTTTGGCCGAGGTGTGTGCGGGCGAGGATTGGTAGTGGGACTGCGGTGAGGTTATGTCCTAGTTTTGTGCGGGCAGTGTATGGCAGTGGGACTACAGTGAGAATAGCGGGATTGGTTAGATGTGTAGGATGTCTTCAATAACCAGTGTGAAAGTGGCATGGGGTACCCAAATATCGATGTTCCGTTACTATACATTACTTGCATTACGTTATTTGGGGAGTGTTCCTTGTTGAGACTTGGGTGGATATTTTTTCCTGGCTAGGTGCTTTGGTTTTCTTTTCTCATTGGGAATTAGGATGCCTCTACACTTATGCTCTAGAGACTTTGGCTTTCCCTAGTGAGTGTACTTGTATGATCACCCTATGTTTATAAAACTCTTTTCAGGTTTCCAGGAGGATATCAGGGATCGTGCGGGACCGTACTAGCTCAGACCTTGGGGTCGTTTCTGTTGTCGTTTCCCTTTTCTTAGTACTTTACCTTTGTATTTTTTGGTGTCTTGTATCCCTTACTTTTGAACATGCATATGGGAATGGTTTACTTTTGGATTTACCATTACTTTAAGATTGGGTGTTGTTGGGGTTTTTGTAACAGCCCGATATTTTATGAAAACTATTTTTTTAATTTAATTTTATTAATGTCTTGTGTTGTACGCTTCACCAAAAGGAGCTTGCACAACACGCATCCTTGACTTGCCTTGCATTACACGCAATATCAACCTTCCTCGATAGCGTGTGTAGTACGCAATACTGAGTTTCACGAAAACAACGATATGCTATTAAAATATTATTAAAACTAGCCGTTATGAATAGTAATAACCAGTTTTTAAATTTTAGAAATTTTAGCTCTCAAAATAAACTTCATTTTTGGATTCGGAATATCGAATTTTGCCTAAGGTGAAATTTTGGTACCTTTCGGATAACTTTCATATTCTGGTGAATAGTGAAAATTACTAAATTATAATTAAAAACAACTTTTTTAATCATAATAATTAATAGTGATAAATTATTAATTTGAGTGGTTTTAAAGTATATTTAGAATATATTTTTACAATTTAATACAATGTTGGTCATTGGATGTAATTTCACATTTAAACCAGACATAAACAAGTGTCAATCTTTTGATAGATATTGTTTCTTAAAAACACGCTATTTATTTTAACAACGGGATTTAATTATAAAATTAATTAATGAAACTTCTATGTTATGAATTTGGTAAAATAGACTTCAATTTTGAATTCGGAATATGAAATATAGTTTAGGATGAAATTTTGACATTGTTCTGAAAAACATCAATTTTTGATGAATAGTGAAACTACTAAGTGGTAGTTAAAAAACTGAACTTTTCATAAAACATAATTTTACCGTTCTGTGAATGGAATTTCAAAAATCCGAGAGACACGGTTGATGTCAATAAGTAAAATGTGGTTCAATGAGATGAAAATAATTTTTGGTGAATAGTAACTTTTTACTTTTATTTACCACGGTTAATAGTAAATAGGGTAACTAAGGGTAAATATGATATTACTATTACCCTAACACATGTCCTAATTCTCTTGGATAAGTGTAATTCGACCAAAAACAACCTTATCAATATAATATGACCATTTAGGTCCACTTGGATTAGATTATGACATTTAATATTATTTTATTTAATGAATAGTTAAAATAGTTAAAATCAAAGTTTAATAACTAAAACATTTTTAATATGGGGTTATACATAAGATAAATTCTACTATAAATATTCAATAGAAAGATAAAACGATTTCCTACATAATAGTATTTTATTTATAATTTTTAGACCTTAAATAAATTAATTTATTTATGACACAACGATGATGCAGTAATTACCCTTTTAAGGAAATATTAACATAATTGATGTTATAAATGCTCAAATGAATGTAATTTGAGACTTTTTATGAATTACACTAATTTTCTAGGTTACTATGATATAATAGTGTTGATTTAATCAATTTGGTTAGAACATATAATTCTGTTATGACTTTCAAAAAAATCATATATCAAATAGTGTCAAAATTGACACAAAATAGTTTTTAAATAAAATATTATATTAATAATTGTTATTTTATTCCTAAAAATCTAAGGCTCGGCCAAATGACTTATATAAGGATATATGTATTAATGATATACAATTTTGGGTTCGTTTGGCATGTTATAGTAAGTGTATTAACCATATAGTGAAAGAAAACAAAAAGACACGGTAAAAATTAAATTATTTAACATAGAGTTAAATCTAATTGATAAGGTTAAAATAATACCCTAAACTTGTCTAAATCCTATTGGTTGATAGTATTTCGACCCATCCCCACTTTACCTTCGAAATAAGACCCTTTGGAACCATTATAAACCGATTTTGACTTTAATATATAATAATATTTTGAGATATTCCTAAGGTGCCCCTCTCCTCCCTTATAAAAGGACACCTCCTCCCCCTCCACCTCACACCAATTTGAGCCCTCAAGCTCGGCCAAACCCTGCCAAAATCTCTTCTCCACTTCCCTAGAAACATCCTAGAGGTTCTGGTCTTCCTAAAAGACCAATTTTAGTGCCCTAGGAGGAGGTCTCAAAGAGGCGCTTCAAAGAAGAGGTAATTACCGTTACCAATTCTTTCATCTTTATTTCTTCTTCCACTTCTTCTTCCTAGGTTGTTTCATTATGAAGTAATAACATCAGTATCAATAATATACTGATATGTTATTATAAGTATGAAACAACCCTATTTCACCATCTATCTATCCTACGGAAAAAGAAATCACCGCGCATGCGTAGGTACGGAATACCGTCTCCACGCCGTGGTGTAATCTATTTTCCACAACCACCTTACATGGATGGGTATAATGGTGTAAACAATAACTATACATAGTTATTAAAACATCATATTTATTCTGATATATTGTATAATCTACTCAAATTCAATTCAATATTTATGGAAATGATATCATCGCTTGTGCATACGTACGGACTACCGTCTCCACGACGCGATGAGATTCATTCTCCATGTTAACCATTTATGAATGATTATAAAGTATATATAAGAAATAATAATGAAATATATGACATTATAAAGCTACTGGATTTATGTATATATATATATGTATGTCATCTACTTACTTCCATTCAAGACAATAAGGAAAGGAAAACAGCGTTCATGCGTACGTACGGACTACCGTCTCCATGAACGGTGTTTTTCATTTCATTTATCTATCTATTATATATATATATATACTGAATATATATGATATATAAATCATATTTTATATTCTGGAAGTTAGTAAATCATGATATAAGTAATAATAATGTCAAGAACAACAAGTCAAAACACCTACGATAAATGAAACGATTTTACCCAAAACGCTTCTTTAACATGGAATTTACAAAAGAATGGGTAATATAATGTCATAAGTGAACCATATATGATATCATAACAATTAATATGATTCTTTACTAAGTCAATGACATTATGTAAATCATTATACAGGAGGTTCGGACACATACAAATCAAATCGGACCTAAGGTAAGGTAAATATCACAATCTCATTTTTATCCGAGATTGTTTATTCGTAAGTATTTACTGGGTGTATTTTATCATCCACATCCATGTTTCATCAATATGTAATATTATTTCCATCCACCTACAATTGTTTAAATCCATTTTTACCCTTCGGTGAGTTTTTAGTAATATGTATGAAAGGAATCTTTTGTCGTTTTTCGTACGAGGTACTTTTTGACTTTTTCGACAAAAGTATGAGAAGAATGTTTTTTTTAACTTATACGGCATGAATGGATTTCAAAAAAATTATTTCCAAGAAGCTTCCTTTACAAGTATTCAAGTTTATTTTTAATCAACTTCTTTTATTTTAAAATTGTATGACATGTTAAGAAAGGAAAAGTGTTTTTGAAGTAGAAAGGATATTTTCCTCAAGAATGAAGTTCAAGTATTTTATCAAAATTATTTTCAATCTATGATAATAAAAGGGTTCTGTTTTTATCCCTATTATTACATGGATTTGATTATGTTGTGATGGAAACATTTTTCTGAATTCTTTTATCTTATATGAATTGTTTTATGATGTCATGTTGTTTAAGAATCCCATTTTTATTACATGGGTTATGCGATGATGTATGATTTATGATTATGTAGCACACATAAGAAAGGATTCATTATAAGATGGGTGGGACCTATATCTCCCTCCAATGCATTGGGTAAAGATTTTATATCTCATGAGATAGACATGGCTGGAACGGTAGGTTATACCGGTTCAGTGAAACAGGACTGGAACGAGGGTGACTCGGTTCAGAAAGGGACTTTGTCCACTAAGATAGTCTTGGCAATGAGTCATGACTAACAAGAAAAGATTTTCCATGATTATGTGTTCATGCCACAAAGTTTCAAGTTTCATGTTATGATTATGGTGATATCATTTTCACTTCTATGATTTATTTCATGTTATGAAATTATGATCTCTTTTGCAGGTTAAGATTTCCAAAAGTTATGTGCTTATGTATATGATGTGATTGATATTTCTTTTGTATACCCTTACTGAGCATTTGAGCTCACCCTTTTATGTTTTCTTTTCCCCAGGATATAAAGAAAGGTTTTAGGAAAAAAAATGAAGATCTTTATTTGAGATTTTGAAGATCTTTCACCATGATTAGAAGATTATAATCCGAGTTTTCAAAGACACTAAACTATTACGATCCTTGTGTGTGTGTTTTTTTGTTATGTACTAAGTATTCCGCAAATGTAAAGTAATGTCCATGTACGTCAAGCTTCGGGTCTCTACAGTTGGTATCAGAGGAAAGGTTTAGTCAACCTTTGGAAACTAGGATGCGAAAACGTTAGTGAGATCCCTAGAGAAATTTCTATTGTATGTCTAAGGATGTCCATAAGGTTAAGTATACGTATAGGTTATAGTACTAGAACTACTCTAACGATCATAGAATTAAACCTAAGATATTAGATATTGAAGGTACTCCACCTTTATTATGTTGTTTTCCCTAGCATGATTTTTGCCTCTCACACTATTCTTTTTGGGTTTTAGACGATGGCTAGAACCCGAAGGAACCGTGTTGATCAATGCAATGGACAATGCAATGATTGTCCTCCTGAACAAACAAATGTTATGGGAGATGGAGTGAAAAATATTATTTCTATACTTACACAAGCTATGAATCATTCTGGACATCCAAATGAGCAGAGAAGGGAACAATATTCTATTGAGTCCTTCATGAGGCAACGTCCACCTTCTTTCAGTGGGTCTTCTGATCCACTTATTGCTGGACAATGGATCAGTACCACTGAAAAGATATTTTCAGTTCTTTAATGTTTTGAACATGATAAATTCATCTTAGTAGTATATCGTTTGGAAGGTGAAGCTGATCAATGGTGGAATCTTATCAAGAATACAAGGTAAATAGATGAAATTGAGTCCATGGAATGGGACGAGTTCAAGAAATTATTTTTCAATAAGTACTTCCATCGTATTCTTCGAACAATGATGGAGAAGGAGTTTCTTGAACTAAAGCAAAAGGATGATGAATCTGTTGGTATATACGAAGCGAATTTTACAAGACTTGCAAGGTATGCATCTGGCATTATCATCCAACCTAAAAGTAAAGTTGATCGATTTTTCAGTGTCTTAAAACCAAGTCTTCGAAGGGCATTATCTATAAGAGACTTCAGTAGCTATGAAGAAATTGTGCGCTGTGCTATCAATGTAGAAATGGAAGTTGGTGTTACATATCCATCTCATGGTTTTGACAAGAAACGAAAGATGGAGTTCAAGGAGAAATCTCAGAATAATGGTGAAAAGAAGATGAATGTTTCCTTATGCACAAAGTGTGGAAAGAAGCATGGTGGAGATTGTCTTAAAGGGATTAGAAAATGTATTAAGTGTGGAAAAGAAGGTCATCGAGCAACTGAGTGTCGAAGTAATGGAAAAAGGGTTTCTAATGATGCGAATAAAGCAAACACTGCAGAGAACGCACCACCAACACTTCAATGCTTCAAGTGCAAGGAAATGGGGCATTATGCTAATAAATGCCCTAATCCAAGGGTTAGTGATGATCAACATGAGCAACCACATAAGGTAAAGGACAAAGGGAAGTCACATGCGATCACTATTGGCGATGTTGAATATGACAATGATGTGGTGGAATGATTAAGTGTTTATGTAATGGGATTCCAAAATAATGTTGTATATAGTATCGTGGAATATTGGAATATTTATGTTTTGGTCTATTGTGGTTTTCAATAATTTTATGGTACTGGTAACCATGAAAAGTGATTGAGACATTTTTGGTAAACAGATGATATGAGCATAATGAAGGGATATGAAGATAATGAGATGTTAGATTGTATTCATGAGCTCATGATTGATATAAGGACTAAGTGATATCATGGTTTGAGTATATAGAATTTTGAGGATTTTGTTATGTGGAAATTGTTAACGTTTAACTACATTCATGTTTTCACTAAGGTTCAATGGGTATTCAAGAGAATACATGATTAAGGACTTTGAATGTTTAGAATGTGACCAACAAGACATATCTTATGATATATGGGGATCAACGATGGTATTAAATCTCTGGTAATTGTTTTCACTATATTATGAGAGTGGACTGCAGTATTATGGGTAAGCCTAAAGATTGGAATGGATTATGTTGAACATAAGTTAGTATTGTTTAAGGATAGAAGTTTTTTTAGAAAAAGGAAAACCTGCAGGACGGGCGACACCCATCGCGTCGGACAAGGCTGTGGGAATCGAATCCACAACCGAAATGCGACTGGCCTCTATTGCCTACCACTGGCCTACAGGAAGTCCCTGTTTAGTAGAAACTAGTTTTATTATATTAATCAGTATGATATATGAAGTATAAGCCCATTTTAGGAACCATATATGATTAATCCCACTATAAGATCGACTTATGTATATAAATTTTGCTAACATTTTTAGATAGATGGAATGACCCGTCATTCTATCACATGATCTTCTAACACTTCACGAATAACAAATTCAACTTCATTTATTTAAGAGATGAAGTGGAAATTGTTTAAGGCATGAAAAACATTGAGATTGTACCAAAATAAAGAATGTATTTATTCTAATTCAAATTTTCAACTTTAGGGAAATGATCTTGAAAACCAAAAATGTTGTCCTAGTGATCTTATACCTGATGAATCAGATGGTACCTTAGATCGTCACAAATTTATGGATTTGTGATTACTGGATTTTCCATAGCCATGTTCTCTACCACTCTCTATCAGAACATGATGATTAGATTTCTCTTCCATATCCATATTTTCACCTATGTGGAAACCCAGTGATTAGTTTATTTGGGTAATCGTTACATTTCATACTTTAGTTTTTTAAAGCCAAGTTTTGGTATTCCTTTTTACAATGTGGGTTTCTATTAAAGAAACTTTCGAATAGTAAACCATTTATAACCCCGACTAATTTCAGGGCGAAATTCATTTTAAGGGGGGTAGAATGTAACAGCCCGATATTTTATGAAAACTATTTTTTTTTAATTTAATTTTATTAATGTCTTGTGTTGTACGCTTCACCAAAAGGAGCTTGCACAACTTGCATCCTTGACTTGCCTTGCATTACACTCAATCACAACCTTCCTCGATAGCGTGTGTAGTATGCAATACTGAGTTTCACGAAAACAACGATATGCTATTAAAATATTATTAAAACTAGCCGTTATGAATTGTAATAACCAGTTTTTAAATTTTAGAAATTTTAGCTCTCAAAATGGACTTCATTTTTGGATTCGGAATATCGAATTTAGCCTAAGGTGAAATTTTAGTACCTTTCGGATAACTTTCATATTCTGATGAATAGTGAAAATTAATAAATTATAATTAAAAACAACTTTTTTAATCAAAATAATTAATAGTGATAAATTATTAATTTGAGTGGTTTTAAAGTATATTTAGAATATATTTTTACAATTTAATACAATGTTGGTCATTGGATGTAATTTCACATTTAAACCAGACATAAACAAGTGTCAATCTTTTGATAGATATTGTTTCTTAAAAACACGCTATTTGTTTTAACAGCGGGATTTAATTATAAAATTAATTAATGCAACTTCTATGTTATGAATTTGGTAAAATATACTTCATTTTTGAATTTGGAATATTAAATATATCTTAGGATGAAATTTTGACATTGTTCTGAAAAACATCAATTTTTGATGAATAGTGAAACTACAAAGTGGTAGTTAAAAAACTGAACTTTTCATAAAACTTAATTTTATCGCTTCTGTGAATGGAATTTCAAAAATCCGAGAGACACGGTTGATGTCAGTAAGTAAAATGTGGTTCAATGAGATGAAAATAATTTTTGGTGAATAGTAACTTTTTACTTTTATTTATCATGGTTAATAGTAAATAGGGTAACTAAGGGTAAATATGATATTACTATTACCCTAACACATGTCCTAATTCTATTGGATAAGTGTAATTCGACCAAAAACAACCTTATGAATATAATATGACCATTTAGGTCCACTTGGATTAGATTATGACATTTAATATTATTTTATTTAATGAATAGTTAAATTACTTAAAATCAAAGTTTAATAACTAAAATATTTTTAATATGGGGTTATAAATAAGATAAATTCGACTATAAATATTCAATAGAAAGATAAAAATATTTCCTACATAATGATATTTTATTTATAATTTTTAGACCTTAAATAAATTTATTTATTTATGACACAACGATGATGTAGTAATTACCCTTTTAAGGAAATATTAACATAATTGATGTTATAAATGCTCAAATGAATGTAATTTGAGACTTTTTATGAATTCCAATAATTTTCTAGGTTACTATGATATATTAGTGTTGCTTTAATCAATTTGTTTCGAACATATAATTCTGTTATGACTTTCAAAAAAATCATATATCAAATAGTGTCAAAATTGACACAAAATAGTTTTTAAATCAAATATTATATTATTAATTGTTATTTTATTCCTAAAAATCTAAGGTTCGGACAAATGACTTAGATAAGGATATATGTATTAATAATATACAATTTGGGGTTCGTTAGGCATGTTATAGTAAGTGTATTAACCATATAGTGAAAGAAAACAAAAAGACACGGTAAAAGTTAAATTATTTAACTTAGAGTTAAATCTAATTGATAAGGTTAAAAAAATACCCTAAACTTGTCTAAATCCTATTTGGTGATAGGATTTTGACCCATACCCACTTTACCTTCGAAATAAGACCCTTTGGAACCATTATAAACCGATTTTGACTTTAATATAAAATAATATTTTGAGATATTCCTAAGGTGCCCCTCTCCTCCGTTATAAAAGGACACCTCCTCCCCCTTCTCCTCACACCAATTTGAGCACTCAAGCTCGGCCAACCCCTGCCAAAATCTCTTCTCCACTTCCCTATAAACATCCTAGAGGTTCTGGTCTTCCTCAAAGACCAATTTTAGTGCCCTAAGAGGAGGTCTCAAAGAGGCGCTTCAAAGAAGAGGTAATTATCGTTACCAATTCTTTCATCTTTATTTCTTCTTCCACTTCTTCTTCTTAGGTTGTTTCATTATGAAGTAATAACATCAGTATCACTCATATACTGATATGTTATTATAAGTATGAAACAACCCTATTTCACCATCTATCTATCCTACGGAAAAAGGAATCACCGCGCGTGCGTACGTACGGAATACCGTCTCCACGCCGTGGTGTAATCTATTTTCCACCACCACCTTACATGGATGGGTATAATGGTGTAAAGAATAACTATACATAGTTATTACAACATAATATTGATTCTGATATATTGTATAATCCACTCCAATTCAATTCAATATTTATGGAAATGATATCATCGCTTGTGCGTACGTACGGACTACCGTCTCCACGACGCGATGAGATTCATTCTCCATGTTAACCATTTAAGAATGATTATAATGTATATATAAGAAATAATAATGAAATATATGACATTATAAAGCTACTGGATTTATGTATATATATATATGTATGTCATCTACTTACTTCCATTCAAGACAATAAGGAAAGGAAAAAAGCGTTCATGCGTACGTACGGACTACCGTCTCCATGAACGGTGTTTTTCATTTCATTTATCTATCTATTATATATATATATATACTGAATATATATGATATATAAATCATATTTTATATTCTTGAATTTAGTAAATCATGATATAAGTAATAATAATGTCAAGAACAACAAGTCAAAACACCTACGATAAATGAAACGATTTTACCCAAAACGCTTCTTTAACATGGAATTTACAAAAGAACGGGTAATATAATGTCATAAGTGAACCATATATGATATCATAACAATGAATATGATCCTTTAATAAGTCAATGACATTATTTAAATCATTATACAGGAGGTTCGGACACATACAAATCAAATCGGACCTAAGGTAAGAGAAATATCACAATCTCATTTTTATCCGAGATTGTTTATTCGTAAGTATTTACTGGGGTGTATTTTATCATCAACATCCATGTTTCACCAATATGTAATATTATTTCCATCCACTTACAATTGTTTAAATCCATTTTTACCCTTCGGTGAGTTTTTAGTAATATATATGAAAGGAATCTTTTGTCGTTTTTCGTACAAGGTACTTTTTGACTTTTTTGACAAAAGTACGAGAAGAATGTTTTTTTTAACTTATACGGCATGAATGGATTTCAAAAAAATTATTTCCAAGAAGCTTCCTTTACAATTATTCAAGTTTATTTTTAATCAACTTCTTTTATTTTAAAATTGTATGACATGTTAAGAAAAGAAAAGTGTTTTTGAAGTAGAAAGGATATTTTCCTCAAGAATGAAGTTCAAGTATTTTATCAAAATTATTTTCCATCTAAGATAATAAAAGGTTTCTGTTTTTATCCCTATTATTACATGGATTTGATTATGTTGTGATGGAAACATTTTTATGAATTCCTTTATCTTATATGAATTGTTTTATGATGTCATGTTTTTTAAGAATCCCATTTTTATTACATGGGTTATGCGATGATGTATGATTTATGATTATGTGGCACACATAAGAAAGGATTCATTATAAGATGGGTGGGACCTATATCTCCCTCCAATGCATTGGGTAAATATTTTATATCTCATGAGATAGACATGGCTGGAACGGTAGGTTATACCGGTTCAGTGAAACAGGACTGGAACGAGGGTGACTCGGTTCAGAAAGGGACTTTGTCCACTAAGATAGTCTTGGAAATGAGTCATGACTAACAAGAAATGATTTTCCATGATTATGTGTGCATGCCACAAAGTTTCAAGTTTCATGTTATGATTATGGTGATATAATTTTCACTTCTATGAAATATTTCGTGTTATGAAATTATGATCTCTTTTGCAGGTTAAGATTTCCAAAAGTTATGTGCTTATGTATATGATGTGATTGATATTTCTTTTGTATACCCTTATTGAGCATTTGATCTCACCCTTTTATGTTTTCTTTTCCCCAGGATATAAAGAAAGGTTTTAGGAAAAAAAAGGAAGATCTTTATGGGAGATTTTGAAGATCTTTCACCATGATTAGAAGATTATATTCCGAGTTTCCAAAGACACTAAACTATTACGATCCTTGTGTGTGTGTTTTTTTGTTATGTACTAAGTATTCCGCAAATGTAATATAATGTCCATGTACGTCAAGCTTCGGGTCTCTACAGTTTTTATCTTATCTCTCGATCCTAATAAAATAAAAAGGGTAATACCTTCCATCTTGTGAGTGATTATATACCCTAGGTGCTAGTCACCACTCCAGGACCTATTGAAGGCGGGTCTCGGGGGTCATTATCTCTACATCAACTTAAAGAAGGAAGGGTCTGACAATCTTCTATCCCTTCACTCCTTTTGGTGAAGGTAGGTTTGTGACAGAATGGTATCAAAGGCTGGTTAAGAGATAGGATGGAGTCTGGAGTTAGGCACATTGAGGATTGCACGGGATGGTAGGGAAACCGTGTTAAGTGACCTTGGTGCGTGAATTATGCCAGGGAATACTGTCTATGACACGGGAATTAGGGCCCCCCATGATCCAATGCAAGGACATTAGACCTACCAAATAGCCAAGTGGGGCTACACAGATTGCAGGGTAGAGACCTTAGGAAAGGTACATGCATCATAATGACTTCTGTTCTTATTTTTCATGGGTGTCTTAGAGATTCAAAATAAATTAATAAGTATAATAACATTTAAGAACAATATTCTACACTACTCGGGCTTAGGCATTCCTTGTTTACCTTCTAGCTATGGAACTTGGGAGGCGACCACGAGTAGTACAGATGATCGAGGCCTAGGAGGTTGACTTGGCCGATCCACAGAGGATCTATCAAGAGGAGGAAGATAACCAGTGGCAGAAGATGCTAGGAGCTTTTCAGCGATAGTCCCTTAAGAAGTACGAGGGAAGCATCTCAGATGTGGAGACGGAGAGCTGGATCGAGGAGCTAGTGAGAACTTTCGACTTGATTTGGGCTCCGATAGATTACTGGGTGCCTCTGGCCGTCAGCCAAATGCAGGGAGCAGTGGTTCTATGGTGGACGCTTTATCTTGGAGAGAGGAGGGACACTGAGGTTGTGTGGGATGACTTCAAGAAGGAGTTCCGGGTGGAATTCCTCCCTTCCATGATGATGGCTGAGAAGAGACAAGAGCTACTCTCCCTCCAAAAAGGGAGTATGTCAGTGAGAGAGTTGGGGATCAAGTTCAAGGATCTCCTTCGGTTTGCTCCGGACCTCTTCCCGGATGAGGAGTCTTGGGGGAGATGTCTAGAGGAGTCACTCCGAACACCACTTCAGTATGTTGTAGTTCCCTTTTCCTTACCGACATACCTGGAGGTGCGGACGAAGGCTAAAGTGGTGGAGAGGATTCACACGTTGGGAGGTGTGTAGCGAGTAGGGATCTAGTTCGGCCCGTCGAAGGGGAAAGCCTTCAGCAGTAGGCCCCCGGCATTAGGACCCTCTAGGTTCCGACCAGCAGGATGTAGGCCTCAGTAGTTCCAATTCTGATACCCCGATTCTCGCCCTTTCATTTCGGGCCTAGGAACGAGGTGCTTCATCTGTGGGAGCCACGGACATCTTCGGAATCATTGCACAGACAAAGTGCAGTACAACGGGGGTGGAAAATTTCAGCGCCCACTTTAGCCACATCAGTTTCCAGCCAGGAACTTTCAGTAGTAGTAGGGGAAGCAGGCATCCGCCCCTCCGAGGCCAGATGTTGCAGGAAGAGGCCGACCTCAAGACGCTCCTCAGGTACCTCGACCAGGGCATGGTCGTGGAGGTGGCCGATAGCCGAAAGGGAGAGGAGCCAAGCGCAGGCAGTTGCACGCTGCGGAGGTAGCAGTTCCAGTAGGACCAGAGGTTGTTCGAGGTACGATCATTTTTCTCTAGTACCCTTTCTTATGTCTTATTCGATAAAGGAGCTTCGCACTTTTTTGTTACATCTAGTCTGGCCCATGATTTGGGTCTAGATGCCGATATACTTCTAGTGCCCCTGGTGCTGAGCACGCCAGTCAGAGGTCAGAATGACTTGATATGTGTATTTCGAGGATGCAGACAGATGATAGGGCCACATCAGTCAGTCAGGGACATCCAACTATTGTAGATAAAACCATAAGATATCATCCTATGCATTGACTGGTTGTTCTCTGTATGTTTCGTCATCCACTGCTTCTGAGGAAGGGTCATTTTTTTCATACATAGGCAGCCGACGTGTTACTTTCACCGGCGAGAGGGGTGGCCAGAAGGGCAGTAGGAGAGAAAACCCCTCCTCTCATTTTTATTTGATCTATCAGTGGATTCAGTGGACGCAGAGATGGTGGAGGTACCAGGGATCATCAGTGAGTTTATGGACGTCTTCCCAGAGGAGGTGACGACTCTACCCCCTCGACGTGATTTCATGTTTGGGATAACTTGTATCCTGGTTCTCATCCGATTTTGATGGCTCCCTACCGGATGGCACCTTCAGAGCTACGGGAGTTGCGGATTCAGAGTGACAATCTGATGAAGAAGGGTTTTGTTCGACCGAGTGTTTAACCGTAGGGTTCTCTAGTCTTGTTCGCAATGAATGCATATGGTGGTCTTAGGCTGTACATAGACTAAAGGAGACTGAATCAGATAACAGTTAAGAATCGCTACCCTCATCCAATGATAGACGATCTCTTTGACCAATTGACGGGGGAAGGATGTTTCTCGAAGATCGACCTACGGTCTGGATATCACCAGTTGAGAGTGAAGGAGGGTGACATACCGAAGACGACCTTCAGGTGCAGATATGGGAACTTCGAGTTTGTGGTCATTCCTTTCGGCATTTCAAATGCTCCAACTATGTTCATGGGGCTTATAAACTCCGTATTCCGGGAGTATCTATATCGGTTCGTAGTAGTGTTCATCGATGACATCTTCATCTATTCAAGATCAGGGGAGGATCACGCTGAGCTCCTGAGGACGGTTTTGGAGGTCCTATGATAGCACCAACTATTTAGGAAGTTTTCAAAGTGAATGTTTTGGAGGCGATAAGTACACTACCTTGGGAACATAGTGTCTGAGAAGGGAGTAGCGGTATACCCATCGAAGGTTGAGGCGGTTGTTTCTCGGACAGCACCCAAGAACATGGTAGAGGTCCGTAGTTTCCTTGGGGAGGCAGGTTACTATTGGAGGTTCATACCCAACTTCTCCCGAATTGCAGCACCGTTGACAGACTTGACCAAAAAGGACCAGGATTTCGTGTTGAGTGAGTAGTGTGAGGTAGCCTTCAACTATCTGAAGGGGAAGTTGGTTAGTGCCCCAGTGCTGAGGCTGCCAGATGAAGGGGCAGCATATGATGTATTATGTGATGCTTTAAGAGAGGACCTCAGATGTGTGTTGATGCAAAGTCAATGGGTGATATCCTATGGGTCTACAATGCTACGTCCCCTTGAGAATAATTATGCTACCCGTGATCTAGAGCTCACATCGGTCGTTTTCACACTAAAGATGTGGTGGAATTATCTCATCGAAGAGCATTTTGTGGTCTTCACGAATCACAAAAGCTTGAAGTATATCTTCTCCTAGAGGGAACCGAACATATGGCAGTGAAGGTGGATTGATTCATCTAGGATTACTATTTAGAGATTACCTACACCTAATGGAAAGGAAACATGCTGGCTGATGCCTTGAGCAGGAAGTCAGAGAGGGATGTGGTCTAAGAGTCGGCAGACGCTTGGAGGGATATGGAGGAGTTGGCTGGCCTGCACCTGGATGATAGGAATGAAGGTGGTAGAGGTTGCCTATATCAGATGATAGTACAATCTTCACTGTTATGTCAGGTGGAGGAGTCTCATTGGGGAGACCCAGAGACTGAAGTGATGCGTGACTGGGTTAGCCAAGGTAGTGCTCTAGAAGGGTGGGAAAAAGATGGTCAGAATTGGATGCTATTCCGAGGGAAGTTGTTCATTCTGAAGGTGATGTGCGAGAGAGTCCATTGTGAGTTCCACAGTTCACCCTTAGCGATGCACCCAGGAGTTTCCAAGATGTTCCAGGGTCAGAGGAGACAGTTTTGGTGGCCCCGGGCAAAGCGGGTAGTGGCAGAGTTTGTGACCAAGTGCCTAGTGTGTTAGTAGTTGAAGGCTGAACACCATGTTCCATGTGGTTTGTTGCAACCTTTATATGTCCCCAAGTAGAAGTGGGATGACATCTCGATGGATTTCGTCATGGGGATTCCCAAGGTTCAAGGAGGGTGCGACGACATCTGGGTAGTAGTGGACCGGTCGACGAAATCATCTCACTTTCTGGAAATCATGGAGTCAAGTGCAGTGGATGCTCTATCACGGAGGTATGTGGAAGAGGTGGTGCGGTTTCATGGGGTATCAAGGTCCATTGTCTCTGATCGGGATGCATGATTTACCTCACAAGTCTGGAGGGGTTTGCAGCATGCTTTTGGAACCCAGCTGCTCCTTAGCACGACCTTCAACCCCCAGACAGATGGGCAGACAAAGCGCACCATCCAAACCTTGAAAGATATGCTAAGAGCATGCATACTAGACTTCTAGTGATCATGGGTGAGACACATTCCTATGGTAGAGTTCACCTACAACAATAGCCACCACTCTACCATTATCATGGCTTCGTTCGAAGCTTTGTACGGGAGGTTGTGTCACTCACCCGTGTGCTGGACAAAAGTCGGGGAGGCAGGTGTTCTTGGCCCGGATGTGGTACAGAGCACAATGGAGAAGGTGCAGCTTATACAAGAGAGGATGAAGGTGGCTTAGGACCGAAATAAGTCATATGAGGATGAGATGAGAAGGCCGTTGGAGATAGAGATCAGGGAATATGTTTTCTTGAAGGTATCCCCTTGGCGTGGGTAGCGGAGGTTTGGTAGGGGATGTAAGCTCTCTCCCAGGTTCATCGGACCCTTTGAGGTGTTTCACTAGGTTAGTGAGGTGGCTTATCAGCTGGCATTGCCACCACATCTACAATGGGTGCATGGTGTGTTCCATGTGTCCCAGCTTCTTCGGTATCTGCATGAGGATTCGAACGTCCTCAACTGGGGAGAGCTACATATTGAAGACGATGTAACCATGGTGGAACAACCAGTGATGATCAAGGGCCATGAGGAGAAGGTGCTTCATCGATGAACCATCCCATTGGTTCGCGTGTTATGGAGGCCTGGTGGGCTTGAGGAGAGTACCTGGGAGAGGTAAGTGCATATGCGTGCCCAGTACCTAGAGTTGTTTTTAGTTTTTTCATGTTTTTTCAGTACTTGTTTACTATGTAATGCTTTACCTTGTTGACAATGGGATGTGCAATTTCCTTTTTCTATGAATGTGTGTGAAGTTTCCTAAAGTATGGGGAGGGGAGGACCTGATTCCTAGTTAGGACGCATTACAGTGGATGCGCCTAAACCCGTGCGGGCGAGTCAGTGCCACCCAAAGTGGATGTTATCTTAAAACTGAGGGAGGGAAACCCCTCTCCCACATGATTGGATGGTTTAGTATTTTGTTTTGTGTGGTTTCACCAAGAAAATAGTTGTAGGACGTCCGTGATTTTTCAGGAGATAAGTTGTTCCTATGTCAAAGAGTTTCACTTATGAGATGTATCTTCCAGGGGTGTTGTTCGGACCCCCCCCCCCCTCTTTCCTTCGGGTCTTGTTCTGGATTCTTGAGGGAGAGAATAGTTTTAGAGGTATCTGATGTAATGGCCCATACCCTCATGATCCATCCCTTTTCCAAATTCTAGGATCCTAAGGGGTCGCACCTCGTTCGGTGTGACTGATCCGCGCGACCGATCGTACGACCGACCGATTTGTGTGACCGATCGGTGTTATCCAGCCTTGTCAGGTTTTTCATTCTACAGTTTTTCCCGTAACGCCTCTTTTAGGCCTTTTGAACATTTAAGGTATTTCAAGGCCATTTTATCCCATAATTAATATGTAAAAATCCCTAGAAACCTTCCTACTAAATAACAATTAATTCAGTCGTGTGTAACCACACAACTATGTGGGAAACCACAATGTGACTTTCCAGGCATTCAAAATTACCATATCCCGTAACAATAAGATCTTATCTATATATCGCACGAGAATTCCTTTTTCCTCTTCTTATTTTGACCAGCTTTGTTCTTCCCCTGGTGCGCCTGGAGCCCCTTCTTCTTCTGGCTTGTGGTGCGCCTCTCCTAGAGCTTTCCACTCACCCTTGGAGTCCCCGACGTCACTTCCCTAGAAGTCACGCATCCCCTGTTCATGGCGTGTGATCAAGTAGGGTTTTCATTCGCCTCTCATTTCTGTGTATCATGAGGGGTGGGTACGATTTTTCCTATATGTGAATTTACTAAACCAAACTAAATGAAGGTAATGAACATACTTTTAAAGAATGAAGGGGGGGGGGGTGATCGATGTTCTACTGTACTCTATTATTTTATTTTTTATATGTCTTGTGAATTGTGTGGGCCTATGCTCAATAAAAATCATGGCCGTTTGTGGTATTTTTTAACACACTGATTAACCATGTCTTCTGTGATAGTTAAATGACTTTCATTGAATTTGGTTAATCACATAAAATCAGCTGGTTAAATGGATGTTCAGTAAAACAAGAATCCATGTTTGATCACCCTAGTTAATAAACAGAGAAACAGACCTTATGAATGCTGTGTCAATCCTAGATGTTTCCCTGATATGTTTTGGAATCGTGTGTGTTGTTATGTGTGTTTCCCTATGGGTGATATGGGTGAGGATGGGATCCTCTGATGTGGAACGGTTGCTGGTTGTGGACCTGGGGTTGTGGTTTCTCCTTTTATATCATGAATTGGGGTGGAATCCTCTATTGTTGAGAAATCATTGGTTCCAGGTTTTGTGGACATGGGGCTATGTCTCGGGGTTTTCTTTGGTTCCAGTACTTCGTGGTATCTCAGTTATCACTTTTTTTTGTAACTTTGCAATAGAACCAAGTGTGAATGCTTAAATTGATGTTTGTCTGTTTCTTTCCTTTAGCTTGTGGTTATGCCTGTTAGTTTCCCCGTAGGGAAGAATTCACCCTAATGGGATCACTTGAATGTGAAAAAACGAATGGATAAGAGGGTAATTAGTTTGGTAATGAGTCGTGACTTGGTCGAGAGTCTCGTGACTTCTTGTGAATGAATAGTAAAAAGGGTGTTTGTGCTTAGGTTTTGGAACCCATAGGTTGGGATGAGTGTTTAATACCTATACATATATCTATAGCTTTTATGTTTCGTATTAGCGACCCACCCAAGTTGAGCATTTGTTCCGAACACCCTATTTCATGGAGAGTCTTTTTTTGCAACACTCCTATGAGTGGCTGGTTATTAGCTTCTTTTTATCCCCCTTTCCCGAATAGCCCAAGACTCTTCGGGTAGGACGTGATGTCCTGAGGTCCATTATTAGCCCAAGATTCATCGGGCGGGGTAGTTATGGTGGTTGGCCTAGGTTCCTGCAGGAAGGTTGTTTCCCATTTGTCTTCGGGATGAGGCCCATGTGTTTTCAGGTGTCGCAGTAGTTGTTTTGGCCCAGGTGTGCGCGGGAAGGGTATGATAGTGAGACTGCATTGAGACTCACAGGATTAGTTCAATGCATAGGATGTGTTCAATAACCAGTGGTAAAGTGGCACGGGGTACCAAAATAACGATGTTCTATTACTATACTTTACTTGCCTTGCATTATTTGGGGAGTGTGCCTTGGTGAGACTTGGTTGGATTGTTTTTCCTTGCTAGGTGCATTGGTTTTTTTTCTCACAGGGAATTAGGATTCCTCTCCACTTGTGCACGAGAGTCTTTTGTTTTCCCTACTTAGTGTACTTGTATGCTCACCCTACATATATAAAATTGTTTTCAGGTTTCCAGGATGACATCAGGGATCATGTGGGAACGTACTAGCTTGGACCTTGAGGTAGTTTCTGTTGTCATTTCCCTTTTCTTGGTACTTTACATTTGGAGTTTTTGGTGGCTTGTATCCCTTACTTTTGAAAATGCATATGGGAATGTTGTAAATTTGTCTTTAACATTACTTTCATCTTTGGTGTTGTTGGGTTTTCTTTCTTATCTCTCGATCCTATAAAAATAAAAAGGGCAATGCCTTCCATCTTTTCTGTGATTCTATACCCTTGGTGCTAGTCTCCACTCTAGGACCTATTGAAGGCATGTAATGTGGGTCATTATCTCTCCTTCAACTTTAAGAAGGAAGGGTCTGGCAATATGATTTCCCTTCCCTCCTTTTGGTGAAGGCGGGTCGTGACACCCCTCTACACATCTATGTGCGTTATGTAGGTGGGTTAGTAATATTGCGATGACATTCACCTAGAGTTATATTGATCATAATGTGTGCCTCCATGTACTAAGAATATCCTACCACTACTCCTTATTCCTATATTGAGCACGACTAATGTGGGCATAGTGGTTTTGTAAGTATGTGTACTGGTGCAACTGGACCACACAAGACTCTCGTCCCATATGACATTAAACTGTAATCTAAGAATTGTGTATGTCTTGATTCCCATCCTCATGGGAAACAAAGGAACGCCCGATCACGTTCCCTCATGACCATCCCATTTTAGGCCACCACTTGTCTATGGAATAAATAATCCCACTAGGAACATGTGTTGTGGTGTGGACTGCTAGGTCGTTATTCATTTCGGGATATACCATACCCTGCATTTCCATTATGGCTGACCATGTCCTCAATGTATGACTACAAACAATGATTCTACCCAGGATAAGGTCATGATAGACCATTATAATTATGTTATTCTTCAAATTCTCCACTATAATGGTTTTCCCTCACTTGTGTGGGACACTGACCACACAACTCTTTGAAAAATATGCACATTTTGATTCTAATCCTCATGGGATATGTAGGAACACCATGGAATTTTTCCTCTGGTCTAGTCCCACGATTACTCTTTTCAAACACTTATCTTGAGATCTCTCTTGGAGGCACGTGATGTGGGGTAGAATTCCTTCCATCCTAATTCATGTCATTTTTTCGGTTATTGCATCATATATGCCTATATAGATTCATTCCTACTTGGGTCTTCACCGTATGATGTTAAACTGCACGGGTCTTGAAAAACTATTTATGGATTGATTCCTTCCTTAGCAGGATATGTAGTGACATATGGATATATAGTTCCCAAATCCATCCATGTGCTTGTAAACCTTCAATAAGGTCATCCTAGCCTCATTCACCAATTTGTGACTATTCATTTCCGATGCTAAAATATGTGTATATTATCCTCATTCGCATGACATAAAACATTGTGCTACTATAGGATCTTTCTAGAGAGATCCATTTGGGAGAAGAATATGATCCTTGATTTGATTGATTTTCTCAACTAATGTTTTTTCATTAGGGGGAATAATTTCAAGAGTGTTGGACTCCATTTTAAAAACCCATCACTCCACCATCCATGCTTTTTATGCCCTTTATTTGGATCCTCATCCTCTTTCACTCCTGATGGAACCCCCAAGAAGTATGAATGCTCCACCCATGGATCTGCTAAATTAATTGGATGACGTTCCCAAAGACATATTGATGGAATTTCAGTACATGACATGTGTCTCAAACATAGTCAGTGGTCATACCTCAGTTGTTATCCCCATATCAGGCTAACTCAGTAAGGATATTGTGTTTCAAACATGGTAAAAAATTATCCTCAAGTGTCTTTTCATCCCTACAGTGTCCTTAATTTTGGGCCTTTATATTCATAAAATCCACTACTCCCTGTTCAAATTGATTATGACACCCCTAGAATTACCCTACTCATTTACTAGAGCACATTGGGAAAACGATAATTTGACCACTCTGAGAACTTCATTCTCTAATCAGGGCTCACTGTTTCTTCCCATAGGTCTGGATTAGTTGTTTAGACCCTAGATTTCCGTATCCTGGTGGGCACTCCCATATTCAAATGGAATAACAGTTCAATCATCCCTTGTTTTTGACATCGAGAATGACCCATGTGAGCATAGGGAATAATCACTAGATATTTCAGGAATGTGATGGAAATGAATCAATCCATGTAAAATATTTAAACTCATGAAACTAAACAATATGAAAATCAAAATCATGAAATTATGTTTATGAGTTCATAAAAAATTACAATTCCTAAGGGTTGGAACCTCCCATAGATGGGTTGAACTCTTCAATTGAGCATCCCAGCTCTTCCACTCTCTATCTTGTAGCTCCCATCATCCATTGTCGCATGATAAGCTCACAATACTCCTTTGTGTAATAATGGGATATTTCATCATATTTGATACGTGCCCTATCTTTATCAACTCGGATTACAGTCTTCTCTTCCATGGATGGCATCATCAATTCTTCAGTCTTCGCCAACTGGGCCTTCTATCACGATATGATCCTAGATTGTGCATCGAGGAATGAAGAACACTAGTTCACCCGTGCCATCAACTGTTGGATATCATTCTCAACCTCCTTGAGTTTATTAATGTTTGAAGAATTTCTCTACTTCCAGCCCACACCGAGTCCTCAGTCATGTTCCCCTGTTTTCTATACCATGAAGTCTCAGATGTCAAAATTAGGATGCTAGGAATCATATCCTATAGTGCATAGTTCACAAAGTTTGTAACAAAGAATCCCCATCTGGTCTATCCATTTTTCTTATGGGTTCTCCCCAATGATGCACTTGAACAAATTGCATAACCAGTGACAGATGACCTTGCTATCTTATTCTTTTATATTCACATCATCATGATCCTAAGGGTTAGTGGGTTTATATGTGTGGAATTCATCCAGGAACTCACCGTATGATCTTCATCCGATGTATGGTCGGGAAGTTCAGCTCTAATGTCATATGAATGATATCCATTGTAGGATTCCACCTTGTTGACTTTAGGGTCAATCCTATTAATGGTCCCACTAATGATCAGGAGCGTTGTTGCATGGTCAGTATAGACGTCCACTTCCATGACCATCAGTGTTCCCTATGGAAAGGATATGCCAGGTGACCCAACCATTATCACTAATGTGGCACATACCATTTGAAGAACTCTGGATGTGAGAATACACATATGTCATTTGGCATGATTCGATGGAAGATAGTTAAAATTTCTATTAAAAATACTTACGGAGATCAAATAGTTTGTCTTTCCCTTGCGATTTTTCATTCCAGGACCCTGATGAGTGGCCCTCATACTTGGTTAGGAAATATAAAGTCTCTTGGAGATCAACCCTGGGTTTCACGACCCCTCAAGTTCTTGTAATCGTTGTGGTCACATATGCAGACCCTGAAGTCACATCCACTATTGCACAGGTGCATTTTTTGCATATAGGCCCTTCTACCTAGGTTTAATATATTTTGATAAGGCCTAAATGATGCAAATAATGATCAAGAGAACGTAATTTAAGGTTTACCTAAAGAGCCTCTGTAAACTCTTCCAGCTCTGAGTAAGTGACTTCGCCTTCTTCTAGATGGCTCCTTCTACCATCCTTATCCCCTTATGAGTACTCTTCTAATTCTTCTGGTAGTGTAATTTCTCCACCAATTTAGCGGAAGATAACTGGGGAGGGAATGTTCGATTGAGTAGAACATTAACTCGATCTGAGATTGGACGCGGAGCACAATGAGAGTACACTAAGTCTTCCATCTCGATGATGTACTACTCCCCTTCCGCATAAGATAACACAATTTAATCCCCGGTATGACCAATCCATATAAAATCCATGAAAATATAGTTCAGATGGTGCCACATCTAGGAGGGATTGAGGATTTTTTTAATAACATTCATGATGTCCCAGGACTCTAAGAAAATAGTATAATTTGGCATGTCTATATGGCACAACCGATTCCTTGGAGCCAGAGAGGGTATCCTATGGAACCCCCTGGGATGCTTCCCCTCTTGCTAACATGACTTCAATAGGACCTCTAGCTCTACCGTTGTCACCTGCCTCAGGATCAGTGAATGTCTCACCACTACTACAACACTCCCACTATGAGATGGTTTTCCACCTTCTTGTCCTAACCTCAAGGTTGAGGAGGTACCCTATCACAAGCATGAACAATCATCTAATTAATATTCTACCTAGGGTAGGGTGCCTCAAATATATTTTCATATTATTTCAGTAGCACATAGACATCAATGAGAGGAGGCAGTTCATTTTTGCATGATTTATTCCTCCCATGTGAACTTGTGTTACATCTGCCTCATCACATATGGATGGTCCTCGTGGTATACTCACATGTAGACCAACAGGGTGTGCCTATGCATGCACATGAACTGCTTTGCGAAGTAGTGCAAGGTTTATGGATCGCAGAAGGTTCACAGCCTACCCACACCACTAGGAAACCATACTAAAAATCTATTAGGTTAGACCGATGTTACTCTATTCCCTTTCTTTCACAAGTGAACACACATGTGGTAGTGGGAACGAATAGAATTTGAACTTCTACATCTTCCAAACATTGTTCATTACCAGCGGAAAGGTCAGATTGTTTGGGAAAATCCCCTCTGTATTCAGAATAGTATGTCAGAAGTCTGACCCCAGAGAGAAAATGGGGTTCCATGATTCGTATGAACCCATATTTGATGCTATCCACCCATACAAAAGATCGGACATCCTACACACCCTATGTAGCTTATTCACTTTAATGATATGCCACAACACATTGTACAACTTTTCCAGCACTATAAAATTAGATTGATCCATTCCCTCTCTCCAACATGGATGCCATGATAAACGTCCTCAGTCGTACTCCCATGTTTGTATCCCTTACAGGAAGTATCCAGCCGCAAATGAGCACCAAGATGAACATAACCAACTTAACCACTAGTTTCTACTAGGTTCAAACTATGAACCCCCATGTATTCTAGTGGCTATCCTCCTAGATTCTCTTTTATGGGTGTTATTTTCTGTGACGGATCCTCTTCAGGCATGTGGGGGCCTCACAGGAAACATCCCATCTAATGGAGAGTTCAGGAACATCATGAACCACCACATAAAGTGGACATCCCTCACAGACTGCCTGTCCTCTTCAGGAACAAGGTCCATCAATTCTATTTCAATTTGTGGTATCTTCTCTATGTCCTCCCATGTATTTACAGTGGGGATAATCTCTTTATACATCACCCCCAATGAATCCATGAGATTTTTTTGGACGACTTAGAGGCTGATCCGGACCTCCCCATGGTGAAGATAAAAATTTATTTTCATCAATGACCACATACTCAACAACTCTGGAATCTATTTTTTCTTCTGTTAGTTTAGGAATTGGGAGGCCCATTCTGCCTCATAAAGTCCCACTTGCCTCAGATACACCCCAAACTCCTCATAGGAGGAACATACCCAGTAATACCAAGCTCATCATTCATGAAATTTCATCCCTAGAATTGATACCACTCATCGGTCCACCCCTTCTCTAGGTTCCCAAGGGACACCATTAAAATGATGTGGTACTACGTGGGAGATACCTCTAGTGCTGGCACATCATAATCATGAACCAATAGGATGGATTATTCCTAGTTGCTTCGAGGTGGATAACATCATCCCTAAGAAAAAATCCATAGAAGGGTAGTAATTTTTCACAAAGGGTAGATCTTAATGCTATATCACAATAGATCCACTATAGATTCGTGTCCCAAATGACTCTACAAAAATTCCTCAATGCCCAGGTTATCTGGCATCTTGGTCCACCAAGTAGCATCCGTAAGGACCCCCTGGAAGATTCTTGGTGAGCCATTCTATCTGAAACTGTAGAATTTTTTTCCATGGATCACAAAGATCAATCACAACGCTCGACCGCAGAGCTAGATCGTAGAGACATGTCACAAAGACCAACCACATCATTTAAAGGCACAATCCACAGTGTGCACAATTGTAGAGTCTGAAGATTCATTGTGCTCCATAGTGCAAAGAGGTAATGATTCGCAAAGAGAAATCATAAAATTTTTATCTATTCTTGAATAGAGAGACAAGAACAAAAATTGAGGGGATATATATAGAAAAATTAGGGGTCATCCTCCCCTATTTATAGTCCATCACCTCTGAGCCTTGCGGAACACATAGATACAACGAGCTTTGTGAAATTCATAACTCATGCATCACATATCTTCGTCACTGCACATGTTAGAGATGTTTTTTGTGATCAGCCTAAATATTTTGGTGATCTACCCTAAATATTTGACCCTCATGTTCTTATGGGATCAATGTCTGTGGGGGGGGATTTTTGGTTCCAACATGTGGGCATAAGAAAAATATGCAAATAAAACACCAATTCCAATGTGGATGCTTCACAAAGCGCATTCGTGGATCCCACCATCACTGCGGGCTTTGAAGAGACCCTAAATAGCATGGCCGGTGGAATTACATTCCCCACTCATTGATCACCGAAGAGCAATGAGGATAAAGACTATACGTTTACGATGCAATTGATGAAATCTTCGCATCGCAGAGGTATGATAATCGCCTCTGCGATCTCTTGGAAATTGATTGATGCCTCTACTAGCATTGTATAGGGAATTCATGAGGCCTCTAGATTGAGTAGGGGATGTCGGTCGACTCCATAGTTACAGAAAACATGATGCGATCTGCTTCTCATTGTAGATCACATGTAGATTTATAATGCATTGTCATAGCTTCGCACTCCTTCTCGTCTATAAATAGTAGGATTCAGTGAAACAAAAAGGACAAATAGCCCAAACATTTTCCTTCTCTACTCTTTAATTTTGAATCATCCTGTACACTACGAAGAATTGAAAAAAAATTTCTCTTCATAATTTTTAAGCATTGCAAAATACCTTTTCCCTACTTCAAATAAAACATCTCTTCAAGGAGGGATTTCCTTCATGAAGCCCACATGACATCACAAAGGAAGGATTTCCATAGGCGAACATGGTTCTACGCAATGCACTCATGCTTCAGGGAGTACCATCCATGCACATGTGTAATTCATGGTACGGGGGGATCATTGTGCTTCCAGAAGTACATTGGTTTAAAATGTCGCATTCTTCAATGCACCCTTCCTCCACAATGTCCTACTCCGTGAAATCACTTTAACTTCACGAACCAACCATTATACTCTTTTATACATAATTCCAATACTAGTCCACCCCACTTCATGAAGCATACCCATTCGCATAGTCTCTACACAATGTGGACCTCTAGTGCTTCTCAAGGTCCTTTCTTGTGAACACATTTGCTTCCCAAACCCTTTCCCCATACAACACTTTAGGTTTGTACGAAGTGATTTCAAGGTCCCATGGGTGGTGTTTCATAGTGTGTTTCTTAGCCTATCGCTTCTTCTCAAAAAAATGAAAATGAATATTGCTTTTTCAAATTGCCACGCTAAGGTGAGCCCATAAATGGATCACTCCATGACCCCGTCTCCACATGGAATTTTTTATGCCTTCCCTTACCCATGTGTGGGTGGGTATCAGTTATGTTTGTCCTATTGTTGATGAGTGAATCATCATCGTCCGATATATATGATGTTAAACTACCAAGAACCCTCACACAAAACAAATTACATTAAACTACAAACTCTCCCCATGAAATATACCCGTGGTGCCCCGACTCAGACATATCCCATGGCCACTGGTCTCCATCGGAGTGACATCCTCTTCACATTGAATAAGATCCTCTGTGAATCGAACGACACCAATTTGTGGGGGAGTGAACCCCTATTGGTGTAATCCCCTATCCTTTCCAGCGGGAGGTAAGTATTTTCTTCTCCTCTCTTCTCCCGTGCACAAAGTCCAAAGGAGATATGGGAACAGAGACCTTCAATACCTCATCCCTCACCATTTAGGATTTATTTCTATCGATCAAACATACTAGATTATGTCCCAATATCCATCTACCTATGACTCTATCCATGTGTAATCCAATGTGTCCTCTTTGGTCTGTCAGTAATGCATAATCCCTAATCGATTCTCCATAGATGCACATTTTGTGATGTGACCGTTTGGTCTTTGATGCCTATTGTTTGTCACACTGAGCATGACTCACATGGGGTTAGAGTAAGAGATTAAAATGGCACCCTACTCTAGATGACATAGTGCGTAACCTCATTCTTTTTTCTCTAAAATATGGGGAAATTGATCTTTTCCATCTCTAGGAAGGGTATGTCGGAAGCCTCCCTAAGTTCAAGCCCATCACCCATCACCCCCAACCATTTAACATCTTATCAACCCTATCCTTCATGATGTTAAAATATATAAACCTTTTTGTCCCTCATGACATTAAACTGTCTCACTAAAACTATGTAGGATTTGATCCCTATTTCCTAGACTGTGTACTTTGGTATCCTCTCTAAGGTTAAACCCCAAACATTTCCAAGCACTTTTAATGAATGTGTTTTTGACCCCTCCCTCCAAAATTGGGTACATAAGAAGCCTCCCCGATGTTCAATCCCAATCTACACTAAGTCGATGTATTCCACATTGTTGGGATCCAAATATTTATACCACCCCCAGGGTGTTAGATCCAATGTGGATTGCTTACCATGAATAATTCCTGACATCACCATCGGGATATTGTCCTACGCATACAACCTGATCCTATGACAACCCCTTTCAAACTATGTTGGTTTGGATACCTATATCGTAGAAAGGTTATGTTGGAAGCCTCATTAATGTTCAATCCCAAGCACCTATAAACATCGGTGTCCCCTGTACTGGGATCCAAAATTCTTGGTCAATCCCTTAGTGGCGCCAGACCAACCATTGGGCTGATAACCACACATAAGCCCCAACATGTGCTTGGGTCATTGTCCTCCATGAACACCATGATTATATCCCCACAACCTTAACTAAATAGAATTTGATTACCTTCCTCGTGGATACATAGGAAACCTCCCTAAGGTTCAATATGATAAGTTATGTCTTATCTTGTTCTCTCCCTTGAGCCTATGTGTTTCTGGAAGGTCATTACCAAACCCAAAGGTTCTTCTTCCACCGGGTCCCATCCATGCATCCATTCTCCAAGGCCACCTCTTCAGGTGTCCCATCGCCCCACCAAACATTGTGTACATTGAATCGATACCATGGGGATACATAGGAATCCTCTATGAGGTTCAATCCCAACACTACCTTCACCTCCATTATGGTTCCATCTCTTTCTCCACCCACTTCGTTCAACCATGCATCATACATCCTAATTCTTACCTAGGCCACCACATCCCAGTAAAATCATGTCTCCCACCTAGACAACAAACCATTTATAAGCCTCATATAATCCATAACCATCTAAACAAGTGTTCCCCTCTTTCGATGGGTCGCTTTTTATGCATAATCCCAAATATATAACCAGTTTTTTGTCCTTTGTGTACACCTAGAATAATCACACCTTCAAACTATGTGGGTTTTGATCCCTATCTCTCGAGATTGTGTATGTATGAAACCTCCCTAAGGATCAATCCCATCTAATGGTAAACCCTGACATCCACTTTATAGGAATCCGAGAATCCTCAGATCTATCTTAATTGGATGTATTGATCCACTCATCTAGTAAACCACTTAAGGGATCTCTCCTAGGGATACACATCTAATCCTCTCTAATCAGTGATTCGATTAGCCTGATATGTATCTGCCAGATGTTTAACTCACATCATTCCATGTGTTAAACATGGGGTTCTAAAGAAACCCTCTAAGAAATTCCTATGGAATATATTTCCCCACACTCGTTGTGTGATGCCTTGAGCTTCTGAGACCTTGATAAACCCTATCATAAAGGGAATAAACCTTTATGCATTAGTGTTTGAGTGTTAAGACATTCCATAAATGTTGAACGTGACTACTCCCCCGATCTAAGGTTTCTTCCCTGATGTGACCGCTTTGAATGTCTTGATAGAAGAAGTATAATTAACTGGGATTCGCAATGTTATGGTAATTGGAAGAGTTTCACAAAATAGTCTTAATCCCTAAGGGAGACCTAGACTAGGTAATGAAATTCGAAGAGGTATCCACGAAATGAGATACCAAAATCCCATCATCTTATTACGATCAATGATATGACATCCTTGATTATGATATGGATGATTCACACCTTTGGAAAGTAGGAATGCATGTAAAGAATTAGTGAATCCTCACAAGCTGATGTGCACCTCAGCAAAAGTTTCTATAACAAACACCAACTATGCAGAAAAGGATTGCACCTTCGTTGTCTTTTAATTTACATGTAGTTTTATTCCACTATACGTTATATGTTTTTATTGTTTCATTATCATTATTTATTAATGATTATCATTCATTATAATATTATGTTATAATAAAATAGTTAATGGTTCATTTAATTCATTGTTTAATTTATTAGAAGATATCAAACACATATTTATAAATGGAAATACAAACTAAAACAATTGTGGGTTACATTATTTACTTATTTAACACCTTAATGTATTATTTTGAGTTATATGAAATAGATATTTCACTCATTATTAAATTTATATAATTTTGAAATAAAATATTTATTTTTTATTCATGACATCGTTTCGATTTATTTATTCCAATCCATTATTATTGAATCAATATTTTTCTATATCACATTATCTTAGTAAATATAACTAATTAATTGATAATAATGTATAAATCTGGGGTTCATTTATTTTAAATGAAAAATGAAATGAATTCAATAATTTATTATTTAGTTTAAACAATTATATCCATTGAAAATATATTTTTTTACATATTTAATTCTTAAGGAAAATTATTTCCACTACTTTATAGTCTCTTTAAATGACATTTTTATTGAATTATATCACTATATAAGAGTGGTACCAAACCAAAAAATAGAATTAAATTATGTGTAGTAATTTATTATCATGATAAAATCACAATATTTCAAATAAAATTCCATACATTCCTAGAGTTTTTGTGTCATCACGCACTGATGAACACACTACAATGTTGAAATAAGGTTTTCCAACTCCAACCTCACTTCCCACGTTTTCCCTCTTGATTTTTGTTTTTCGAATGATATATAAAATATGAGAAACTATTATTCCTTATAAATAATATCAAATTAGTTTACAATATTAAATTTAACTAGTGATGGATTTAATGAAAAAAATACATATTACACATTCTAGTATTCAGTAATCTCTTAGCAATTTATGACTATTAAATATTTAATTTAATCTTGTTTAGTATAATTATGATTTATTTTATCATTGTTCAACTCTTTAAAAAATATATGTTTTCTGAAATCATATATTAATGACATTATTGTACCATTTTTTCTTGTCCTATGTATAACCTAATGAGAAATCCAAAAACCAATGTTTTTATTTTTCTGAACATGAAAATGAAAATCAAGATCACAGAAGAAAAAACACATGGAGCATTATGTTTGAGGAATTTTCCAATGAGGCCAACATTCACAGAAGGATATAAATATAATATTGTTATACTATATCTATTATTCTTCATAGACACTTTAATAACATTATCTATTCTCTTTTTATTCTTTTCACTTTTTGAACAAACCTTCTTCCCTATATTTATGTTTTCTATATAATTACAAAAATTCCTCTTCAATGATTTATAACTCAAATTGTATTCATATTTGGTAGTTTCCTTTGATGAACCTGAATCCTGACACATAGTTATATACCATACATTGATATCATATTTCAATAAAAAAATATTTTAGATATATGTTGATCATGGGAAATTAATAAAGTTTCTTAATTGACATCGATAAGGGTAATTTGTTTCCATATATAAAGATTGATCAAATGAATTTATTGGTACCATTTATTGAACCTATCATTCCCCTCCCTTGTATGATAAATTTTTGGAGTAGTTAACCAGGTTACTTTGTGATAAAATTTATAAATACGTATTGTGATGACCTAATCAATATACAATTACTATTTTTTCCTTGTTTCATATATAGATACTTTATTAATTAGTATTATAAAACAAAAATCCATTGAAATTGAATCTTTTGAAACATTATTATATTTTTCCTATGTTTTTTACCATTAAAAAATGAATTTCAAATGGTGGTTTAATTTATATGTTAGATAGAAATATAGGCATCCAAATAATTTCATATTTTAATGTTTTATCATTTACTATGAACTGTTGTTTCATTTCACAAAAACACACATCTAGAGATCATAAAACATTAGTGTATATGGAGACTTGATATATTATAATCATATTTTATGGAAATTATTCAGTGTCACCAAAAAATATCCTCTGACATAGAACACTAATTAGACATACCATATATTAATTCTTGCATCATATCATAGGAATAAAAACTGAAGAAATTTTGTTCTGAAATTACTTATAAGGGTAAACATTAGTGAAATCAATTAAAGTACATAAATGATCATAATATCTGAATATGGGTATAAAAACTAGATAAAATATTATTGTAATCAAACCCAGCAAGTGAAACATCAGTAATCAATAATAATGGGATAAATATTTATCATAACAAAATCCATAACTCAGATGTATACAAAATCATAAATAATAATTTAGAGCTTTGAGAACATAGAATAAGTAAAATATGTATTCTTTTTTCATACACATATGTAAAAAAAATAACTTAGTCTTGTATCAATACTTAAAATATTACAGTGGATTGGTTTCACTCCTAATTCCATTATTTTATAATTAAATGTTAACACCAAAGACTATCAGAGTGTATATATCCCTTATATATTGGGTTCACTCTGTATTGCAGTCCTTATTATCCAAAGAGCGACCCACACATTCACAATTAATTTGAAGGATATATAATTTAGTGGCCAACAACACTGTAATGAAAATCATACATATGTGTTCCATATGATCATAAAAAAAATCCTCATATCAATATATCATTACCCAATGAAATAAAATAGGATTCATAAACATATCATCATATCATCATAGTATAGCTTTTGGAAATCAAAATGGTCTCATAAAAATTTAATCATCATAACATAAAATAATACAAATAAATAATAAGGATGGTATCGATGGATCATATCCATAATAAATAATATACAATGTCAAGAAGTTATCATCTATAAAAAATTACATAAAAATATCAATGGATGATTTATTGAGTATATTACCATTTTCCTTTTTAAATAACTTATTTAAAATCTAAATAATTAGAAAATATTATGTAAAATATTTTTTTTAAATGAACCGTTGAGTATTGTGAAGATAAATTCAATGTAACTAATAGTCAAGATAGAAGAATAAATACATTCATACTATTTTTGTTTAAATTAATCATTCCTTTCTAACTAGTATAAAAACTAAAAAATGACTTGTTTAGAAAAAACATCTTATGAAAAATAATTTTTTATATCACATGAAAATAATCTCAAAATCATTGAAAATATAATTTTTAAATAATTAAATTTATAGATAAAATCATTTATTGAATATTTTGAATTTTATGGACAAGGAATAAAGTGTCCATTGACCATAAAAGAATTAAGGTCGATATTTATTAACAAAGTTTTTGATAATTTTAATAACTAGTGAGTTGAAAAAGGATATAATACAAAGAAAATATAGAAAACTCAGAGGTGAATATAATATATTTATGTTACTGGATAAAATCCATATAATTTAAATAAATGGAAATTTATGATATACATCATTATAAATAACTGTGAATATAACATCACCCATACCTCAACATCAATTTTTCATCCTATAAATTCAAATATCCTCTATAATTAATATTATATATATATATATATATTCCTTAACCACATTCATACATAACAAAATATGTATAATTCATTTTATATTTAGAAATTCCCTTTTGTGAGAAATTTCTATTTAAAAAAACATTTAGGTGAAAATATGTATGTTTTCCATGAAATATTCTATTCAATTGTAACATACCATGTTTTTAGAAGTAAAAACAATGTTCAGTATCATACATGATAAGCCACTCCGTGCATAAACAAAAAACTACATATTATTATTTAAATGATATTGTTATAACCTAGTCGTTAAAATCGTATGAATGAACATGATTAACTATATTAAAATAATATAATTTACATATGTTTATACATATAATTCTATTGTGAACAATTAATTATAAATTAATTTTATACAATTTTTATGAATAAAAAGAAATGGTTTTATGGAAAACAATTTGAATATGTAGAAGTGTGTTTTATACCAATAAATTATATAATCAATATTGTTGTATTATTATAATGAATAGTATATATAATATAATCAATATAATATATTAAAATTATCTTTTTTGTTTTCAATACATAATAATAGAATAAAAAAATTTAAATATAAAATATGTTCTTTTTAAAAAAATTAGTTCCACAGCCTTTTGATTGCCCAAATGTTTTAAATACAGTGTTTATACTTTTAAAAGTTATATTTGAAAAAATAAACTTATTATTTTAAAGTACAGTATAAAATTGTACTTTAGTTGATTTTTTTTTAAAGATTCATTTTTCGACGAATAGTGAAAAAATACTGTATTTTAATCGAAAAATTCATTTTCAATGGATTTACTTATATTGGAAGATTATATATTAGGATAGGTTTAAGCTATAATAATATCATTATTTTTTCAATTAATTAAATTAATGAATTTTAAATAAATTTCCCATTTAATTTAAATTGAAAATCACATCAATTTTTTAATGTTTTGACATTAAAAGCAGGTTTCCCATTCAATAAATGAGATAAATATTCATTTTATTTTATCCAATTTTAAATTATGATGTTTTAAAAATAGATTAAAAATTTGGATGTGTAACATCAGAATTTATCAAACACTTCCATTTTTTGGACTAAATACGAATACTAACATTAGTAATTTGTATTGTCACGGTTAAGGGTAAATCGGGTAATTAAGGGTAAAACTGATATCCTAAATATAAAAAAAGTTTATAATACTAGTAATAATGGTTATTGATGAGTATCTTTCATCCTTAAAAATTAAAGGAATACTTTTGAGACCATATATGACCTTTTTATGAATATGTATCCTTTATTAAATTATGTTCAAAAGAAAGTCAAATTTCTCATTCTTTTTTTTATTAAGAGAAATATTTTTAAAATGGGGTTATGCAAGCGATGTGTTTTACTATAAGTAGTATTATGAAATATAATATATCATTATACATCATGGTTATTTAATTATAATTTTTAGTGATAAAATAACAACCTAAAATGGTGAAAAAATGATGATGTAGTAAAGGTTTAATTAATGAAATAATCATATAAATGATATTATAAATATTAAAATAAATATAATTGTATATAATTATTGTCATATAAGACTTTTATGGATTATTTTTATATGTAATTTATTAGTAAGAAGAGTTGGTTTGACGATAACATGTTTCTATGATATTATTAAAAATCAATGTGATTAATAGTGTCAAAGATGACATTAATTATATTTCAAGATAAATAATAATTTATTAAATGGTATAATATTAATAAAAATGTAATATTCATTCAAAAAATTAAAATAATTATAAAAATATCATAAATAACTCTTTTATTCGTAGTTTTTTATACTATAGTAATTATATTAACTGTAATAGTTTAAATTACACGACATCATTTTCAGAAATAAAATGAATAAATAAGGGGTAAAATAAAAAAAAGTATACTACACATTGCTCTATTTTTTATTAGATCAATTTATTTAGACCCAAAATTATTATATATTTAAAATAATATGATTAAACCAATTTTATCTATAAAATGTATTTATATTAATTTGATATTTTGAAGAATTCCAAGAGTGCCCCTCTATTATCAAAAAAAATGGAACCTCATTCATTTAAATTATTCCCACCTAAAAACAATTTTGGATCATAAAATATCTCCATTATTACGTTTCTATAATACCACAAATCATTCCTAACTTATATATTTTAGGAATAGCACCATGTTTAGAGGTCTTGAGGTGTTAATCAAAGGAGATCATCTGAAGAAAATGTATCGTCTTAATTAAGTATTTCTGTGTCATTTCTTTTTCCATGTCCTTTATATAATATTAAATCATGGTGAAAAAATAACTGTATAATCCTCAATATACATTGAATTTGTTATCTTAATATCATCACCTAAATATGTCCCCACTTCAATCAAGTGGGAAAAGAAATATCGTTCGTGTGTGTGACGAACTACCGCCTCCCACCCTGATATAATTTATTTCCCAAAATTTTCTCTCTTGAAGAGTTATAATGAAGGATTTAATATTTATATAGTATATTCATGACATATTAATATTTTTTATATAATACTATATCATATAAATTATTACCTTTCGATGCACATAAAATGATAAAATTGTTCGTGGGTCTGTGCGCATTTTGATGGATCACATGTATTAAATCTAACATTAAAAAATTTATACATTCTATTTATAAAAATAAAAAATATTTTAAAATGTAGATATATAAATTTAAACTGGTTTAATTTTTGGTATTTTTTATAAGATTCATTTTCTGATAAATAGTGAATACACAATATTTTAAATGAAAACCACATTTTCATCTGATTTATTTGTTTTAAAAGAATATATTTTTGAATATTTTAAATGTATAATTATATAAATATTTTATAATTTATTCCAATTGAAGAAATTTTAATTAATTTAAATTTGAATTTATATAAAAAACATTTAAATCATTTTAAGATTCTTATTTTAAAAACATGTGTTCTCATTCTATCAACATGTTAAATATTAAATTAATATAATCTTATTTATTGTGTGAATTTTAAAAATTTTATATAATATTTAGAAAAATAATTTTAAATTTTATTAGATATGTAATTTCTTCGGGGACAAAATTGAATATTAAAATTGCTACTATTTATTATAATAGTTAATGGTAAATTGGGTCATTAAAGATTAAAATATTATTATAATTAATATAATGTTAACATAGCACTTGTAAAAACATTATTTGATTAGTGTTTATCAACCCTATGCCTTAAGGTTCTGGTTACGAAAACAATTATTTCCATTTTAATGATAATAAATCCTTTAAAATATTATATTTGTAAATACCCGTAAAATTCAAGGAAATTTTTTTCTTAATTTTCTTTGGGATTTTACATGAACATAGTTTCTGACAGTGCCTGATTCTGAGGCCTGGTATGCTCGGAATCAATTTCTAAAGTTAGGACCGGGTACGTTCAGTGAACGAATGAGCGGGTTTTTCTAACTTTTGAACCAGTGCTCGGAATCGAAATTTGAGGGCACCGATGAACTCGCAACGCCAGTAATTGCTTAAGAAGGCCCTTTTCTGGGGTTGTGTTTGCTCGGGTGAAGATGTTAAAAATTGTGGAAGGTAAAAATAAAATTGAGCTACAATTTTATTTCTTTTTAAGTGGTTATATCCTTTGAGTGGATGTTGGGGAACTACCCATTAGAGGTTAAGAGGGCGGTGGGGCCCACACGAACCCCACCCCTTCAAATTTTCTAACCTCCCATAACTCTTCCCCTTTATACCCCCATGTATTAAATGATGTGACTTCCTTTCACATTAAATCATGCCATTTAATTTGTGAGTTATGCATTTGAATTTTAAAAATTTAAATGCATGGAATGTTATAATAAAATAAGCATAACACTTATTTTATTTGGTGGTTGTTTCATTGTGTTGGTTGTTTGAGAGAGGGAGCAATCTTCCTCTGAAGAAGTTCATTTTCCACATTAAATAACGCGAAGAAAGCCACTCTCTAAAGAAGAACGCCAACACTAAAGAAAGATGATGTGTCTTTCTACTCCTCTCCGCAGCCGGTGTGAGACGCCGGCCCACCTCGGATGATCTTCGTCAAGCGTGTACGGAACCCTCTTCCGTGACGCCTTCTTCCACGACGTTCAATTCCGCGACGAACCTTCGTTCAACGATTCCCTCAAGGTAGGGGAATTATATTTGATTTTCTTTTTTTTATCATTTGAGAAAAGGACGACGAGCGCGGATCAATCTCTGCTGGTTGACCCGCGAATCCCTCGCTCATGCAGAATGGTTGCGGGGTGAATATTCAGGATTGGTTGTGTTTGTTATTGTTTTTAAAACCCCTAACACGGAGGGAACTAGCCAATGAACAATGCCTAGACCCTCCGCAGTTTGTTGTCGAAGTGAAGATTGACCGGTGATGATGAGGCGGGCCGCAAAGGCGTTTGAAACCCTTCGCAGTAATCTACGGCTCTCGGGAGGACCACCGGCACAGATAGAATTGAAAATGGACCACCAGAGCAACTCTGGTGGTCCGCGGAAGAGCCTGTCGGCGCGCCACGCTGGCACGGCGACCGGAGGCGGCGACCGGCACCATCCGACCGCCAGGAGGCGGCGGCAGATGGCGGTCCCGCGGCTGCGCGTGACCAGTGGGGAGACCGGGGGTCGTAACGCCCGATGGTCAAGGGAGAGTCCCCCACATGGGGGGGGGGCTTCAATCAGGGGGGGCGCGCCTCCCCCCTGTTCCGCTCAGCCCGGCAAGCCGAGCAGGGCACGCGGGTCGCGCCAGCACGGCAGGCCAACCGGCCGCCGGGCTGGGCCGCACCGCGCCCAGGCCGGGCCGAGCTGCGCAGGCCGGGCTAGGTCGTGCCAGTCGGGCCGAGCCTCGCCCTAGTGGGCTGGACCCGGACCTGGGTCGGGTCGACCTAGTTCGGGCCGCCCAGCAGGGATCTCGGGCCGGGTCGGACTGGGCCCAAACTCCCTATTTTCGGCAGGTTTCGTTAAAACGCCCATAACATGGGCTACGGATCTCCAATCTACGCACCATCAGTTGTGACACGATCCTTGGATCAAGACGCTAGTTTTGGTATATTAATGTCATGGTTTCAGAGAACCGTGGGTACGGCCGGGTTGGTTCGATCACGAAACCAACTGGGCCCTCAAAGCGGAAACGCTTATATCTCGAGATCCGGACGTCTGATTGACGTGTCGTCGACTTTTTTGGATTACTCTTTTTAAGAAGGAACTTTTGGTATACTTCTCCTGAGAGTTGGATGCAGTTGGATAGTGGCCGGGTTGGATTGAACCCGAAATCCAACCGGGCCCCTGGAACGGAAAGGCTGATAACATTCAAACCGGACGTCCGTTTGATGAACTGTCAACAGCGTTGGTGATCTCATTGAGAAACGATCTCTATGAGTATACCCTATCAGAGTTATGGGTACAGTTGAGATACGTCCAGGTTGGTTCGCACACGAAACCAACCGGGCCCCTGGGATGAAAAGGCTAATAACTCACAGACCGGGCGTCTGATCAACGCGTTGTCTGTTACATTGATACCCCTATGACAAGGCGGTCCTTTGAGATACTTCTTCGCGGGACTTTGTGATACATAGAGTATCTACCAATAGCTCGTGGTGCGGACCCTCCCAGAGATAAGTGTACGGAGTATGGAGACCGTGTAGCCGGATGAGACCTGACGACTGCTTGACCGACTCGACTTGGAGTGAGTCGACTAGCCTAATGGACAGAGCACTACTTTGTTTGGGTGCAGACCCATGGCGGACGGAGCACTACTGAGTTTTGGTGCAGACCCACGGTACTCGTCCGGAGAGTACCTCTGCAGGCTATTAGGGGGGATGCACTACTGTGTTTGGGTGGCAGACCCCGATGGGAAGCACTACTGTGTTTGGGTGGCTGACCCGCGGTACTCGACAGGAGGAGTACCTCAGCCGTCCTAGGTTAGTGAGCAGTACCTCGGAGTTGTAATAGGACCACTGTACTCTCCAAAGAGGGGGATCTTCAGCAGTTACGGTTTTGATAATGAAAATCCTGGTTTGAGCTGAGTCTATGACCTTTGTTTTTACCTCATGATTGAGAAGGGTCACTTGATAACATAGGTATATGTATGGGCATATATCTAGGTAGTGGTTGTCCGTTGATTTCATAACCTTTGTTTTTCCTCATGATTGAGATGGGTTACTTGATAACATAGGTATAAGTATGGGCTTATACCTAAGAAAGGGTTATCTTTGAGATCCTTCTTTGTGGATATCCTTGTTGGATTTAGTGAGACCTTGAGGGTCTTGGGGTCCCTACTGAGTATCGTATACTCACCCCTGCACGGGCTATGCCCGCACCTCATTGTGTTGGTTGTAGACGATGGGCAGCGCTAACAGAGGCCGAGTGTTCGAGGACTGGATGGTACCCGGAGGTGGACCTCACGACGAGTCAGTATCCGGAGGTGGACTTCATGAAGAGACGACACTCGGAGGAGGTTGACGGGCAAGAGCGTTGACGAGCTGCGCTATCTGTACCTACCCTTCAGGTAGGATCCATGGTGGATGATCCAGGAGTTGCTCTATCTGTACCTACCCATTAGGTAGGATCCGAGGTGGACGACCCATGAGATGCTTCCATTCTTCCAATTGTTTGTCTTTTTCTGTTGTACTTTCATTCAGACATAACTGTACTTTTAGTTGGGTTTGAATTCTGGCCCACTTACTTTTCAGCACTTTCTTTTGTACATAGTTTATTACTTCCGCTTGTACTCTGGGATGTTTTGTTTACTTTTATAAATGAAATTTCTTCCCAGTTATCGGGATTTATGCCTTTGGTGCTAGTCACCAGCCCTTGGCCTATGGAAGGCAGGCTTCGGGTAGTCACGGAATGGGCCCCGAGGACGGGTCGTGACAAATTGGTATCAGAGTGATCGGTTCAACTGCAGAACGTATAACTCTGATATTCCCTTTATGAGAAGCAATAATGTTAAGGGTACTGAGGGTGGGCTTTAGTTCAAGGAGTCCAGTGTTGGTGCGGCGGCCGACGTATCCATACACCAGGACCCTGACTACTGATTTCCGACTTTCTGTGTGAAAAACACTGATTGCGTGTGTGTTTCCAAGAGTTTTAAAGTCAGATCAAACCAGGTCAGCTCACCATGTATAAATCGTTGACCGTGTCGCATCTGTTCAGGATGTCTCCACATAGACAGTCAGTTGGAGTTCCGAGAGAGTACTCGATAACGGCCCACCTAGCGGCAAGGCTCCGGTGCGGGGCCCTTTCTACTATGTTGGCACCCTCGGGTGGTGTACCAGCACCACCACCACCTGTTGGGCATCAGATGCCACCAACCTTACAAGAGAACTGTGCACGCTGGCATATCGCATTGCACGAGTTCCAGCAGCAGCGACCTCCGAGGTTATGAGGCGAGGTGGATTCCCAGATAGCATAGCAATGGATGGAGGCGATTTCTAGAGGTTTACACCTACCTGAGACATCAGTAGAGTGGATGGTGTACTTGTCTACTAGTGTTTTCCTATGAATGACCATGAGGATGGTCCACATAGTGATGAGTCTTCAGTATGTGGACTGATGCCAGAGATAGTGCCTTCGGGTAGTGTGCCAGCTATACATAACTACTTGTTGGACATCAATTACAACCGGAGAAACCGGTATGTGACACATGTAGACTTACTACCTTACATGTGTTCCAACATCAGATACCCACATGTTCTGAGGTGAGCCCAACTCACATGAAGCTGAGGAATGGCTGGAGGAGGTGGCTGAGAGTTTTATAGAGCTTATACAGGTTCGGCAGGATGACATGTCGGTAGCTGAGAATTCATCGGGGCATACCAAACCATTCCTGGTACTCGATGAATGCGATATGATCAGTGCTTTAGAGCTCGGACCTTAGAGCGAGGTGTGTTTAAAGGATATCTGAGTAAGAACTAATTCCTCTATGCATTCCTACTTATCCTAGGGTTCAAGAAAGAACCTTTGTGGTTGAAAATTCTTTTGTTGAATGGATTCAGTCTGTGAAGGTTAGCAGTGGGAAAGCTGGAAATTGGCGCTAGTCTCGGAGACTTGGCCTGTAAAATGCTTCAAGAAGAAAAAATGTTAAGGACATATAAATCTACAGAGCAGCAGACGTGGAAGAAGAGCTAAGAGAGAGGCATGGGGTGGTATACTTTTCGACATGTTACAAGCACCCGCCTTTGTAGTCCCCTCCAGGCTCAGGGAGCTGGAGGGCAGGGGAAGAGTGCGGCTGCATGCGGTCAAGAAGTGTGACCCAATGGCTCTAAAAAATGTTTTAAGGGATAGTCTGTGTCCACTACTATCTGTCGTAGTAACAGCCGTTGATATGAATCATTCCTTCCTTCCACGAATCTTGTCCCAGATCTAGTGTTTTCGAAAAGCCGTGGACCTGACCCTCACGTCTGGAGATACCTTTGGAGGGCTACTTGATAATCACACTTATGCCGATAGTGTGGTCTGGACCTCGAGGCGAGAGTTTCAGTTGGAATCTCTTGGTAGCAACGTCGAGGCCTTACGATGTTGGTCTGAGTATGGATTGGATCCACAGTTCATACACGGATTGACTTTATTAGGAAAAAAGGTTGTGGTTTAACTACAACGTCGGGATGGGTTTTCCTTGGTCAGCGAAAAGGAAACCCCAGGCAGCATAGGATAAACTCAGGCATAAGAGGGTGCGGCCGATCACTTTTGAGTTGGTCAACCTTACCCTTGTGGCATAAAGAGTTTTGTGTTTCAGTTCTAAAAAAGAATTGGAGACCTCTTGTGTTCGAGGATGACAATCACGTCCTTATACGAGTCTCACCTCGACGAGGTTTATGGAGATGTGGCCGAGGCGGCAAGAAATATCCGAGGTTCATCAGACCTTTTTAGGTCCACAGCAGGGTATGCGAGGTGGCTTACCGTTTGACCCATCCACCTCAGTTGCACTAGGTTCACGACGACTTCCATGTATCTCAGCTGAGGAGATACAAGCACGACCCTTCGCATATCATCGACCATGGGGAGCATGAATTTGGCGATGGGGTGACTTTTTCAGGGTTCCAGTAGAGGTTGAGGATCGAAAGGAGCAGATCCTGCAAGGATAGTCAATTCATCTTGTGCGCTTTTGCTGGCAGTACGGGAACCTCCAGGTGAGCACATGGGGGCAGAAGGCTCAGATGCGTGCTTAGTACCACTTTTGTATACTTAGTTTATGTTAAATCTTTACGAGGACGTAAAGCCCTAAGGTGGGAGTAATGTAAAGACCTATAAAATTCAAGGGAAATTTTATCTTATTTTTCTTCGGGATTTTACAAGAATGCAGTTTTTGACGGTGCCTAATTCCGAGGCCCGGTTTTCCAGGAATCAATTTCTGAATTTAGGCTCGGGTGCGTTCAGTTAACGAACGAGCGGGTTTTTCTAACTTTTGAACCGGTGCTCGGAATTGAAATCTGAGGGCACCAGTGAACTCGCAATGCCGGTTATTGCTTACGAAGACCCTTTTCTGGGGTTGCGTTTGCTCGGGTGAAGACGTTAAGAATTGTGGAAGTTAAAAATAAAAGTGAGCTACAATTTTATTTCTTTTTAAGTGGTTATATCCTTTGAGTGGAAGTTGGGGAACTACCCCTGAGAGGTTAAGAGGGTGGTGGGGCCCACACAAACCCCACCCATTCAAATTCTCTAACCTCCCCTAACTCTTCCCCTTTAATCCTCCATGTATTAAATTATGTGACTTCCTTTCACATTAAATCATGCCATTTAATTTGGGTGTTAAGCATTTGAATTTTAAAAATTTAAATGCATGGAATGTTATAATAAAATAAGAATAACACTTATTTTATTTGGGGGGTGTTTTTTGTGTTGGGTTTCTGAGAGAGGGAGAAATATTCCTCTGAAGAAGTTCATCTTCTACGTTGAAGAATGCGAAGAATGCGACTCTCTGATGAAGAATGCCAACACCAAAGAAAGATGATGTGTCTTTCTACTCCTCTCAGTAGTCGGTGTGAGTTGTCACCCCACCTCGGACGATCTCCTTCAAGCGTGTACGGAACCCTCTTCCGCGACGCCTTCTTCCCCGACGCTCAATTCCGCGACGAACCTTCGTTCAATGATTCCATCAAGGTACGAGAATTATATTTGATTTTCTTTTTTTATCATTTGAGAAAAGGAAGATGAGCGTACGGAGTACGGAGACCGTCTAGCAGGTTGAGACCTGACTACTGCATAACCTACTCGACTTGGAGTGAGTCGACTAGCCCAGTGGACGGGGCACTACGTTTTTTGAGTGCAGACCCATGGAGGACGGATCACTATTGAGTTTGGGTGCCGACCTGCGGTACTCGTCCGGAGAGTACCTCTGCAAGCTATTAGGGGGGATGCACTACTGTGTTTGGGTGGCAGACCCCGGGGGGAAGCACTACTATGTTTGGGTGGCTGACCTGTGGTACTCGACAAGAGGAGTACCTCAGCAGTCCTAGGTTAGTGAGCAGTACCTCAGAGTCATGACAAGATCATTGTACTCTCCATGGACGGGGCTCTTTAGCAGTCAAAGTTTCGATAATGAAAATCCTAATTTGAGCTGAGTCTATGACCTTTTTGTTTACCTCATGATTGAGATGGGTCACTTGATAACATAGGTATATGTATGGGCATATTTCTAGGTAGTGTTTATCCGTTGATTTCATAACCTTCGTGTTTCCTCATGATTGAGATGGATTACTTGATAACTTAGGTATAAGTATGGGCTTATACCTAAGTAATGGTTATCTGTTGAGATCCTTGTTTTTGGTTATCCTTTTTGGATTTGGTGAGACCTTGAGGGTCTAGGGGTCCCTATTGAGTATCGTATACTCACCCCTGCATGGGATATGCCTGCACCTCGTTGTGTTGGTTGCAGACAACGTGCATCACTAACATAGGAAAAGTTTTCGAGGACTGGACGATACCCGGAGGTGGACCTCACGAAGAGTCAGTATTCGGAGGTGGACTTCACGATGAGACGACACTCAGAGGAGGTTGACGAGTGAGAGTGTTGAGGAGCTGTGCTATCTGTACCTACCCTTCAGGTAGGATCCGTGGTGGACGATCCAGGAGCTACACTATCTGTACCTACCCTTTAGTTAGGATCCGAGGAGGATGTCCTAGGAGCTGCTTCCATTCATCCAGTTGTTTTTCTTTTTTTGTTGTACTTTCATTCAGTTGTAGCTGTACTTTCAGTTGGGTTTGTATTCTAGACCACTTACTTTTCAGCACATTCTTTTATACTTAGTGTATTACTTATCCTTGTACTCTAGGATGTTATGTTTACTGTTATAAAGTCAATGCCTTCCCAGTTATCAGGATTTATGCCTTTGGTGCTAGTCGCCAGCTTCTGGCCTATGGGTGACGGTCTTGGGATAGTCACAGCACGGGCCCCATGGATGGGTCGTGACAATATTCATAGAAAATTCAATTTTCTCATTCTTTTGTTTTTAACAAGAGAACTGTTTGTAATATTGGATTACATAAGTGATATGATAGACAATAAAATTATTTAAAATGATAAAATGTTTATCTACATCATGGTAATTAATTTCTAATTTTTAGTAGAAAACTAATTACGTCATATGGGGACACATTGATTATTCATCAATTGTTTAATTAATTCTAGAATAAATTGAAACATATTAAAAATATGAAAATTATTATAATTTGATATAATTAATTTCATAAATTTATTTTTTAGCATAATTTAAAATGTTATTGATGATTTAAGAGGGTTTTTTGAATATACCTTATTGTTTTAATATATTCAAAAATTCATGTGATGAATACATTCAAAATTGATATTAATGATATTTTAAAATAAATAATAATTAATTAAATAATATAAAATTCATATGAAAATAAAATTATTCCAACTTATTGGGAAAATTATTATAGTTTCACAATGGTATTATTTATTTTGTCATTTTTAATTTTATACTAATTTTACTAACCCTCAGTGTGTAAATTTCACAATATCACAATTAGAATAAGAAATGATTAAAAATGGTAAAAACAAAAAGATAAGGAAAAAATAGTCAAAACATGTATTATTTTTAATTTATGAAGTTATTTAGACCTAATTTCCTCAAATTAGTATAAATTTACATGTTTGGCCCCTTTTCTATTATAAAAGTTTTTATATTAATCAATTGTTTTGAATAGTTTCAAGAATACCTCCCTCCTCTCCTATAAAAGGGAACCCCATTCTTCTTTTTTATTCATATATATAAAAATATTTTTCCTAAAAAATACCTCAAAAATACCTTCCTAGAATCATTTCACACATTACAGATCCCATATTTTAGTCATAAAACCCTCCTTAAAGGTGTTAATGATTTAATTAAAGGAGACCATCTGAGAAAAATGTATGATTTTAATTAAGGATTTATATTTTATTTCATCTTCCACATACCTCAAATATTCTTACATCCTGATGGAATAATATCTCTAACATAATCAATACACTGATATGTTATTAACTTAGTATCATCACCAAAATCCATCTTCACTTACATCAAATGGGAATAAAAATATCGCACATGCGTACAACAAACTACCGCTTCACAAACTTATATAATTCATTTTCTGTCACCATCGCCCAAGAATAGTTATAATATTGAAATAAATTTTTATATATGTTATTTATTATACATTTATCATTACTAAATAATAATACATCATTTGTTTTCTTACAATTCCAGAAACATAAAAATGATAACGTCGTTCCTGCATACGTGTAAACTATACCCTCCCTGAAGTGATGTGATTCATTTTCATCACCACCTCACATGGATGATATATATAAGTGTACTAATAGAAATAATACAATAATAATAATATTTTTATGATTCTTTTGATATAAAATCCTACTTACATTCTTTTTAAAATGATCATTCAAAAATGGAAATCTTACTCATTTATACGTATGAATTACCATCTCGATGAACGAAACATAGTTTATTTTTTCATACCAATTTTCCAAGGATGTATTTAGAATTATAATTGACTTAAAAAATAGATTATTATTTCATCAATATTACTATGTATATGTTGTACTGATGAAAATTTTGACTATTGACAACACACCAAAGTCATTCTTTAATCAAGTACCATATATCGTCAGGACATCCAACATGAGCATAAATAATTAAGTAATTGTTATAACATGAAAATAAGTGAAATATAAAGAATAATAAAATGTTAAAAACATTCTCAATGAATTAAATAATGAACCTATATTTTTAATTTAGGTGGATAATTATTTTACATGATGATTTGGACTCAAGGTAAGGGATCTTCCTTCAATATCCTTTCATTAAGGTACTTCTTGATGATATATACCCTTAATATATTACAAGGTGTATATAAAGTCCACTATGAAATATCATATGATGAATTTATTTATTATAAAGTTATGTAATTTTTTTAAATGTTATTTGTTTACTGGTCTTATGATTTTAAAGCTCAAAATTATTTGAGTCACTTTCAATTTTTTTATTTAATTTCAAAATATTTCCTCCATGCCAACATTAATTATATTATTATTAATTATATAAAATAATTATATATGTAATTTTAAGACTAAATTTAATTTCATTCAATATTTTTATAATATTAACCATTTTACATTTTTATATTGTATGTTTTAAACAAATCAAAATGAATGTGTTTTATTATCAAAGACAATAAGAATGACTTTTCCTCCGTCATGACTACTATATTATTTTCATAATTTCAATTATTTAATATTTCATTAAATGAAAAAATATTTTTATTTTTTTTGTGTTTTTTGGTTTTCAAAATGGTTATTCAATGAAAAGTGTATTTTGGTATTGAAATTTGGTTCTTGGATGAATAAGGTATTATTATGTTAAAGTGATTTCATATGGGATTAAAAGATTCATTCAAGGGGTTATATGAAGAATTTTTTTTATTAATGATATGTTTCTTCAATATTATAGGAAAGTAGTGATTTTGTTACTAATTAAACTTCGAGTGGCTTGGATAGTTCTGGGAAAACCCGTTATGGCTTAAAATTGGGTGGCCTTGATGGTTCCATAAAAGCCCGATAAAGTTTAACATGGGGTGGCTTAGATAACATTTGGAAATCCCATTATTGAATAAAATGTGGTGGCCTTAGATAGCATCAGTAATCCCATAATAACATAATTTGATGTTGGCCTCGTGTTTATTCCGACTAAAAGGGTTTTGAAAATTTATTTTATATTTGATGGTCTAAGACACATAAAGGATGTTCAATTTCATGATATGTTATTTAATTATTTTCGTTGTGTATAATGTGTGTATTTTTCATGTAAAAATAATCTATATTGTCAACTAACATTGATGAAAATTGTAAATTTTACATGAGTTATCATAATTTTAATGAACTAACACGTTCCTTTAAATTTATAATCCTCATTAATAACTTTTTTTTCATCCCATGTTTAAGATGATTTTCATATGATTTAGGTGGGAATAGAGACAAGGATAAGGTCAAGGGGATAATTGAAATGATTTTTCATAAAGAGATTCCATGTTTTATTTTAAAAGGAATTCCTTTGGTGAAAAATAGATACTGAGTATAAATGTACACATATAATGTATTATTTTACATTGTATGAGTTTTCCCTCATTCTCTATGTTTCAACCCTAAATATATCCAAGAATGTGGATTCTATTACAATGAAACTAGGATATTAAATTTTTATGGTCGCGTACTTCATTGATGGTTGTATTACATGAATAATTGGAAAGAGATTATAATATAAGTATCCTTAATCATTAAATTATTACTATATATATTCATCATATAAAATTTTATAATTATTAATTTATATATGAGATAAAAAAATCACATCATTTGGTGGTGCTGGTAGTTCACATGTTCACATATTAAAATTGTATCATTTTCCAATGATTTTAAATTTAATATTTAAAATATGATATTATGATTTTAGAAGACAAATTATTTCTTAACTATCATATTTCAAAATTAAATCAATTATAATAACCAACCATGAGAGATGGTGATTTAAAATGAATCATATCGCTATGTGGAAGCGATATTCCACACAAAGAGATGAGTGATACTTTTTTCAATTCCTTAGAAAGTATGTGGAAATGGTTGATAGATAAACCAAATAAAATAAAAATATTAAATTTCATGAAGTAATTATTTTATAATGGATACCATATATTTTTTTTTGTTGGAAGAATAAATAATATTAAAATTACCTGGAAAATAGGTATACATAATTATTGGAAAACCATCATTAGATTAAACCTTTATCTTTAAAAATATTTTAATATACTGAAGATATGACATATATGATGCAGGGAGTTATTATAAAATTGAATTGTGTATGTTATGGTTCATATAAAAGGATGATGATGTTTCGAAAGAGATAATATGTGACATCATTTTATAACGGGGGGGGGGGGGGGGAGGACTGTGCATGATTTTCTAATGATTAAAAGATAATAATTTCCTACACAACTAAAGTGGATCAAAAATTAAAAAATTAAAATGATAGGAACTATAGTGACTAAATACCATCATCCAATAAATTTAATGTTTTGTGATATTTAAGACCTAATCACTATGGTTAACCCCCCCCCCCCCCCCACAAAACATTTTTTATCCTAACCATGGAATTTAATTTACAATTTTAAGATTGAATATGATGAAAAATTATGTTTACCATATTAAATTATATTATTTATGTTGATAAAATATATTTATTCAATTTTAAGTGATTCAATTTTTATAAATGTAAAAAATTTTACTACAGAATAAGTGTAAAAAATTAAACAAAATCAATTTTAGAGATATAAATTTTAATATATAAAATTGTGTACAATTTCTGCCCATTCCTTGTAAAAAATATTAGGTCATTGTTAAAATATTTCATTAAATATAATATACTGATTTAGATACAATAATTCATCATTAGAGGATAAATTAATACAGTAAGAGATGAACATAATTTGTGCAACATTTTTTCAAAACTCATTATTTCTATGGAATTATTTTACTTCAATTTATATCCAATTAAAATCTAATTATTTACTTTTCTAAAAATGTAAATAAAAATAATTCAAAACATGGTAAATTATATTCATACCCACCAGTCCAATGACTAGGTGGCAGTTATCACATTTAATAATAATATTTTAGTAGTATATCGTTTAATATTTATACTCGGTGTAGCATGTGATAAAAGATATCAATGAAAATAAATTTATTTAAATATTAATATTTTAACAACATTTTATTTATAAAAGTAGAAATTATTTTTGGTAGCATACAAGATATCCAACCTCGAGCTTAAACAAACAATATATTGTTGTTTTTTATATTTTATAAATACAAGATATCCTTTAAATATGTTAGAATGAATTATATTAATGAAATTATGAAATAAGAAATTTTCATATTCATTTATATAGTATTTAATATTTATTTTTAAATAATCAGCCATTTATTTTTTCAAGTCATATTACTCTTAAAAATATATATTTTTATCCAAAATTATTATAATTATTTTTAATAATTTAATAATATAATTACTTCATTGATATTTTAGAAATTTTTTTTAAAAAAATGGATTTAGTTTTTGGATTCATCATTTCGAAATTTTATTTGAAGATAATTTTGATAATCCTCAGAAAAAATTAATATTTCATTTAATTATGATAAATACACATTTTTATAAAAATTTATTTTTCATTAGATTAAAACATACATTTATCATATGAATTTGGTCACAACATAAAATAATTTCAATTTAGTCAGATATTATCTAACTAATTACATTTTAATAATTATTATATGATCTTTTGATATAAGTACATTTTTTTCTTAAAATGCATTTTTAGAGGAGGAAGTTTTTCGTTTTGTTTTGTGGGATTAATATTAAATTATATTTTGAGACTTATGTGGTTTAAATATTGAGAAATTGATTCCATATTTGGAATAGGTGTGTTCAAATTGTGTAGATAAGAAAATTTCATTGTTTTCTCTTTCTTAATAGTTACTATAATTCTTTTATTACAAAAGTTTGGGAAAATCAGCAAATTTAGCTTAAAAATATTGTGACAATGACTCAACAATGACCCAAATACTTCCCTTAATTTTATTTTAAGAAACTATTTTTTTCATAGTCATCTGATAATCTATTATATAGAATTTTATGTCCATTTGGATGGGAATAATACCTTTATAATATTTTATTTCAAGATAATGGTAAAATTTTACATTTTCATTTTTAATAATTATACCAATTTTTACAGGTGTTTATATAGAGAATATGCATGAAAAAAATATTATTAGTACAGTTGAAATATTTATCATCATCATGGTAATTTATGTATAATTTTTAGTTATGAATAATTTTGCATAAATTCTTACACAATGTTGACATGGTAATTATTATATCAACTACAAGGTCATATATATTATTTTAAAAATATTAAAATAAATATAATTATATAATTTCTGTAATACATGATATTTAAAAATCACCTTGACATTTAACGATATAATAACCTATCATTTTTTAATTATAAGTTTAATCAGGATATTTTTAATGTCAACGTAATGAGTAATTCTAAAAATATAAATTAGTGGTATTTTATAATAAATGAAATTTTAATAAATGATTTAAAGTTATAAGAAATCAAAAATTATTTAATGTTATTAGGATATGGTTTATAATATCATCCATGGTCCATTTATACTATTTTTTACATTTACAGATACAATATTGACCCTCAACGAGTAAAAATCCTTGTTGTCATGCAAAAAACCCAATGGGTTAATGGGGGTTAAAATAAAATGATTATTATAAAAACGTGACCTAAATGTAAAATATCTATTTTTTTAATTTAATTTGTTTTAATATGTCACATATAATCTTTGATAATCTGAATTGAGACATCACATGATTATGAGGGCCGATGTGCCTGAAATTAATGTTTGAAATATATTAAATATATATTTTCACTCATGAACAATTTTCCTGATAAAGTAGAATACCATGAAAATGTAAACTTATATCAAAATAAGGATTCCCCTATAGAGTTCAGAGCATGGGTTTTACCCTAGGTGCGACATAACCATGGCATGCATTAGATGCTTATGTTAGACGTTGTCATGAAAGAATTCATTTAAAAATATTTATATAAAAATAATTTATTTATTTAAAATATCATGACCAAATGTTGTCAATATATATTATTAAATGGTAAATACAAAAGTTATCCATATAAACATATATATTTTACCCAGATCATTGGAGGATCATTCTCATAGGAACAATAACAAAATAATGGATTTTTAATCTCTGTGCAAGGAATTTCAATGATGAATCCAAGGAAAATTATGGGGATTTCTTCTTCATCAATGATTGATCTAGCTGGAGGTAGGATTTTTAATATTTTTTCCATACCGTAATTTATATAGGATGAATTTGGACTGATTCCTTGAACAATAATTCATTCACACTTCGACGACTTAATTTATTCCTGATTGGTTTTATTTTTTCATTGATTTTTCCCATTTTGACCAATAATTCAACAACAGATTCAGGCCTAAAATAAAAAAATGTTCGTGGTCCATTCCAAACATATTATGTTTAATTTATTTCACCCCCCTTTAATTTCACATTCATTATGGGAAATTCGGTTGGCTCACAGTTTGATAAAATAGCATATATTCAATCATTAAACAACCTCTCTCTGGCACAATAGACTAATACCATGAGTAATGCTTGTCATCATGGATGATATTGAGATGTGATGATGAAGGTGGATGATGAGTGGTGTATTAGAACTTATTGGTGAATTCAATTCATCCTAGTTCAATGATGTGTCTATAGATAGAGCATTAGGGCGTTTCACACTAGTTTTCAAAATCTGGATCATGAAGATTGTAAATGGAATGGAGTAGTTAACATTATTTACTTTTTTTAGTGATATTTGAATTAGAAGTGACATAGATACTTATGTGGGGAAGAAACCATTAGTTCTAAAGAATCCTAGGTTACATGACATGTATTGTAGAGACAAATTCCCTATGGGACATTCAGATCAAGAATTATAGTTTCCATGTAGTGTTAATGATCACACACTATGTGGTCCCTTCTAAACATCATGGGGTCCTTACCACACATTGTGTGGTCCATTTCTACATGGTTTAAAAAGTACATGAGTTAAATTCCTTTAAATATGCATGGAATTACACACCATGTAGCATAGTCCACAAATCATGTACACCCTTGGAGGTATCTCAACATTTACATGTGGAACATGATGAGGAGATCATGTGTCCCCACATAAAATGTTTAGAAAATCACAGACCACATTATCAGAAATGAGCACGAGAAAAGGCTATGTTATCGAAGTAGAATTTTGAGCCGAAGGAACACACCATGTACTTTTATAACATTCCATTTTCTTTATCAAAATTACCTAGGATCTCTTGTCCTTTTTATCACGTAAAAGCATAATTAGTATGTTTTCTATTGATCCTTTCCCTAGGTGTTATAATGGAATTGTGTGTTGATCATAGGAAAACAATCTCTACTAAAGAACACCAGCCTCAGATTGATTTGTTAGAATGTTTCTGTGATACCCATGGTAAGATCCTCTATAATCATTATTTTCCAAATCAGGGACTCTCTAAATCATCATGGAAAAAAATATAAGAATATATTCCCAACAAAATGGGTTTATCTAGATTGAGTTATCGGTATACAATATTTCCTTAGGTGTGATCCCCATCTATCTATCTATCTCAGTAGACGTCCAATAAGTACTTTTAATGGAATGAACCCATAAAAAAACCTCTTAGATGGATACCATTAGTTGTATCTGAATCGAGGAGTGTGTTATCCATGAAAAGTGTTATATAAATGCTTTGAGCACAAATTATGGGCTATCATTTGCGTGTGTGACCATACCATGACATTGTGTGTATATTATGAGTATGTATGGATGTTATTTTTATATATTACATTGAAAAATACAAGTTATTGTATTACTATTACTGATGATTTTATATATTTAGTGATTTTGGGGTATTCTAATAGGTATTTTAATACTCACCCTTGCATGGTTTTTCCTTACATATGTCATATATTTTTCAATAGATGACCTTTTGACAAAGCTCTAGTGGGACCAGGACTAGCCTGACCATAGTGAGACAAAATGATCAATGTGTATTCCAGTGTTTTCATTGGATATAGTCCTCTGATACTTCATAGGATGGATTTGTTTCAATTTTTTTAGGTTTATTGTATTTGGACCTTTCTTTCCAGTACATTGTTGGCATACTCTAATGGTGTGATTTTAGATATATGCATGAATGTTTGTTGGTTGTTTTACATTTCATCATTTTATTGTCTTGTTGTTCAATGAATGTGTATATGTACATTAGGATAAGTCATTCCAAGTGTGTGATATAACAACTTAGTGTTGGTCTAAAACCCATACCCTATTGGACATAATCTTCGAGTAGTTGTGTCTTAGACCACATTTGACCGAGTTGTGACTGAGTGTTATAATAGGAGTCAATTTTTCCTTCAAAATATTTATTGTGATATAGATTTGGGTTATATTAAAACAATGATAAATGTTTTGACTTTATATCTCTATCTAGCGACTACAGTTTTGTTGTACTGGCTAATATATCTATTCACCATGACTCTAAAAATTTTCTTTTGGACTTTGTACAAATGAACATTAGTTTCATTGAAAACATGCGTAAATTCATCATATATGAATGGATTGTGATTTCCATGTATTTCTAGAGTCATATCTGTAGATATATTTACTAATCGCGGTACATCATGTTTATCATAGGATGCCCCCGTGATGTTTTCCTTCTGTGATTCAGAATCTGGATTATGACTACCCAAAAATTGGTCAATTAAATTTATTATATTATAAATATGTTATATACTATAAAATATGTACATCATATAAAGAAAATAATAGAAATACTTTCTTGATAAATTAATAATGAAATAAGATATATTAATAGAAACTAATGAACCTATAATATTGTAATGGTAAAATGGCTCTTAGAATACTAATATTAATAATAGGAATAGTAATCATACCAAAAGAATATAACATTTCCAATGAATTTATAAAAAATATTTTGGTATATTATACATTTATATCATGAAATAAGTAAATAAATGATTTAAAAATGATAGATTAAGTGTTTTTATATTTTTAAAATTTGATTGTTTAGATAATATTATATAATTAATAACATTATTTAAAAAAATATTTTCAAAACATAAATCCATAAAATGATATTCAACAGTCTTATGATAATTATATAATTTTTTTTGCCTCATTAATTCTTCAAATTGTCATAAAATCAATTATAATATGAAAATCTATATTTCATTGAATAAATGATATTTTTAATCAAAAATTAAATTTATCATATTTAGAAAATTAATTTGAAGAAAGAGATACTATTTTTAAAATGTAAAAATTGAAAAATGGTTGGGAATAGTGTTTGAGATTTTTTTAATCTTGTTGAATTTTTGGAGAATAGTGAAATGCAATAACATAAGGTATTCAATATTTTTAGAAAAATACATGAATTGTTCTGTCCTGGATTTTGGAAGAAACCATTATTTACAAATCACATGCCCTAGTTACTACAATTAGCCATAAGAATCAACACTATTTATGGTCTTTAGAAAAAATAGAAAATAATTGAATAAAATAATAATAAAAACCAATATCTTCTATGATAAATACCACCCCTAAAAACTCTATTCCTCGCACATTTTTTAACATGGATCTTGTTGATATTATTCCCATATACATTCTCAAACTAATTCCCCACATCCAATTCATTCTTTTTCCAAGGTCATGTCTTTCCTTATGTAGAACTCACTCTAAGTTTTGAGTTTGGGTATAGTTGGGATGACTGTTTAATGGGTTCCTAGTGAGATGAAAAACATAATATGTGTTTTGGGTTTTCTCGAAAGGAAAATTGGTGGAAGAATCGACTTCAAATCATTTACATGATATGCAAATTTGTCACACCCGTTGTTTCTAATTGATTTATTTTATTAATTTACTTTTTTTCGGGTGGTTTGGGTCGAAACCTGACTTGTGATATCTATTTCTTTGTGTTTTGGTCTTTTTTGTGTCCAGCGCAACACGGTCAAAGCTACACGGCCTTGCTTGGGTCCCCGCGCGGCCCCGCCCGGTTCACCGCACGCCTTGCCGATGTTTAAATAATGAAATAAAATAAACTATAATTTTTTTAATAATAAAAATCATAATAATGTCATTTTAGAATATTATAAATAATATTATTCCTATTTTAGTTTATTAAAATTATAATTTATTTGTTAATTTTATTATTATTGTTATTATTATCTTAATTTATATAATTCTTTATTTTATTTTAGTGTTATCAAATGAGTCTTATTATTTTTATCCTCATTATTCATATTCCAGCTTATTATTATTATTATTATTATTATTATTATTATTATTATATTAATTATTTTAATTGTTTTTTTATTTCTTTTTATCTATATTCCCCCCCTTTTTTTCCCCGAATCGTGTTTCCTCCCCCCCTTGCACGCCGCACGCCGCACTCCCTTCACTCTTCCTACTCACGATTCCCCCTCTTTGGACTCCTCCTCCTCAATCTCCCTCACCCCGGTCTTGTCATGCCACTCTCCCATCCGGCCATCTCCCTCACGTTGTCGTGCCGCACCGCACCACCCGCCCGTACGACCACCTCCCTCGGTCCGTCGCTCCATTAGCTACCCCGTCGCTCCCGTACAGATAGCCGTTGTCGTAGCCTTCCTCAGCCCTCATCGTCCTCCAATCCTTTCAACCCCTCCTACTTCATCACCTCTCTACCGATGTGAGTCGACCCACAACCCCCTATTGCGCACCCATGTGTTCGGTGCTTTCTCCTTCAGCTATCCATGACTCCGAAAACCCTTCCCTGACACCCCTTTCTTCTCCCTTGCACACCGCCCCCTCCGGTGAAGTTATATTGTTTTACCCCTTAGTGTTTTGTTCCATTCAGCAGGTATAAGGATTGTAGGGTCATTTTTTAATCACTGTTTGGTTCAAATTCTGGTTTAGGGTCCTTTTCGGTTCACTTGTGGTGCGTATTGGGGTGCAAACAATGTGTGTTTGAAGTTTCACTTTGGAATTCTGAAAGATTCTTCGTTCTTGAGGTTGAATCTCATTGCTTATGCCTATTTAAATTAAGTTTAATTTTTCTACTTGATGATCCCACCTCTCGGGTAGCTATGTATTCATTGATGTTGTTCAATTGATGATATCATGTTGAAATTGTTGTTTCTCCCTTGTTTGGATAATTGTTTCATTCAGTTAATTAATTTGACATGTTTTCTGATTGATTAGCTTAGTGAAAAATTGTTTTTCTTTTTTAAAGAATTTAGTTTGTGTTTGACTTACTTTCAATAAAATGTGAATTTAGTTTTTTTTTCGGCAATGCAAGTTGTGCATTGTTTATTCTGGCATGTTGAGGATGGGTGGCTGATCATAACAAAGGTTTTGAATGGGATTTGGGTGTGTAAGGTCGTGGGTGTCACTGGAATGGTTTAATAAATTTTAAAGTGGTTTATAAAATAGTGTAGATGGTGTGCACTGTGTTTTGAAAGCATTTCAAAATCGTAATTGCTCTGTTTGTTCTTTTGAATTGTTTTAGGTCACTGGTTGTGTGTTTTTAATTCTTGTGCAGTGGTTGCAGCGTGCCGGCGATGAAAACCGTGATGTTGCGGTCATCGACTTGCGTGGTTTCCCACCTTTACGAGGAGTGTTGCATCATCATGTTTCCACTGCATGTCAAGGTAGGACCCCACTACACTTACCTTTAGATTTAGAATTTATTAATTGCTTGATTTATTATTAATTTTAATAAATTGGAAATAATATAATATAATTAAATTTTATATGATTATTTGGTGCGAAAAGAGCCGTTTATTTTATACTAAACACTTGAAACATTTTGTTGATGAGCAGACACCCATTATTGAAAGAATACCTATTTGGCCATTAAACATAATTCATGGAATTTCAAATGTACTTCTATTTTTAATGATATATGATTTCTTCTGAACACGGGTTTTGAGCTTCCTCGAGACATTAGGTTTTGCTTTAAAAATTTTGAAGTCCCATTTGGCACTTTAATAAAATAAATTATTTTGGAAAACCCATTCAGTGGTGATCATTGGTGTGCGTTGATTGCGTGTGTTGTATGTGATGTTTGTGCATCGTGACTGATTGATTTACATTATGGATGCACCCCTTTTTATTGTATGTGTTGACATGGGAACCTGGCACCATGAGTGAATCTTCGGAGAATGATTGTTGCACTAGTTTAGAATACGCACTGGCTAGTGGCCTCATAGTAGGGGAATACTGAGTTATTTCTGGTATGGGGATTGGGCCCCTCGGTTAGGCCATGCAGGGCTATACCGGGTAGTAGTATAGGCGTTATGACGTCATCGAGTTAGGGCATGCCTTCAGGATGAGTGAGATGTATAGAATGTTCTTGATTGTTCACGATCTCCTAGGTTCGAACCATGTATCATTTAGTGTTTATTTGTATGTGGCAGACGATTGAGAGGTCTAGTTCGGTTACTGGCCCCATGTGCCACTTATTTCCATTTCCCTTAGTGTGTGTTGTGTGTTGTGTGTGGTTTTCCATTTGACCAACAACTAAAATTTGGATTTCTATTTGGTTCGCAAAAGTGTTTTAAAATGCAATGCATCTGTTTTTTTCGAACAATAAACTTATTTTATATTAAAACGGGAAATGACCTGTTAGATTTTCTAGAAATAAAAGTGTGTGTGGAAACCAATATTTTATTTAATTTAGTTCAAACCAGGAATTGATAAATTCATTATTTAATGGTATGTGCATTGGGAATAGAATTTCTCGGGCCTACCTACTACATTTTAATACTCACTCTTATAGTCTTTTCCTTTTTTTAGTTTCTGTTTCAGGTTGACATGAGATCTCTCGTTGTGGGTGAGATTTGGTTGAGGGCTCATGAGTGACTCTCGGAGTCGTGAGCAGTTTTGGTTGTGGTAAGGTTAGTTGTTGTCATTGGCCGTTCTTTCTTTTTGTGTTGTTTATTTACTCTGTGTTGTTCTATGTTCTTTCCGCTGCATTATTTATTTTCTCTGGGCGAAATCGTTCCCTCTTGCTCTCTCTGATGCCCTGGTCCTTGTCGCCAGCCCGGGAGGATCGGGAACGCCTCTTGGGCCATGTCGCTGCCCGACTCGGGTGACCGGTTCAGGGTCGACCCAGGTTGGTTCGTGTCACAATGGTATCAGAGGACCAGGTTTTCCCTCTTAGGTCTTCTTCTTTTGGGATATTCATGGTAGAATTTAGGTAAGGTGGTCAAGACTCGATGTCCAGGCTACGAGCAAGGTTCCCGGCCAGCACACCTCATGGCGGGACTCAAGTTACCAAAGTATGTTAAGGATTTTCTCAGTTTTTGGTCTTTACGGTTAATCTTTCCTAATGGAAATGAAAAGGGAGTTGGTTCAGTGTTCTTAGTGAGCTCGCATGGTGTGGAAATCCTTGTGGAGCCAGGGACACTGTCTTAAAAAACTCTCTGTGGTCAATGGCGTGATTGGCGTATGGCCTCCAACCATATGCTCCAATCACCCAATGACACTAGTTTCCTCCTACATTGTTTCTAATCTCTCTGTTTTGGATTTTTGGGATTTTTGTTTTTAAGTAAAAATTATTTGGTCGTTGTTAATGTTTTGAAAAATGTTTTGAAATAAATTAATTTTAAAAGAAAATGAGGTATGAGGTTTGAAAAGTGTAGTTTAGATGTTTTGGTTTTGAAAAAAAAATGAAAAGGTTTGGTTTTGATCCTTGGTGTTCTCGTGGGAAACCACATGCACGAGTGTATATGGAAAGAGAAAGGGTTAATGGCATGAGTGGGTGAGTTCCTGGATGGATATGAGGTGGATGCTGGTGTGGCATGGGAACATTCATGTGCGAGGCCCATGGGACATCATTGGTGTTTGTGCAACCCACAAGATTTGCTTATTTTTCAAAATGGTTTGTTAAATGAAAATATGGTGTTTTAGTAACTGGTGATTACATAGTGTGTCCTTGTGATTTTGACATGTTGGATGTGAGACATTTTGAGTTGAGAATCCTATTTGACTAAATTGTGTCATGAGTTTGAATTCGTATTTGTAAGTTAGTATACAAGCGTGTAGTTAGTTAATTCTGTTGAAAAGTATCGGGGAGCCCTTGAAGTGGTCCCCCCTGCATGTTTGGGGGTTCGCTTGTTGTATGTCTTGACAGTTGGACCAATTTGGTTGGGTTCATGGTTTTCTTCCTTGACTAGTGTATGCCCTCCATAAAGCATTAACATGTGATTAAAGTGTGACCACGAGTAATTCTTCGTTGGCCGACCCTCCAGTTGATTAAAGTAAGGACTCTCCCATTTTGGGTGATAGTGCTAAGTCTATTCCTTTTCCTTTTGGTTATGTGGATCCTCTAGCATCGGGATGAAAAATGTGAGGGAGTTGAAGAGAGATTTGGTCTTTTGAGTGTCTAACTCGTTGAGTATGATGTTTGACACTATCTTGTCTGAAGGTTCCCCCTTGAAACGGTGAAATTAATTCCAGTACAGAAGGGTGAAGGATGTACGGAGTTATTGGTGCTGACCAATTTCTTGAAAGGCTTGTAGTTCTTTTATCGGCCGCAATGGTCATGGTTGGGTGAAATCTTGCTGGGTGAGGTCCCTTTGATAGTCAACAGTTGTTTGGAAGTGGTAAATGAGACTCTAGTGTGGAAAAGGTGGAAGCAACCTTAAGTAGTTGGTGCGTTCTATTGTTCTAAATGTCCCCTGGTCTTTGGTTTGTTTTTTTAAGAAAAGGTTCGTGTTAGGATACTGGTTTGGCAGACCCAGTTGTATGAGGCAGGTGTGGTCATTTGCAGGTATCACGTGTTGTTCAAGACACAATTTAAATTATTTCTCAGCATAATGTTTCTCTCCACGGTAATGATCGTGCTCGGTGACGATTTGTGATGTCGTGTCCTCATTCAGTGTAACAAAGGGTGATGTGCATACACCATTTCGGCTTTGGTGTTATTTAATGTTTCGTGTATGATCAATTGGATTTTATAATGTGTTGGGTTTGCTGGTGTTGTCTCGGTTGCAACGTGGTTGCGTGTGACACCAAAACGAGAAGCTCCGTTCGGGAGTGTTCAATACCTGACTTTGAGGAAGGAGATGCTTCAAACATCATGGCTCAAACCATAGGCCTCAGAGTAAATCTGGCCCGTGGTCCGGAACCTCAGGACTGTATGGGACCTCGACATTATTTCTATCATAGGTGTTAAAAGTATAGGCAGTTTAAATTTTTTCTATGGTTGTTCCGCTCCGAATGAGCCGTCTCATTGCAGAAGGTTTTTGAAACCATGTGGAGGCATGTTCATATCGTTTCCTTAAAGTCTTGGGGCTTGCGTCCCATTGTATTCAATCACATTAGTGGAACATATGGGAGTTTGTTGAGTAATTCTGTCTCAAATATGAATAATTCTCATCCAGGAATGTGGAAATGATGGTTTGTTTTGGGTCATGCTTTTGACACCTCGGTAGTTGGGCCCCTCCTTCCTCGCCCCTTGTGGTGGGGTTTTTGGTCACCATCGGGAATTTTTCAAAGTTCTGTATCCTCTGTTAGTTCTAGTGGCGGTGAGACCCACGATGGGTCTCGTACAGAGGTCTCTGGAATACATTTGTGTTGTCCTTTCTTGAATGATGGGGAGTCCGCCCAGACCACCCCATGTTGGTTTTCTAGTATCGCCTTGGGCGTTGGTAGGTTTTTAATGGTAGAGAGACCCACATTGGTTCTCACACGAATTTCTATAGAATGAATCCGTAGAAGACTTTTCTTTAATGGCAGGGAGTCCGCTCGAACCTCTATATGTCGGTTTTCTAGTCTTGTCTCGAGCATCAATGAGTTCCTAATGGTGGGGATCCCCTCAGGCCTCCCCATGTTGATTTTTTTCTTCTGTTTTTAAATATGGATTGCTGACAAGTGATAATAGTATTCCTTGGATGTGGTTTGACCTTGTTTGTTCATTCTATCCAAATTTTTTGGTTTACGTTTAAGATTTATTGAGATGTTTCGAATTGTGAGGTTGGTTTCCGTGGGTGCGAGAGTCCTTGTTCCTTGACCAGTCAACTGGAAGCATTCTAGCTCTTTGGGGCCAACAACACATATCAAAAAGTCTTTATATGAGTTTCTCGAAGTTGTCGCTGAGTCACTTTCTCTTAGCATGATAATTTTTCCTCTCTTTCCTTGGTGTTTGTGGTAATCCTCTTTGAACCTTAAGATAGTGTGGTTTTCTACTTTGGGGTTTGGTTCTAGTTGTGGCTTTCTGGGGGCGGAAAGCTTTATGGTGGTGATAATTGTCACACCCATCGTTTATAATTGATTTATTTTATTAATTTACATTGCGACGGGTAGTTTGGTTCCAAAAATAACTTATGATTTTGAGTTCTTTGTGTTTTGGTCTTGTTTGCGTCCAGCGCAACGCTATCGAAGCTTTGCGGCATCGCTTGAGTCGCTGCGCGGCCCCGCCCAGTTCACCGCACGCCTTGACGATGTTTAATTATTGAAATAAAATGAATTAAAATTTGTTTTAATAATAATAATCATAATAATGTAATTTGAGAATACTATTATTATTATTATTTTTATTTTAGTTTATTACAATTATTATTGTTTTGTTAATTTTATTATTATTGTTATTATTATCATAATTGATATAATTCATTATTTTATTTTAGTGTTATCAAATGAGTCTTATTATTTTCATCCTCATTATTCATATTCCAGTTTATTATTATTATTATTATTATTATTATTTTATTATTATTATATTAATTATTTTATTTGTTTGTCTTATTTATTTTTATCTATATCCCCCCCCCCCCCGTTTTTTTCTTGTTTAGGGCTTCTCCCCCCCTTTTTCTTCCCCGAATAGCGTTTCCTCCGCCCTTGCACGCCGCACTCCCTTCACTCATTCAGCTCGCCTCGCCCCCTCTTTGGACTCATCCTCCTCAAACTCCCTCACCCCGGTCGCGCCGTGCCACTCTCCCGTCCAGCCAGCTCCCTCACGCCATCATGCCGGACCGCACCACCCTCCCGTCTGACCACCTCCCTCAGTCCATCGCTCCATCAGCTACCCCGTCACTCTCGTCCAGACCGCCATAGTTGCGGCCTTCCTCGACCCTCATCGTCCTCCGATCCGGCCAACCCCTCTTGCTTCATCGCCTCTCCGCTGACGTGGGCCGACCCGCAACCCCCCCATCGCGCACCCCTATGTTCGGCGCTTTCTCCTTTAGCTATCCATGACTCCGACGACCCTTCTCTGAGACCCCTTTCTTCTTCCTCGCACACCGCCCCCTCCGGTGAAGTTATATTGTTTTAACCCTTAGTGTATTATTCTATTCAGTAGGTATATGGTTTGTTAGGGTCGTTTTTTAATCTCTCTTTGCTTCGAATTCTGGTTTAGGGTCCTTTCGGTTCACTTGTGGTGTGTATTGGGGTGCGAACAATGTGCGTTTCAAGTTTCGCTTTGGAATTCTGAAAGTTTCTTCATTCTTGAGTTTGAATCTTATTTCTTATACCTCTTTAATTTATGTTTAATTTGTTTTCTTGAGGTTCGCACCTCTAGGGTTTCTAGGTATTCATTGTTGTTGTTAAATTGATGATATCAGGTTGAAATTGTTGGTTCTCCCTTGTTTGGATAATTAATTCATTCAATTAATTAATTTGACGCGTTTTGTGATTGATTAGCTTAGTGCAAATTTGTTTTTCTTTTTAAATGAATTTATTTTGTATTTGATTTCTTTTCAATAAAATGTGCATTTAGTTGTTTTCAGTAATGCAAGTCGTGCATTAATTATTCTAGCATGTTGATGATGTGCGGCTGATCATAAAAAATATTTTGAAGGGGCTTTGGGTGTGTAAGGTCGTGGGTGTCTTTGGAATGGTTTAATAAATTTTAAAGTGGTTTATTAAATAGTTGAGATGGTGCACACTGTTTTTTGAAAGCATTTCAAAATGGTCATTTCTCCGTTTGTTCATTTGAATTGTTTAACGTCACTGGTTATGTGTTTTTAATTCTTGTGCGGTGGTTTCGGCGTGCCAGCGATGAAAACCGTGATACGGCGGTCATCGGCTTGTGTGGTTGTGCACCTTTGTGAGGAGTGTCGCGTCATCATGTTTCCACTACATGTCGAGGTAGGTCCCCCACTAAAATTAACTTTAGATTTAAAATTTATTAATTGCTTGATGTATTATTAATTTTAATAAATTGGAAATAATATAATATAATTAAATTTTATATGATTATTTGGTGCGAAAAGAGCCGTTTATTTTATACTGAACACTTGAAACATTTTCATGGCGAGTGGACACCCAATATTGAAAGAATGTCTGTTTGGACTTTAAACATAATTCACAGAATTTAAAATTTACTTCTAGTTTTAAAGATATATGATTTATTCTGAACAAGGGTTCTGAGATTTCTCGATAAATGGGGTTTTTCTTTAAAATTTGTGAAGGCACATTTGGAACTTTAATAAAATAGATTATTTTGGAAAACCCATTCAGGGGTGATCATTGATGTGCGTTGATTGTGGGAGTTTTATATGATGTTTGTGCATCATGATTGATTGATTTATATTGTGGATGCACCCCTTTTTATTGTATGTGTTGACATGGGAACCTGGCATAGTGAGTGAATCTTCTGAGAACGATTACTGCACAAGTTTAGAATACGCACTGGTTAGTGGCCCCATAGTAGGGGAATACTGATTTATTGCTTCTACGGGGATTGGGCCCCTCGGTTAGGCCATGTAGGGCTATACCGGGTAGTAGTATGGGCGTTATGACATCATCGAACAAAGGCATGTCTTTATTATGAGCCAAATGTATATTATGTTTTGGATTTTTCACAATCACCTAGGATCGATCCATGTAACTTTTAGTGTTTATTTCTATGTGGTGGACGATTGAGAGGTCTAGTTCGGTTGCTCACCCCATTTTCCACTTTTACAATTTCCCTTAGTGTGTGTGGTGTTTTGTGTTTTGTTTTCCATTTGACCAACAACTAAAATTTGGATTTCTAAATGGTTCACAAAAGTGTTCTAAAATGAAATGCATCTGTTTCTTTCAAACACTAAACTTTTTGTATATTAAAAAGGGCAATGGACTGTTACTTGTTTTAGAAAAAAAAGTGTGTGTGTAAAAAAATATTTTATATGATTTAGTTCAAACCTCGAATTGATAATTTTTTACTTAATGGTATGTTCATTGGGAATAGAATTGGTCGGGCCTACCAACTGAGTTTCAATACTCATGCCTATAGTGTTTTCCTATTTTTAGTTTCTGATACAGGTTGACATGAGCTCTCTCGTTGTGGGAGAGATTTTTTTGTGGGATCTGGAGAAACTATCGTAGTCGTGAGGAGTTTTGGTCATGGTCAGGTTAGTTGTTGTTATTGGTCATTCTTTCTTTTCGTGTTGTTTATTTACTCTGTGTTGTTCTATGTTATTTCTGATACATTATTTATTTTCTCTGGGAGAAATCATTCCCTCTGGCTCTCTTTGATGCCCTGGTGCTTGTCGCCAGCCTGAGAGGATCAGGAATGCCTCTCGGACCATGTCGTGGCCCGACTCAGTTGACCGATTCAGGGTCGACCCGGGTTGGTTCATGAAAAAACTGATTACACATAATGTAATTCTTTGAGGATTCTAATAAAATAAATATGAGGTGACATGTTTTTTTTCATATTCCATTAAATATATTTATACACAAAGTATTCACATTACTCACCTTGTAAATTAACAACCTTCTATTTAAGCATGTTGTGTGGATAATGTCTCATATTATTTTTGGCTACAACCCTTCTCTACCGACACAAGGATCGCCCTTAGTGGACATGGAGTGATTTCATCATCCCAAATCATTAATGATTGGTTTTGGACACATGTTAATCCCTTTAACATTTGTTCCCTTTTGATCTTCCTTCCAATGAACCAATGGATACATTAAAAAATGTGGGTCTAGGATTGATCATGATCATAGATTTTGATCTGGATCCCTTCTCATGTTGTTTATTTGTATATCTTTCATCAACTGGGGTTTCCCATTGATATGTGTTATTCATAAATATCCTGATAGGTGGTATATTATTCAACCTAAATATTTGTAATTTTAATTACGTGTATGTAATTGTTAGTTTGATAGTGGTTTTTTAGAAATTATATTTCCGAATTGAATTAATTAATTTGGTAAATTAACTATTTATGTGAACATGAAGGGTATAACTTAATTTTTTAATCAATTTATGAGAATTGTTGAGATAATGAATTGAAGGATTAAATAATAATTTATTTAATTTATTATAAAAATATTTAGATTGTTGGTTTTGAGGAAAACATAATTACTGAATTAATTATGACACATTGCAATTATTTAATTATATAAATTAATTATTTAATTAATTTATGGGAATTTTATAAGTTTGACATTGATCGTTTGGCATAATTAAATATAGAATTATTTATTTATACTGTCTAATTATTATATTGTGGTAATTTATAATTGAATGAATTGGTAGATTATGGAATTAACGTAGTGAGATTAATTATTTGGTGGATTAATAAATATAATTTTTGTGACCAATTAATTGATTAATTAATTGAGGTTTTTTCATTATCAATTACTTCCAAAATTATTTAATATATATGTTGTGATAAATTAATTATTGAATTAATTAGTGTGATATATGTGATAAATTTGATATATCTTATAGACTGAGAAAATGGGGTGTGGATCATTGATTGATTCCCTAAATACCCTCAGTGTCTTATAAATGGTTTTTTAGAAATAAGGCATGCATTGAAATCGTATTGGACATTAATTGATGATTCAAATACTCTTATTGCAAGAGGCAAAGACTAATGCTCCAAATACTCACAGAGAGCTACACGTGATGATCTATGCCTAAAATTGTGGAATTAGACAATGATTCTAATTATTTGTATCACGAGATCAAATGAAATTGATAATGAAATATCATTATTTAAATGAATTGTTAATTGATATTGTTAAGTGGTTTAGACTTTGACATAAGCCAAGCCAGTATTGAGGTTTGGGTGTCCATGGAAACTGAATGTTTATGTAGTTAAATAAAGAGTAATTTAATAGATGTAATGCGTTTGATTAAATTACTTTATTTTTTCTTAATAAATTTACAAAAAAATTACTTACTATAATTTTTTTTATAAACGATTGGTGGTGGCCTACTGAGTTATACTCACACCCCACTTGGGTTATCTAATCGGTACCCGAATTGGTTTCAAGATTGCATTCTAATATAAAAACAAAGGCCTTTTGTTAGTTGGATGAGTAAGAAAGGATCATGGTTGAGGGAACCAGATGTGGTTCAGAACCCTCATGAGAGTCAAAAATATATTTACATCTGGGTATTCATTTTATAAACCGGGAACATACTTTAGAATGACATGTTTTACAGTCCAGTTTTGATATTGTATCTTTACTTTTTGGTCAACATATGATCATCTTACTATTAAATATATTGTCATACATTTTTAGTGAATGTTTATTATTTATCTACAGTGTATTACTCTAATATAAGTGGGTATGTCCTCCACATGATCGATATGAGATCCTCACAGGTTGTCGAAATCCTCTAGAATATGAGAAGGTTCTCTTGAGGTCATGATACTGACTGGCTCTGGACACTGATGGGTGGAACCCATGTCGGGACATACCATAGTGGTATTAGAGACCATTTTTACTTTATTTTTCATTTAACAGACTATTTAAGAACAAAATATATGAGAATAGTAAGAGTTGGTCCTTGTAAATGATATCATGCATTGGAGTTGCACACCCATGTATGTGGAAACCCAAGTACCTAGGGTGGAATCGTCGATATTAAAAAAACATTATATTTTAATATTATTTCATCTTGAAAGACATAATTGTTTTTTGATGTGATTATTATTCCTAAAGAATATTGACAATTGGTTCATGGCCCAGTATGGTATAAGAGTTTATTTTCATGAATCATTCAAGGAAATCAAAATTATTATTTCATGCATAATTTTTGGCGCAATGAGGAAATGTGTTTTGGGTATGTTGTTCAACTTGAATAGTTTTTCCATTCATATGAAATTGAAAATTATTAGATGATGAAAAAATGGGAAAAAATGGGTCTGTAATGTAATGTGAATAATGAGAATGTGTTTACCCTTTCTTAAGAGGACCTAGGTGTAGGATGATTAATTTCGGTGATAGATCCTTTGTTTTTAATGCTTGGTGTGGTTTTTGGAAAACAGTTATTGTGACTAGATATATTAAAATCATACATAAATGTGTTAATGAAAATTTTCCCTAGGTACGTGTTTAGAATTGTAGATATATTCCTACATGATGATTCTTTTTGAGGGTCTCAGAAGAGAATATGGATGGATATTCTCTACTAATACTTGAACCTAGGGAACCAATAGTTCAAGTTGAGGAAGTAGGGAAGAATTTTCTATGAGTCCATTTCACTCTTTATGCAATTCATGCAAGGATTCCCATGGTGACTTGTGAAGATAATGTATTATCTAATGAGGGAGTTCTAGTTGCAGTACCCTCCTACTTTTACCAGAGATAGTGGAAGATATGGAGCTGAATTATAGATTCAGTATATGAAGACAATATACAACCACTTTTAGAATCCTACAGAGAATAGAGTCAAATTGGAAGTCAATATATTATGTGTTTAGGAAAGGATATGGTGTGAAATCCATACATAGTATGGTTAGATGGAAATAATGTTATGGAAGATCATCTTGAAGAAGATCCTGGAGAACATATATTGAGACACATGGAGACATGACTGAGTAGATATGTTCATGAGATTGACATAAGAGAATAAGCCTATGATGGACTATGTTGGATGCTTCACAGATTTCTAGGACTTTTCAATAGGATTGGAAATAGATTATGCTATATTGACCAAGAGCATTAAAGATATACTTAAATGTGAAATTATGTCCCAAGAGAACATCATTAGGATACTGAAGTTATTGGAAGAGGTGAATAAGATTTTCATTGCTGAGGGGAACATGAAGTTTTATTCCATTGGATGATATGTGGTAACATCTTGATAGTTAAGAGGTATGAATTTAGATAATAGGAAGCATCGTTATGAGAACATTATCTAGATCAGTGGGGAGTAAAGTGGCTGACTAGGCAGATCAATTACTCAGGATCTTTCCAGAGTGACTTACCACCAATGTGGTAGGATGGGTCACATTCTTCAAAATTTTCCGTAATAACCAGTGGAGTTCCAATCATGTGGAATAATGGGTCATCTATTGAGGTTATTTTAGAACCTGTTATAGATGGTTAGAGATGGATCCAGATTAAACCAGATTGTGGGAATGGGTACTTCGACACTATATTAGTCTGCAAACTAGATTTATACTAACTAACGCTGTAGAGGTCATGTACATGGTGCTTCTAGGAAAGAGAACCCATATGAGAATAGTTTTATTTCTCAACAAAGTTATACTGCAACATAGGGAAGTGGGGAAGGATATTTATATTCAATTTAGCCTACAAACGGTGATAGATATGTTGTAAAATTGACAATAAGATGTATTATTTGTGTTGATTCTACATTATATAGTGTCTTATTTGACTCAGGTGTATCTCCATCCATTATATCAACAAATCATTTTAATGTTATGATCATTGAGGTTGATATTTTGTGTTTTAAATTGGTGATAGATGCTCCATTGGTATTACTGTGTGGATATGTTTGATTTACCAAGGGGGTTTCATCTGATGTTGGGGAGTATCATTGTTTGTGGGATCATTATTTCTTTGACATATCTGGCCTCGACCAAATTCATGGAAATGAACTGTTAGTATCCCATTGCACACACATAGATTGTTATCATAGGAGAGTATCTTCTATGTATTCTAAGGGTGAACATTATATTCAACCCAAAGTGTGGGATATCTAAGAAGGTTGATCATGGACAGTTACTCAACAACTAGAATATCTCACAATCCCGGTTACAAGACTATTACCAGAGGATGGGGAAACAAAACCTGATGAATTCCCACCAATAGAGGACTGTTTCAAGTATGTATTTCTGGATGAATTCTTAGGGATGACACTTAAGAGATATGTACAATTCACTATTAATATTATTCCGTGATAAGGGATTGTTTCAATTCCACTTTATATAATGGAATTGAATTTTCATCAAGAGATCAAGGCTCAACTAGAAGATTTAGATTATTTGGGGATTATCCTCCTGAGTATGTAGCCTTGAAGTTTTTTATGTGGTTTGAAAATAATCCTAAAAAAAATTAAGATTGTATTTCGATTACCATATGTTGAACCCAATGAAATTGAGAACCAACATCCGATTTTTTATATCGATGATATTTTTAGCTCGTTGAGTGGAGCATCTATATTCCAAAATATAGACCTGAAATCATGGTATCATCAACTGACTGTTTAGAAAACTGATATACCTAGGACTGCTTTCATAAGGAGATATGACCTATATGAGTTCATCGTAATACCTTTTGGATTGACGAGTTCGCCTATAGTGTTTATAGATTTAGGAATATAATATTCCATCCATATTTGTATTAATTCATGGTTGTAGTTTTTATGGAATCTTGGTTTACTCCAAGAAAAAAGATGATATTTCCCAACATCTTGACATCATCAATAGTACATTAAGAGAGAATTTGATATAAGAAATGATATCTATGTGTCAGTTTTGGATTGATCAGGTACACTTCTTTGTTCACAAATTCTTAGAGAGAGGTGTGTTAGTGGACCAAGAGAAGTATCATGATGTTTTATCTTAAGAGAATCCCAAGAACGTTTTCTATATCTGATGCATTATAGGTTTTTCTTGGTAATATCATAGATTCATATAGGAATTTTCTTGATTGGCCTAATTTCATTCAGTATTTATGTGGTTGTTTCATGTATTGAAGTGTGGATAACATCGAGGTGTGACCAAAATTTACAGTGACATTTGATGATAATTTTTGGGGCTATTCAGGAAAATGAAGATAGAAGGGTTCAAGACGACGATGCTATGCCTGTTAGAAGGTGATGGCTAATCGTAAATGATCTCATGATTTTCTATAAAAAATTAATATTTTGGAATAGATGTTGGATGACATGGATATGGAATTTTTTTTGGGTCTCTATGAGACACCTTATAATAATGAAAATATTTGAATAATTGTGGATAGACTGAATAAAGTATACAATTGTTTCCCCATACATGAGTCTTTCACTGTGGAGAATCTCGGAGAAATGTATGCTCATGAGATAGTCCACCTGGATGAGGTATCGTAGACTATAGTTTCAGACCAAAGTCACATTTTACATCAATCTTCTGTAAAGTCTTCTCGAAAGTTCTTGGTACATTGGTTTCGTTGATCACAACTTTCCACCCACATATAGATTGTATATTGATGCATACTATATAGGTTCTTGAAGATATACTCTGAACATGTTTCCAATAATTTTAAGGATCGTGGTGTAAGATCCTAGATTTAGTGTAGTTATAATATGACAATAGTTTTTAGGAAACCATACATATGGAACAATATGTGGCACATTATGTAAAGTCGGGAACATCACCTCTATACTAGAGGGAGGCTAGTTAGTTAGAATTGTTGGGACCAAGTCTTGTGAGGTATACATTGGGATAAATTCTATTGCTTCAGGAACATATATCTATGTATCATAGTATAATTAAATCTTATTTTGATAACATTGATTACTCATAGTTCTTATATAGTGTAATGGTGTGTTTCTTTTGGTGTATACTATGTTGGGTCACTGTAGGATACAGAGATAGGAGAATCTGGCACTATGGTTCGTGGGACAATTTGAAGTTGTTGAGAGAATCTAGGTGGTGTAATACCAATGGGAACTTCCAAACAAATACAGTGTTATTCACAATGTTCTTAAATATCACAACATCGACGGTATCACCCTAACACATTCATGTAATTGTGTTGGATGATGTTGATATTAGGATAGAGTCATCCTTTGATGTGCATCCAATACATTTGTTGGATCGTAGTCAAAAAACATTTTAATGGAATGAAAATGTCGTAAGTTAATGTTTTGAGGAATCATGGATGCATTCTAGAGGAAACATGGGGAAGGTTAGGGGATATATAGACTTAGTGGCTCGATATTTTCAACTAAGAATCTAGAGATTCTTGGGATTACATATCAAGGATGAGAAATTATAAGGTGGGGAGATTGAAAGATCAGATCCATTTCAAGGTATGCCTTTCTCTATGTTTTGTGTATAGGTATAAATGGGGTGACTAAATCATGAGTTCTTGGTAATATGATAATCATTAAAAGGTGATTGGGTTGTTTATAAATGATAATGGGTTAAAAAATCAACTACATAACATATTCACCCTTTGTAAATGGATTACACATCATGTATTTATTTCATGGATTTTAATAAAATAAATCCATGTTGATAGGATTTTCAGAGAATCCAATTAAAAACATTTTCAAAATGTTTAATCACATTACACACCATGTAAATTATTGAATGACTATTTTAAACTAGTTGGGCATCTGAAGTATCAATATTTTCAGTGGCCTCTCTTCTCTTACAACCCTAGGGTGACTTTTAATATACTTAGAGCAACTGTCATCATCTATGATCATTTAAAATTGGCGTTCAGTACATATTAAGAACTTTTCTCTTTTGTTTCATTCAGTTTGTACATAATCTATTGAAGTGTTTTAATCCTCGATTGGCATGGGATTAGGGGTTGATCATGATCATAGTTTTTGATATAGATAGCTTCTATCATTGCCGATTAAATGTTCTTACATTTATTGGGGTTTTCCTTTGGAAAGTGTTTTTTCTAAATATTTATATAGGTGTTCCATTATTAAAATTACATAGTCATGATTATAATAATATCTATATAATTATAGTATTTATAGAGTTTTTTCTAAAATTAAATTTCCATATTGATTTAATTAATTTTCTAAATTAATTTACTAAGCGTATATGATTTGTATAAATTAATTTTTCAATTATATTTTAATATTTATTGATATTACGAAATTGAGAATTTAAGAAATAATTGTTGGATTTATTATTAAAATATTGAAATTTTGGGAATTGAGGAATAATTAATTTTTGAATTAATTATAGCATATTTAGATTATTTAATTATATAAATTAATTGTTGAACTAATTTTTTTAGAATTTTTGGATTTAGAAACTCTTTATTTGGGATAATTAGTTGTGATATTATTTATTAAGATATTTTTATTATTAAAATGAGACTATTAACTATTGGATTAATTGGTATAATGTTTAAAAGTTTTAATTGGATGAATGAAGTGGTGAAATAATTAATGGAGTTGTTGTGACATATTAATTGATGAATTAATTGATAGGGTTTTCATGATTAATTAATTGATGAATAAAATAATGTAGCTATTGTCCTTAATTAAATGTTTAATTAGTTAGTTTTGCATATTAAATATTTGTTATATATGTGATTTATTGAGAAAATAACGTGTGTGACTTAGACTGATGCACCAAATACCCACGTGGTCTTAGACATGGAATTCTTGAACCATGGAAAGCCTGAAAATTGTATTGGACAAGGACTGAATCTCCCAATTCGCATGATGTTTGAGATAGGCATTAATGCTCTAAATTCCCATGGGGTGATTGGCATGACAATGTAAACCTAAATAGTGGTATTGGTATATGGTTCCAACTATACATATCATTAACTAAAATTAAATGGATATTGAAATCTCATTGGTTAAATGATTTTTTAATTGATAATATGAAGTGAATCAGACTCATGCATTGGCTGAAGCAAGTATTGAGGTTCTAGTTTCCTCAAGAACCAATGGGTTTTGTTTTTAAATGAAGATTAATTTAATAAATATAATCTATTTATATTAATTATTTATTTATTATTAACACAACTTCATACATTATTATTGGCATTATATTTTTTAGACACTATTGTTGGTAACCTACTAAGTTGTAGTCACACCCTACATGGGATGCCTGATTGGTACCAGATTAGATTTATTTTCTATAGGAAATTATAAGGGAAAATTACATATTTTAGATGGATACATCGAGATGGAGAATGGTTGAGGGATCCATTTATGGTTCAAGACTTTCTTGGGGTTCTTCGGTGTCTTTAATTTTGGGTTTTCAATTTGTCATTTGTCACATTCTTTTGCATGGACTGTTTTGTTGTTCATTTTTGATATTTTATCTCCACATTCTAGACATCATTTGATCTTTGTACTATTATATCTATTGAAATATATTATAAAATTATTGTTTATTATTTTATACTAGTGTATTACTCAGATAAAAGATGGTATATTTTCCCTATAATCGATATTAGACCCTCCCTGCGAGTTGGATTCCTTTCGCATATGTGGATGAGAAATCGAGGTCTTGTGACCAACCATCTAGGGGCACTGATGAGTGGAAACCATGATAGAAAGTCACACTAGTCTCACCAAATTACAAATTTAATGTTCATTATATAGGTTATAAATGAGATTATATTCAAGAGTTAAAATCCTCTTTCTTTCTCTTGTATCATAAATTTGATAAAATTTTATATTTGTAATGATGTATCCATCATAAAATATCTTCTAATATAATTTTGTTCCAAATATTAAAATATCATCTACGGGGTGTTGATTCACCACCTTTGTCGATGACAAGTATTCATTTTTATTACTACATTCAAGGATGGTCAAAAAACCATTTTTATGGTTCCAACAATGAATAATATGTTTACTAAATATTATCTAATGTTATATATCAAATATATATATAAAATATCAACTAAAATGATAATATTTCGTGATAGTCAAAAGAAAACCAAAATAAACTAATCATTTTTATTAACATTTTATCTAGTGACCTTCCTCATGTCAGAATATAAAATGATATATGGGACCCATTTAAATTTATGGAAGCTTATTAATATCATATAATACCACTTATGGATAATTATTCTAATTTAACATGAACTTACATAATTATACCTATGAGAATCGACAATAAAATCATAAAACAAATGATCCCTAAACAAAGATAATATACTATATAACTCATAAAAATTTCCATAAATGATCATAATAAAATTGAAAAATATAAAATTTATGTTCAAAATGTTCATATTTTATTTATTATGGATGATAATTTTATTATCCATGAAATTAGGTATGGGTGTAGAAAACATTCTGACACAAGGTTAGGGATTCTCCCTGAGCCTCCATTTTTCTGTCCGGTTACACATACTCATTATTTAACCAAATTCAATTATTAATTATTCTTATGTACCCCTATTAAATTCATTGATTATGTTCCAATAATATGTACCTATCTCAATAATTAAATATTATATGGGTAGATATATGTTTTCTATGGATTCCTTCTCATTTTATACTAATAAGTATGATAGAATAAAGTGAATTACCAAATTTCATATCCGTTTTCAAGTACACTCTGTAATGTTTTATAAACCAATATAATTTTTACAAAATCAATAATTTCATCATAAAAAAATATATCATTTTCCATTTTTTTTGAAATAAAAAATATCCCTCTTTTATTTTTAAGTCTCTCTATTATTTTTCCATACACCCCACAAAAGTGGCTTATTTTTAAACATTTATAATCAAATTTATATGTTTTCACATTAGTTTTACTTCATTTATCATTAGTTAAGAAAATTTTCCTTTTTCAATATCAATGTATGATTGAAATAATTTCTTCAATGGAAGCCATTATTATACACCCATTTTTATGTCATCTGTAATGATTACGATACCCATTTCATTCCATGGGTAACACTAATGTCTATTCCTATAGTTTGATTCATTATATGGATCACATATTCATGAACATGTTATTATGGGTTCACATAGATATCCCTATGATGCGTTGGGTAAATTTTATTCACTTGAGATATCATCATTGGATATCGATTATACTTAATTACTTTAGGAGAGTTTATCAACCTTTCCATATAGTCATGGAACTTACCCGTGACTCATGTTTATGTCATGCTGTATGTTGCTATTAAATCCCAATGTTTCTATGATTACATGATCTCATTTTATATAATTTATTCTTCCATATGATAATTTGTGTTCCATTCCTTTTTATGACGTCATTATATACCTTATAACTCATGTGCTATGTTTTATTCCATTGTTTATTCATTTTCATTTTTACCTCATCCCTTTTTTCATGTATTCCCCTTGATCTTCTATGTAGATAGAAGAGATCGAAGGATTTTTGGATCCCATTAAGGATACTAAATAAAAGATGAATTTATTTTGGATTGATTCATTCAAATTATGTATATATTCATTCAAATAATCTATACTTTATGATCCTTGGTTTGTATTTCATGTGTAATTATTCTCAAAATCTTGTAATAATATGTTTATGTGGATAGGAAAACTATAAATATCATGAGTATTATCACATGAGTGATCAGGATTACATATATGGACTTGTCTAGGAGTTTTTAAGTCATGGTGTTGAACCAATCATACAAAAACCTATCGTGCAGAGTATAGTACTAGAAGTAACAAAAAACAATGTGCATAGCCTAAGAGAAGTTCATGAGTTTCAATATCAGTGAACCCTCACATTTCATGGAATGCCAGACCCCTTGCTGATGGGGATAGAATTGATGTAATGATGAGCTTCTTTCTCTTTATCAGGACACCAGAATACTATATGGTTGTCATGGCCATGAGACTTCTACTTGGATGAGTAGAAGGATGGTGGGGGCATAGTATCATTGTCGTATAATGAGTGTAATCTATAATATTAATATTTATAATTCCTTTTTAGAGAGAATTTTTCTCTAGTTAATTTGACTTATGTATACTTACATGAGATTCATCAGCTTCTGTAGAGTAGTATGACAATGGAAATGTATTTGTGATGGTTCACCAACCTCACTCGGTACATGATAGAAAAGGTTTCTGATTAGTTCTCAACACCGAAAACTAGGTTTTCGATGCGACTCCCTTTAACAGCCCTAGACAAAAGCACTAATAAAGGGGGTTACATTATCAGCAATTTTTTAGTGTTGATAATGGAACCCCCTTTATCAGGGCTTTTTTAGCATTGTTAATGGGCCCCCTTTATCAGCTCTTCTTTTAGTAGTGCAAAAGAAGGGTGGCTCTATCAGGGTCGTTTTTAGTATCGTTTATAAAGTTTATATTTGAAAACAATATTTTTCATAAAAAATAATATATTGTTATATAAATATATAAGTATATTTATATTGTTATAAGTATAATATATATTTCTTTTAAATATGATTTTAATAAGTATAAATATACATTTTCACTTAATATGTATGATATTTATTGAAATATTCTTATAAAATATCTTAAATGTTATTAATTTTAATTATTTAATTATGGTCAACTAATAATAATTTAAATTTTTTTTAAAAAAAATCCAAATAAAATTTAATAAAATATATAAAATAATTTTAAAACATACCTCATATTTCAAACAGCCATAAATTTTGATCTGGTTGTCTGTTTGAGCTGTACAACATATTAAATCAAAGCATGCTATGAGCTCTACGTGCTATGACCCAAGGGAAACTTCTGTTACATTTTTTGAGGCCAAATAGGCCCAGAAAGCCTCCAAAATTGTTTTTTGACCAAATAACCAAATTCCTTACATTCGATGAAATTTTAGCCTTCTTTCAGGGGGTGTGTTTGACCATTTTTACTAGGTAATGCATTTATTCTGATAGGTTGAATTTATATTGATATTATGGTTTTAAAATTTTATCATTTTTCACAATTTAATGTTACTTATAATCATTTATATAACAATATATACATATTTTTTATATATTCACCCATAAAAATTTAATTTTATAAATATATAATTATTCATATTTAAATATAAAGAATATTTCTCAATATTTAACGTTTATCTAAATAATAAAACAAATATTTATATTATTTAAATTAAAATTATATTAATATTTATATAGCTATATTATGTGTCTGTGTCAATATATATTTCTGTGCGTCTATATTGAAAAACTGATATATATTATCCATATATTCTAAACATACGTATATACATATTAATATACAATATTTGTAAATATATAAAAATATGTATAGATATACTTACAAATATGCATATAATATATGTGTGTGTGTTGTATATATATATATATTTATTTATAACCACACACAAAAATAATATTTTATAAATGTATATGAAACTGATCTTATAATGATATATTAATATATGATTAAATATATAAATATATAAACCGAACTGTATATATTATATACAAATACATATATATTAATATATGGATATATATATATATATGTTAATATAAGTATATATATATATATTAATATACCTAAATATATATATATATATATTACTAAATTTATAAATATATACATTATTATAAATATAAATATATATAAGTTTAACTAAATATATATATAAATAAATAGATATTTTTACAAATAAAGTGAAAACAATATGGTGGAGTGGTAAAGGCTTACGCGTGAAAGCAACACGTCCCATGTTTGAATCCTGCGGAAGTTAGGTCACGCACATGGGTGGGGAATAATGGCTAGCAATGATAAAGGTGGTTGGTGCACTGTTAAAGGCTTGGGGGTCGCTAGGGAGTGCAGGATGGTGTTGGAGGCAGTGTTAAATGGGGCTTCAAGTTCTGTTGAAGACACTGCCCAAATAGATGAATTTATTTTAATGTTTTTTATCTTTTATCAATGCAAGAGAAATGTTCTGATAATTTACTCATTTATCAGCGTTTTTAAGCACTGAAAAACATGATCTATATCAGGTAATTTTTAGCACTGTTATAGAGGACCCCTATCATCACCTCGATTAACAGCACCTTTCGCGCAATGTTAATGCCCTTTTCCTAATGCTGATAAAGGCCATATTTTCAGTAGTGTCTTTCATGATCAAAACATCATGCAAGGTCTATAAATACAAAATATATTACAATATTATGCCACAATTAATTCCCATATAACATATCTAATAAATGCACAGATAAATGGGTATTTTATCAACCTTTCTTTAGCACTGATAAACGTTAAAAAAACATTAAAATATATATATATTTCTGTAATTCGGTTAGTGTCTTCAACAGTGCTTGAAGCCCCCTATAACAGTGCCCCCAAACCCCAGCCCGCACACCTCAAAGACCACCAAGCCTTTAACAGCACCCCAATGCCCATTATCCGTGCTACGCATTATTCCACACCAGCGCGTGTGACCTGCCTCCCGTAGGACTCAAACTTGGGACCTGTTTCATGCATGCCCAGTCCTTTACCACTCCACCATGTTGCAATGATCTCTCTTTTTTAATATATATATATATATATTTACTAATATATTAATATATATTTATATTGATATATATATATATATATTAATATATATATAGTTATATTAATATATATTTTTATTTAGTTATATTAATATATATATATGTATATTAATATATATATATGGGTATAATAACATATGTATATATATATATATTTATATGTTTATATGTTTATTTGTTTATTAATATATATTTTTAAGATTAGTTCTAAATATATTTATAAAATATGCTTTATTGTGTGTTTTTATAAATAAATAAATACATATATACCACACACACAAACATTGTATGTGTATTTGTAAGTATAATTATACATATTTATATATATTTACAAATATTATATATTAATATGTATAAACATATGTTTATAATTTTTGGATAATATATATCAGTTTTTTAATATAGACACACACTGATATATAGACACACGCACACACACACTCAACATATAGGTGTATAAATCTAAATATAATTTTATTTTTAATAAAAAATAGAGTATTTTTATTCTGATAAGCCTTATATATCATGAAATATACTTTATATGTAAATATGAATAATTATTTATTTGTAAAAAAAATTTCTAAGGATGAATATTTAAAAATTATGTATATATTGCTATATAATTTATTATAAGTAACATTGCATTATGAAAAATGATAAAATTTCAAATCCATAATTTCAATATAAATGTAACCCCTTAGAATAAATTCAGTCCCCAGTGAAAATGAAAAAAAGACTTCCTGAAACGAGGCTATAATTTCTTCGAATGTTAAAAAATATGGGTATACGGACTAAAAACTCAGTTTTGGAGGCCTTCTGTGCCTTTTTTGGACTCAAAAAATGTGACAAAATGTTCCCTTGTGTCACAGTGTGTAGATCCCATCTCATGCTTCGATTTGATATGTTGTAGTTCTCAAACAGACATCTGGATCAAATGTTGTTGTTGTTTGATGTTTGAGATACATTTTCAACTTATATTAGATTTTTTTTATTTATTTTTAGTATCATAAAATTGTTATTAAATGATTATCAGTTGATGATAATTAGAAAATTATTAATTAATAATTATATAGATATTTTAAAGCCATTTTCACTACTTATCTTACATATTAAATAAAAATGGTTATTTAAACATATCTAAAACTTATTTAAATTATATATATATTATTTATATCAATATAAATATAATTATATATTTATATTTTAGTATATTATATTTTGGGATATTTTTTTTAAATATACACTTTATAAGGGCTTTGAAAAACATGTGATGATAAAGCCCCCTTCTTTTATTAGAGAAACTAATAAAAAACACTAATAAAGGGAGTACCTTTAAAAGTGCAAAAAAGCGTTGATAAAGGGGTTCCTTTATCAACACCTTTTTAGTGATGTTTAAGGGTTGTTCAGTGGAAACCCAGTTTTGTGGAAGTGAAATGAAGAGAGACAATGATAATCAAAGGGAAATGTACATTTGATATGTATTAGGATGTGCTCCTAGGATTAAGGGTCTATGGTTTAGGGATCAGAGGATGGATGTAGTTTGTCAAGATAGAGGTGGTGCTACTCTTGTGGTTATGAGGGACAACATGGATGATATTTCTCTGCAAAGAACGTGCTTGATATATAAAAATTATATTGGATACATATGAAGAGGAAACAACATGAGAAGGTAGTTCCATAGGATATGGACATGGAAGAGGATGTGGGTGAGAGGATGGAGGTGTTAGAGGTTATGACTTGTAACAATCCCCACCAGGTCCTCAACACTAGGTTCTGGGAGCTGGGGGATAGGCATAAGGGTAGTTGTTGGTGGTATAGCCTTATCACCCAATGTATAAAAAAATTATATGTGTAATGATACATTCCTTATCAAATTTATCTAAAGTATTGATAGAAATAGGTGTGATCCACTACAATTCATCATATCTGGTTCGTGATTTGGAGATTCTAGTAGAGCCCATGGATTGACCTTTATGTCTGGAGTCACCTACTGAAGGCTTCATAATGATCACACATTTTTACCAATGGATTGACCTAAAGCATAATAGAAAGAGTTTATTTTGTAATCTCATTACATTAATAATTAAGCATTATGAACATATCTTAGGTATGAACTGGTTATCCATAAACCATACCCATATTGATTGTTTTAGGGGGAGGATGGTGTGTGTCCACCATGATGGGATGAGGTTATCCTTTGCAGGTGAAAAGTAAACCCATGTAGAGTAAAATGATCTCATGCATAATTATTAATATCCAATTACACACCAGTTGGCTTGAATGACTCCTAAAGTAGTGGATTATATGATATTATTGCATTATAAAATGGTAGAGGCATATGAGGATGTCTTTCAGGAAGTCATTTGAGGATTACCGCCCCACAGAGATATATATTACTACATTGGTCTACACCCTAATATGAATTTCATATCTTTTCCATCATATTAGATAGATCCTGAATAGAATCCTTATCTAAGGATTCATTTTTCATAATTTAAGAGTAACGTATTTATCCGGCATGGTGCTCCACCATGGGCAGCCCATATGTTATTTGAGCATGAGGTGGATGGGATCCTGAGGCTATTTAAATTTTACCATCCCATAAAATAGTTTTCCATAAAAAAATATACACTATCTTGGTTCGATGTCCTCATTTATTTGTTGAAATTAGCATGATGGTTCTTAATTATTTACCTAAGATCAAGATATAACTTGCTATGAGTTTGGGGTGAGGAAATAAAAAAGATTACTTTTGAATGTTATAATGATGAATATGAGTACATAATGATTATATTCATTTTAATTAATACCCCATTAGTGTTCATGGGACTCATGAACCATATCATTCATCAATTATTAGACTAGTTTGTGGAAGTATTCATTGGTGATATAATAGTGTATATTGTGATTAAGGAGGATCATATGATATTCCTGATGATGGTCCTACATGTTCTTCGATAGGACCACCATTACATGAAGCTATACCGGTTCAAGATATGGATTTATAAGGTCTTATTTTTTGGACATTTCTACTTGGTAAATAGAATAGCAGTGGATCCATTAATGGTTCAGGCAGTGGTAGCTTGGGAGCAACCAAATAGTGTGATGTAGTTGTAAAGCATCCTTATTATAGAATAATAATATCTAAAATTTTTACCGTATTTCTCCAGGATATCATCTACCATGATATATTTGACAAGAAAGGGGAATCATTTCCAGTGGAAGGAGAGGATTCAATTGTATTTTCATGATTTATTGTAGATATTAACAAGCACTCCAATATTGATATTTATGGTGGAGGGCATTGAGTAAATATTATTCTGTGATTATTAGAGAATATTAATTGGTTGAATTCTTATGTGAAGTTAGGTGGTGATGTCCTATAGTTCACATTATATAGACCCTTCATTTTTTGTGGACATTACATAATTTTATAGGAATGCATAAACACTATACAAACAGATTCCCAAAGACCATAGTTGGTGTAAAGCCTTTGGAAACTCAAACACATGTACATATGTGAGATATGTCATTTCCCACTAGTTTCTTCTTGACTATAAACATTATTAGACATATCAAAAACATTACATATCAAAATAACCAAGGGTAAAAGAACCATAAAAGGGGTGAGCTAAAATGCTCAGTAAGGGTAAAAAAGGAGACATGTTATCATAAACATGAGCATAAGGGTATGAGAATATTGTCATGAAAATAGTATATCACACCCTACATAACAAAGATCACAATAGAGATCATAAAATAAATAATGGTAGTTCATTAGACATGAATCGTAATTAAATAGAAAGCATGAGACAAGAAATCATAACATAGGAATTAGACATGGAATCGTGGAAAATAGATAAGCATATAATGATCTCTATAGTAGCCACTTCATCACTGCCATGACTATCTTAGTAGTCAAGGTTCACTATAATGGATATCTATTTAGCATAAAATCACCACTAATACAATATTTTTAGTCATGGTTCACTCTTACATCCATATTAATAGTCACGGTTCACTCCCAATACAATAAAAATATCATGAGTTCACTCCTATTACCATCCTAGTTCGTCTCATTAAATATAAAAAATTATCCAATGCATTAGAGGGAGATATAGGTCCCACCAATAACATAAATAAATCATAGATACATGTGCCACTCAATCATTAAAAACATATTATAAACCATGAAATGATATGGGTATCATAAACAAGTTTACCTATCATAAGATATGGATTTATGCTTGTTTCATAACCATTTCATCACAATAATAACCATGATAGAATAATAGATTTAATACAAATAAAAACCATGAATGAGAAATGAGTGTCATAAACAACATCACATTAAGAATAACCCATTCATAGATAGGATTTGAATGAAACCTTTAGATTGGCATGATTAACCTCACTATACGACATCCCATATGGAATATAATTTTGATATATCTTATAAAAAAATTATTATCGAAAATATCATTTGTTTCGGAAAATGGAATTTTGATACATAAAACCATTTGAAACTATTTTTGATAGAAAATACATTGGAAAATTATAAAGAAGGAATGAAATCCTTTTGAATTTTTTTTTCTTGATAGAATATAAAATAAGCTTCAAAAAATTTAAAAACAGTTTTGCTTCATAAGAAAACATCGAAATATTATAAAAAGAGCTTGAAAACATTTGGAAAATCAATGTACTAGAAAACTAATAAACGATGTCTGAAAATATTTTGTAAACTATATTTCTTGAAAACTTATAAAAGAAGTTGGAAAATATTTAGACAACAGTTTTCTTTTTAAACTTAAAAAAAGCCTGAAAAAATTTTGAAAACGATTTTCATTGAAAATTTATAAAAATGTATTGAATGAATTTTTAATACAAATTTGTATGAAAAAAAAGTTTTAAAACATTTGGAAACCAATTTTTATTTAAAATAGCTTTTAGAAACATTTTATTAATGATTAACCATTGAAAAGTGAAATCGGATATTCGTAGAATTGATTTGGGTAAATCCTTACATGTCATACGAGGTGAAACGAAAATTCCTTTTTCAAGGTAAAATGATATGAAAATTTCCTTGCTTAGAGGGTTATAAAATTATTCCCTTCAATATATTGGTCAATTAAAAAAGGGTAAACATTTCTTTTAAATCTTATAGGATAATGATATAACATTCATGGAATCCCTTTTTAGATTTCTGACCAATGAAAGGGTAAAGATAGTCTTTCCAAAAAAATTATTAACTATCCTATATACCAAAGAGTAGAATATGGTACCAATACATGATTATATCATTGAAAAAAAACATTATAAAATCATGAATATTCATGAGAGATGGATGATAATATTTCATCAAAGTAATCATAAACATAAAAAATCTAGGAATTTAGTGTTATTGTCTCAATAAATTCTTATAACATGTTATTTGTTATTCAAAAAGACCCAAGATGTTTGTATCATACGCCAACTCAATGTAGCGTGTAATGTACAAAAAGTTGGCGTTGCATATAAAGTATGACAAGTTGGTGTTTATTGTAATGTATGGAAATATGGATCCATGTGGAAGTAATGTTTAACATAGTGAAAATCTATTTTCAGGGCTATTTAAAATGAATAATATCAATATATTATATTAATTTTAAAAAAAATCTCACAAATACCTCATGGTGTTACATTTACCCCCCTTTAAATTAATTTCTCTCCCAACATTCGTCTTGGTTATCAATGTTTTTATACATTAAATTTTCACTCATAGAAACCTCTATCATAAAAGTGGAAACCAAAACATCCCATAAAAATGGATATTTTGAACCATAATGGTTAAACAATGTAACATATAATTGGGTTTCCCCATATGAGAAAAAAGGTGGGGAGTGAGTATTGGGTGTGGGGGAAATAGTAAATATTTTTATAGGGTAATTGAGGAAATCATTCACTAAAAAGTGAATGATTTCCTCAATATTTAAGGCCTCAATGTAATTAATATGTGATAATTTAAAATCCAATCTTCTAAATTAAAATTAAGTTATTAGGAAAATGATTTTTTTGATGACTTTGTAGAACATTGAAAAATTCATGATAAATGTCAATAAACAAAATTTATTTCCTAGTTTGTTCATTGAATAATTTATATTACATCTATTAGCTCATGTAATTAATGATTAGATATTAAATTTTATGCCAAAAGCATAGAAATACACATTTAACAGATCTTATAGACCATAAAAGAATGAAATGTTTAACTTATTGCATATTCAAAGTCAAAAAGAATAAAAATAAACTGTAACCAAACTTGTTTATCATAAATATTTATTCAAAAAAAATAATTATACATTAACCTAGTCATCCCATATGCTAGTTTTTGGAAAAAACCATTATCATCTTTCTATCATGGGTTCAAGACCAATAGCCTTTCAAAACATGATTTGTTTTCACACTACATACATGATGTCCATTTTATAAAACCACTGTAATATAATATATAAGATGGACATCCTTGAAATTTGGTTAATCACTAATTATCCTTTTAACCATGGTTTTAAACACAAACTCATTTGAGAAATTATTCCTCCAAATTTTATCTTAATATTTTCAGTATTGGTTAACCATATAACCCTTATCAATGAAGAAAAATCCAAAACATTAAAATTAGTTTCACGAAATAAGATTAACATTTATTCCCCAATATATCACAATTTTTCTCTTTTTTCACATTCTAATCATGTGAATACTGTCATCATATATTTTGGTCAAACATGGAAACAACCTGAATTATCATAAATCATTTTGGAAAACATGCGTTATTCCTCATGCCAAAGTATATTAGTATTACTCCTTAAGTCCAAAAATATTATAATCTTCATTATTGGTTGCATAAAAAACCTCTAAACAAGTCCTTACTTAATTCCAAAGTAATAAATATTTTCCAATTTAATTATTCATATACCACGTATCATTATCCATACACCATTATCTTATCATAAAGATCTTATAATTTGTTACATTCTATTAGTAAAAATATCATATTATAATAAAGAGACGGCAGAGAAAGCCCCAGAAAGAATCGATCAATCTCAAACATCAAATGTGACTCTGAGTGGTATCTATTTTCACAAAGATCTTAATGGTTCCTCCTCCTCTTAGGCAGCATCGAGAAATTGATATTCGATTAAATTATTAGAATATGGAGGGTTATCTTTTGAGGCTGACCCAGATGCAATTCAATAACATCAAAATATTTTTATGTTTTCTATTATGTGTCAAATTTCATATGAAAATGGTGAAAATATATGGTATTATCATGAACTGAAACATCTTATTTCTAGCTACAAGGGTTTTATGAACTGAATATCAATACGCCTAGGTAGAGGGTATTTTGACATGATTTTTAATTCACAAGATGTCCTTGATAGTGTCTGGAGATTCGGAAACCTACAACATAGGCATGGTTTTTTTTTATCAGAATGAGATTTCAAATTCAATCAAAATTCTCAATAGAGTAAATTGGCCCAGGTCTGTGTGAGATTCCATAACCTTTATCAGTTGTTTTGGAATCTGAAGATCCTCAAAGATCTCTCTTCTTGCATTAGAACTGCTCTAAAGATTGATCAAAGAATGCTAAATTCTGATCAGGGCATGTTTTCCAAGATATTTATCAAGATTAATTTAAAAACCAAACCAACTCATTCCATCATCTTCAATGCCAATGAGTACAAGACTGAGGTTAAACTAGAATATGAGAAATTACCTCCCTTATATGACTTTTTTATGATCTTAGGACATTCAATCCCAAGATGTAGAGTGGTACGTAGGGTCTATAATCTCCATAATTCCTCGGAATGGAAAAAAGTGAAAAAATATAAGAAGGATGTAGGTCATCCCCCTGATAAACCAGGGCCCTCCAAACAAAAAGCTGAAAAATGGATTTTCAAATCACATCATGTGCCTGGAATTTCATGCGCTGACTTGGTGGAGGATCATGATATTGCAATTGAGGAACAATCCATTAGACACAACATTGGAAGTGTGATAATTAAAATTATAGAACAAACAGACCAGGATTCCCTGTATAAATCCAATGTGGTGTCTTCACTTGTTTAGGGTGATGACAATGAACCTTTTCTCGCATATCGTTCCCTAAAGATCAAACATGAATTGTCTATGGGCAAGAGTATCTTGAACCAGAGTGTGACTGGGACTATTTTTGGGGATCAATCCTCTCTTCCAACCTCTATCAATGCTCATAAAAGAAATTTTTCTTCTGTGCAAGGGGATAGTCATTATGTTAATCTTCCTTAGATTCTGGAAAATCATCTCTTGAGGATAAGCAATCCAGCTTCATCTTGCAAGACCTGAAATCTCCCCCCTCTGAATCTGCACCCTCTAATAGTTATGTTGATGCTATAAACTACTACAAAATCCCCCTTAAGGGGATTGAGAAACCATGAATTTTTAATTTATTTTCTCCATCCATCTCTTGGAATGAAATCATACCTAATGAAGGTGAAAAGGCCATCATATCTCAAGATGTTTTGGTCTTGGACCCCATTGAAACTGTTACAAATTCAAAATATGTGAAACAAAAAATCTGAGAGTATACTCGTTCCAATAGCCTTCTACCTCCTATTCCATCTATTCAAACTAATGTCATAGAAGGTGCTTATGACTAGATTCCTACTACTAATTTATGTAAACATGAGAAACATTATGCACCTAACATGGATTTTTCACCTCGAACAACCAGAGGGAAAAACTCTAGAGGAAAAAAGGGGGTTCACACCCCAAAGACATGTCGTAATGCATATTTTGTTTTACAATTCTTAGGTTATTACAAACCTAGAAACCTTAATTTTTTTAAAAAGGCTCATTAGCATTCATCATCCAAAAATTATTGTGATTTATGAACCTAAAACTAACATCACTCCTACATTTCTACATATTTGTAATCATGGAATTTATTTCGTAGGGGCTTGTAAAAACTGGAATGCTTTTGAAACTATTTGGATATTCTTTTATTATTACCTTCAAAATGTAAAAATTTTTAGTATTAATAATCAATATTTGAAATGTTAAAACTAATTTGATCACACTCATATCATTAACACTCCTGATTTTGATAAAAACAAATATCAGGATAGAATACCCCTTTGGAATGAACTCTCCAATCTTAATATCAAAATTCAGTACCCCTGGATTTTGGTTGATGACTTCAATCCCATTATTTATCCTAAATAAAAACATGGTTCTTCACACTCCAATATCTTTTTAAGAGAATTTAATGCCTCTATATAGGCTAATAACCATACTGATGTGAATCTTACATGTTCAAAATTCACCCGGATTAGACATTATTACAATATGGTGGTGGAGATCAACTTGATAGAGATTTCACTAATGACTCATCCCTCAATAAATGGGATCATATTTCGAGCATTACACTTCTTACACTTTCTTAAGAACACCATCCATTCTTGGTCAGTTTTGCACAGAATTTTCAAAAGTATGTTCTTTCTTTTAGGTTTGATATTTCGTAGTCCTCAGACCATGATTGTGTTACCTTAATTAATAAAACATGGAACAACATTTTCATCCCTAATTATTATTTTTCTTTCACAACTTAATTAAAAAAACTCAAACGTATCCTAAAAAAGTGGTGTAAATCCAAATCTGATCTAATTGACATGGAAATCCATTTCATAGAAAAAGATCTTATTCCAATACAAAACAATAAGTCTACCTCAAGCTTTGACGAGGAACTTCAAAAAGGAATTAACATCTCTTCTAAATAGATTTATATGCCCAACTTTAAAGATAACATCAAAAATAAAATCTTCAATGCTATATAGATAAATGATGGATATTGAAATTCTAAAATTTATAATTCCATTCAAAGGTTTAGAAAAACCAGTAATCCCCTCACCAATTTAAGGGATGGCGGTAACATAATTGATTCAGATGAAGGGATAGCTAATCGTGTTGATTCTTATTTCTGTGACTTCTTAAATGTCCCTAATATCAACAAAGATATCTTGCCTAATGTCATCCCGAATATGGTAACAGTCGAAGATTATCATTTACTTAATTGCGTCCCCCTAGATAATGAAATCAAGGACACCGTTTTTGGCCTTAACCCCGATAGTGCCCTTGGGACTGATGGCTTCAATAACGGTTTTTTTTTTCAAAAACCCTATGATGGCATTAAAAATGTTATTTGTATTATGGTTTGAAAATTATTTGACAAAATCATTCTTCCTCATGTCTTAAACTATCAATCCCTAACTCTTTTTACCAATGTAGAAAAATGCTGATGAAATCCATCTCTTTATACCCATTTCCCTTTTAAACTAACTGTTTAAAATTATAACCAATATAATTGCTAATATAATCTCAACCATTAGTAATAGAATTGTATCCTGGAATCAATTTGGCTTCATAAAAGGTATATCTATACAAGACTTTATCTGTCTCACCTCTAAATACACCAATATTTTATATTGAAACTCTAGAGGTGGGAATTTTTCCATAAAATAAGATATCACTAAATATTTTTATACTATTTATTGGAGCATTACATTTAATGTGATAGATAATTTTGGTTTCAATTAAATTTTTATCAATAGAATCATAACTATTTTCAACTCAGTCTATATCTTGATTCTTGTCAAAGGCTCTCCGAGAGGCTACTTAAAGTGATCTAAAGGGGTCAGACAAGGTGATCCTCTCTTATCCATTATTTTATCTATTACGGAAGATTACCTGAGTAGATTACTCACTCAAGGTGTAGATCAATGAAGGAGAAAACTGATTCTTGCCTCAAAAAACTTGAACACCCCATCCCATCTTCTCTAGGTGGATGATGTCATTTTATTCTTCAAAGCGGAAAAAATAAATAATAATAACTCCAAAACCCCCATTTTAAACAATGTGGATGTTTCTGGATAACGTGTCAACTAGAAATAATCTTTCATCTAATATGGTAAAAGATTCCCTCCCCCCAAACAGAAAAGGTCACACTATTGATGCTCTGGGGGGCTAGGAGGGTTCCCTTCTTTTCACCTATATTGGTGTCCCCCTTTTCTGGGGCCAACCCAAATCCAACTATTTCCATCACATTATTTATCATATTCATCGAAAAAAATATTCTTTGAAAGGTAAAACACTTTCAATGGTGCGAAGTGTTTTCCATGTCAAATCCACCATAGTCTCTAAATTGGATTACTCTATGATAGTCTATAAATGGCATGTATGTCTTTTAAAACGTCTAAATATTTCTATAAAAACATTATTTGGAGCTGAAGTACTCTCGAGAGAAAACTGGTAATGATCCCCTTGTCTACCTATTGAAAACCCATAGATAATTGAGGCATAGATATAAAAAATATTAAAACATTCAATGAAACACTCCAAGCCAGAATCACGTGGTCTCTTATAAATAAAAACTCCCACTCCACGAATTTTCTTAGGGATCAATTCATTGATAAGATTAAGACATGTAATCTTTATTATATGACTTCTTCTATTTGGCCCTCAATCAGAACTGCTTTTTACTCTATCATGGTAAATTCCAGATGGATTTTCAGTAATAACTCTACTCTAAATTTTTAGTTTGACAACTGGGCAGGCTCCACCTCATTTATAAGGTCTCTAATGCTTTCACCCCTATCTCCACTAATAGCACCATTATGGATGTGTTTAATTTTCAATGAATAAATTTTCCTGATAATGTTAAAGAGATTGTTGAGAACTAATCATTCACAACTGAGGATGAACTTTTGATTTGGGAGAAGGCTCAAAATGGCATGCTTGATTCAAAAGGATTTTATAACCACTTTTTTTCCAACTCAGACTATAATATAAGGTAGGTTAAAAAGTTCTTCAAAGCATGGTTAATACCATCTCGTCCTACATTTATTTGGGGGATTGTGTCTCAAAACGTTCCTACTGATATATGTTTTCTATATTACGGTATTAATCTTTGTTCTAAATGTCTAATGTGAAATAAACATCATGAGGAAATTAATCATATTTTATTATCTTGTGACACTACTTCTGCACTTTGGCATTACATTTTTGAGCTTTTTCATTGAATATAGCTTTTGTATAACATTATTTTCTCTCAGCTAAAAAAGACCATTGATTTTCCAAGGTCCCCACAAATATGGAACCACTTTCTCACTGCTTTTGCGGAGCTCCTTCACATCCTCTGGTATAGTAGAAATGATTTTATGTCCAACAAAAACCCATTCAGATTAAATCATGTAAAATGAGGATTCTGATTACTATTAGAGAGGCTGCCTCAATTCAAAAGGACCACAATGACTACTCTATTAAGTATTTCAAGATCCCTTGTCGCATCAGAGTTTGTGGAAACTACCCAAAGAAAAAATATATTATTGAAGTTTTCTGGGAATTTCCTCATACTGGATGGATCAATGTCATTGTGGACGGAGCTTCATAGGGAAACCCAGGACCCTCAGCCTGTGGTGGAATCATTAAGGACCGTCTTAACTAGATCCTAGGATGTTTTTATGGAAGTTGTGGTCTCTCTTATATTTTGGTGGCTAAAATTATGGGTGTTATTCATGGCTTTTCCTTTTACCATGTGTACAACCAGAACAAAATTTGGATTGAAAGTGACTCTATAACTATAGTTCAATCCATTTGGAATGGTGTTGCTATTCTTCTTTAGACTGTCACCTCCCGATGGATTGATTGTCTTAACTCGCTCAGGATTCTCAATTTAATTACCACTCAAACCAACTGTGAAGCGAACATGATTTCTGATGGTCTTGCCACAATGGGATTTCCTCCCAAAAATATTTGGAGGAATGACCTTCCTTACTATATTCTTCTTTATTATATTAGAGACACAAGAAAAATACCTTCTTTTCATCTCATGTAATTTAACCTTGTACTCCTTTATTTTTTGAATAAAATTTAGTGTTCTGGCCATTGACAAGACCACAAACATCATTAAAAAACATCTGTAGTCTTACATAAATATTTAAATACTATGAAAAAAATAAAAGTAAAAAAATCCATGTATATTTCACCATTCATAAATATTGAATCCAAATACATAAATAATTATATTTCTTAGTCCTTAATCCAATAACAATAATACATATTTCCTTTCAAATTCCAACATTTTTCTCTTCATCGTCCACAATATAACCATTACTCGTACCCCTTGTTGATTCTCCTCAAGAACATTCCTCTTTGGATTGTGGATTTCATAATAATCACTTTCTCTACACATAATACAAATAAAAATAAATTAATACAATGGGAGGACAAAATTCCAATCCATTTCAAAAATAGAACTCTTCAATTTCCCATGAATTCAATTTCATTGTGTCCTTATATTTTATAGTCAAAAAACCTTTTTATTCCTATAAAAAATTTACATAGGAGATTGCGACCACATTATTGACACAACGAAAACTAAATCATCTTTCAGTTTTGGTATCTAATACCTGAACTCTCAGTGAATGCCTTCTTTCCCTTATTCGGCGAGTCAGAGAGTTTGCTAATGTAAAAATTGTAAATCATGTTCAGTGAAAACTGAGTAAGAAAAATCATGACATCAATCATGCTAGTGATCATCCAACATGACTTTTCATTATAAAATCATTCATCACATTCAAAATTAATCTAGTTTCTTCTGGTTCCCACAATTCAATAAAACCTAATGATTAGTTTGAGAAATACTTATCATAGTAGAAAACCATATAGTCATGGAAATAATTAATTATAGGATATATAAATCATAAAACCATCCTTAATCTATGAACCCATTACTTTATACTAGGTTATTCATAACCAAATTATATCTAAATACATCATAATGGTTTGTCACAACTTTGTTATTTTCCAAAGCATATCTCCAAGGACTATCAAACAAGGTGTGAAACATGGCCCATTGTTGTGCACTAGATTACCCCAAGTCAAGTCCATAACATATTTTTAGAGTTGATACCCCTAGGTACATATTTCGCAGAGCAACATCCAGTTTTCGTATATAAAAAAGGTTGTATTTCTTAGAACTCACTCACTCTATCATTTACAAATATTACAAGACATTTTCCTAAATGATAAATCATAAATATACTTGTTCTTAGAGATATCCCTAGAGATATAAAAAGAAATATAAATAGGATATCAATATGTTTTTCTCTTCCTTTATGCCATTTTTTAACTATAATATTTCTCTGATACAAACTATTGAGACCCTATCTTTTCAAACATTGAAATTACGTATCTTTTGGAGAGTACTTAAACATTATAAAAATAGTCCCTCAATGATCCTAGTTTGTATAGTGGCGTTGGAAACATAAAAAATGGTATATATGTGAGCTACATCATCTCCCACTATGTTCATGTTAACTAAAACCCATCTTAGTCATATCTATCCCAGTACATATCATCATAACATGGGGAAAATGAAACATAAAAGGGGTGAGTTCAAATGATTAGTAAGGGTAAATAAGAGAAACATGTAATCATAAAAATGAAAATAAGGGTATGAGGATGTTATAATGAAAATAAATGATCATATAATTATTATCAAAGATCATAACAGAGATCATGAAATATATATTGGTAGTTCATAAGACATGAATTATAATTAAAAACAGAGCAGGAGACATGAAATCATAACATAGGAATAAAACATGGAATTGTGGAAAATAATTATTCATATATTGACTTCCATATTTTCCATGGAATCACTTCCAAGACCATCTTATTAGTAATGGTTCACTCACATGGTCATCTAAATAGCATGACTTCACTCCTCATACCATCTCAGTATTCATGGTTCACTCCAATTTCCATCTGAGAAGTCATAGTTGATTCCCCAGTCCATCATAACAACATCAGTTCAATCCTCATACAATCTTAGTCTTTCTCATGATCTATAAAACATAACACAATACATTGTACGAAGATATAGGTCCCACTAATCACATAATGAAATCATACATACATGTGTGACCTGATTATAAATCAAAATACCATAACCCATGAAATTAAATGGGTATCATAATCATGTAAACATTTCATAACTTGTGGAAATATAGGGGTTTCATATTCAATTCATTATAAGAAAAACATGCAAAAGGTTAACAGATTATATATACATATAACCCCTAAAGGATACATGGGTTTCATAAAGACCCCAAAATTAAGAATAAACGACTAAAATAATTGATATGAATGGAAACATTTGATTATTATGAGTAACATCAATAGATTACATCTTCAATGGAAAATAATTTTTAAATATATATTAATAAAACTTCATGTGGAAAATATCCTTTCTGGTTTGAAAAGGGCTTTTTAATACATAAAACCATTAATTTTTTTTTAGAAAAAAACATGAAAACATATAAAGAAGTCATGAAATTATTATAAATCCTTTTTCCATAAACACTTATAAAATAATATTCAAATCATTTTAAAACCCATTTTCAATGAAAAAACATTGAAATCCTATTGAAATATTATAAAAATGTTTTGAAAATCATTGTACTTGAATACTTATAAATATTATTGAAAATATTTTGAAAAATATTTTTTCCTAAAATATTATAAAAGAGGCTTGAAAACATTTTGAAACCCATTTTATTTTAAAACATACAAAATAATCTTGAAAAAATTTGGAATCCCATTTTCTTTGAAAACACATATGTGAATCTTGGAATAATTTGGAAAAAAGATTTCATTGAAATTGTACAAACGAATCAAGAAAACACTTTGAAAATTATTTTCATTGTAAATATCTTTTAAAAAATTTATTAAAGATTTAATTTTAAAAGTGAAAATGGAGCTTCGATTAAATGATTACTGGTAAATCCATATAGGTCATATGAGGTTGAAAGAACTATCCTTTTTTCATAGTAAAAATGGTTGGAAGAGTTCCTTCATCAGAAATAGAAAAAAATATTGGATTGAGTAGATTGGTTAAATAAAAAAGGGTAAAATGCCTTCAAAATCATACTTCATAATGGTATAAATCTTGGAAACATTTTATAGATTTCTAACTGATGAAATGGTAATGCTGGGATTTCGAAAAAAACATTATTAACTATCTTATGTATGAAAGAGTTGAATATAGAACCAATACAAGAGTATATCATGAAATAAAATTGGATATGGAATATCATTAATATTCTTTAGAGATGGATCACAGTATTTCATTAATGGAATCATAAAAATAAATAATATCTAAAAGAAATGAGATTGTCTCAATAAACTCTTATAACTTGGTATCACTGGTTCACACTGTCCATGTAAGGAAATTAAATTACATGATGAATATAATATCATGAAAATATTAATATTCATGATATTTAATTAAAAATGGAAGTATATTCACATAGAGAGAGATTTTACGTTCCTAACCAAGCATGTGTCTCAAAACAAAATTGAGAAAAAAATGTTTTATTAATTTGGTATCTTATAAAATCTAAACGCCATGAAAGTGGGTTCAAAAAATTTACATAGGAATACCCATTATATTTTGTTTTTTATACATAAAATAAAATAATAGTTAGTACATACACCACAATAAAAAAAATAGTGGTGAAAAAAATGTATCTCACAGAAATTAAAAGTCATATGAAATCACCATACCTTGTGTCTTCAATTTCTTCATACTCATACAATCTTCCTATATAATAAATATTTTTTTATTATAAATCTGATACAAAATAATATTCTTATATCTATAATAATGTATGTTTTTATTATGTCCTTATATTACACTCTTTTTAATGAAACTATGATAAGGTTCCACTTCAGGTAATATTCACTTTGTTTTTTCACAGGTGTTGTAATTTTTTATATCATTGGTTCTTATACTTACATCATGATTCAAGAATGTAAAAATTTATATAAACATCATGTATACCCACTATATTAGTATTATAATAATTTATATCATAATTAAGTATAAAATAGAATATAGTTTTCTTGGAGATTGTATGTTGTAAGAACGCATGAACAATGTTTCCCTTTTTATTGTCACATTGAATAAAATCTTTTAAATCATATATATATATATATATATTTATATATATGTATGTATGTATGTATGTATGTATGTGTGTATGTATGTATATATGTATGTTTGTATGTATGTTTGTATGTATTTATGTATGTATGTATATCACTATTAAATTGGAATGAATATATTATATATATCATATTATTTGACTAATATCATTCTAAATACATTCAATGTCGTTTATGAACAAATCACATCGCTTTTAGTTGGTGGTAGTCCACACCTACTCTAACGAGATTATCATATTAATACCAAATGATAAACATAAAAATGTGTTTTGTAAAATGAATAAGTATGAATAAATTCATAATAAATATAATTAATTACATATATAAATATTTTCCATCATAATCTTCACCATGATATGTGGTAAATTAAAATTGAACAATCACCATTTCATGATGCAGTAGTTCACCATTCATAGAAACAGTTTGTTTAATATTCATTAAATGAAAGTGTATGTAATTATAGGTTTAAATATTTTCATAAAAAATAATAGTATATTTAGGATATAATTTTTTACACAATAATTGGATAAAAAGAGTTGAGGGGTGAATAAGGTAAATAATGGAATGGAGTTTTAGAGAAGACATTACATCAAAATCGGGAAACTCGATTTTGTTTTTGTGAAAAGGATTCCCAGAAAAGATTTATTTCAAAATAGTGGCCTCAAAATAAAAGTTATGATTTTTGGGAGGATAAATGGGAAGATCGTGGACGAACATAAAAGGTTTGATAGGTGTGAATAATGTGAAGACGTTGTTACCTTTTATAGGGAAGTATAACAAATCATTTGTAATTTCTAGAAACAAGTTATGTGTGAACAATTTCTCACCTAAAAATAGTTATAACAAAAAAACAAAACTAAATAATATAAGTTTTACGGCCTAACCATGGATAGAAAATTGGTATTGGAAAAGTATATAGGTCATTCGGTCTCTTAGTTTTATGGTTTAGTCCATAATTAATCTTAATTTGGTCTTAATTGTTGTGATTAATTTTAATCAATTTTACTAATAATTTTGGTCAAACATTAATGTGGTCTTACTACAAACTAATCTCTAGACCTTGTAAACAATTTTGTTTTATATTTTTAAAATTAAAATCATAGAATAGGAACAAATAATATTCAAGTTAATCCCAGAGATAGAATGAAATAACGTGGTTTTTAATGTTGAAAAATGTTGAAAAGTTTGGTAAGATTTTATATTCCATTTAAAAGTGAAAATGAATATAATTTTATGAATATATGTAGTTTTAATCTATTTTTCCTTAAAAAATTTATAATACCATTTAACATTAACAATTAATTAAACTAAAAGGCAAATTTCAAGGACAATGCAGTATTTTTCACTATTCATTTAAAAATGAAGTTTCTAAATAAAATTCCAAATTTTAACACTAGGATAATTTCAAAATTATGAATTCAAAAATGAATTTTATTTTATAAAATTAATTTTATAAAATTAGTTAAAATAAATTTTATTATTCATGATTTTTTATTAATGAAAACATATGTTTTAACAGAAAATGACATTAACAAATATTTAACCTTTTATTATCAATATGTTTTATCTATATAAATCGATTATAAATAATATTTAAAAAATATTTATTATAATTCATATAACTATTTTAATGCCTATTCTAGTATTGTGTTATTTAAATAGTAAAATGATGTTTCGTAGAAACTCAGTGCTACTTGTATCGTACGCTAACTTAGTGTTGCAAGTATCATACTCCAACATAGTGTTGCAGGTATTGTACGCCAACTAAGTATTGTGTGTAACATACAACAATATAGTTTTTAATATAATTTATGAGATTTATTTTTTTCTTATAACATACAACAAGTTAGATCCATGTGAAGTGAATGTTTGAAATATGAAAATATAATTTCAATGTCAGATGAAATTAATTATATAATTGATTAAATAAATTAGAAAAAAAATCTCACAAAATATCAGGGTGTATCAACAGAAATTTATTCCACATGAGTCACAATATGCCACCCATGATCATTATTTATCCATGGTAGTATTAACAATGATGATGTCGATAACGTACATTATGGGTGAGCAAATTATCATGTATTCTGGCTGCAATCCTCCAAAGTATATCTTTATTCAGATGAACCATAACTCAAGATAAAGGTGTTCACATGATTTCCTCTAGTATTATGACTTAGAGATTGTATATACCTTATGTTAGGGGAAAATTATATCATAATATCTTAATAAGAGACCTTTTTCATACCTATTGAGTGAGGAACCTGATCAGTTTCTTCGTTGTAGTTGCCCTAAGTGTATGTGGATGGTGCAACTTACCTATTGTTGATGGTTATCACCCCATCACATATATGTTGATTTAGGGATACACAAAATAGTGATAATGACCATGAAAACCTATATTCTCAGATATAATATTGATTTACTCCTGATGAATTTTGTAAAGGTGGGGAGCATGTGCTCCTTTTCATAGGGTGCATGATGGTTCCTGTAAAATTATAGGGGAAAGTTATAAGGGAGTTTTACACATCTCCATTGGCAGTATATAGAGGTGTAGATAAGACAAACTAGTGCATATAAAATTATTTTTGGAGGATGGGGATTATGGAGGCAGTTTCCAAGTATGTCTCTCGATGCCTTACATTTTAGTAACTCTTGGCTGGACATTTGGTTATGTTGGGTTTAGCTCAACCCCTTGAGTAGCCATATAGGATGTTGTATGAGATATCCATGGACTTATTTAAAGGATACCACACATTTATGGACAGAACAATACAACATATCTGATCATGTATGGACACACCAACTCATCCCACTATATAGATATCTGAGTGAAGAGATTAGTAGAGATCCAAATATGCCTTTACACTAAAGAGATAGTCTGACTCTATGGTGATCAAATGATGATTGCTTCTGACTAGGATGTTCAGTTCCCATTTGTGTTATGGATGGTTTTTTAGGATTCCATGGGACTCAGTTGTGTTTGAGTATGAATTTTAGCACCCATATGGATGTCTTGATTAAGCGGACCATTCTGTTTCTGGCGGAACTACAACAAGCTTTATTGATGGGATATATACATAGTTGGGAGGATCACCTACCATTTTTAGACATTGTGTACAAATATATACATCTTTAATCAAATGGTATTAAACTATTTGAGGCATCGTACAGTTGACCCCAAAGAGAGACTCTGGTTTTTTCATGTAAAAAATTGAAATATTACTATTAATGTTTTCAGAGACTGGCATAGATACAACATGGGATTCTAAGCCCCAATTTTCCCAAAATTAATTTTATAAAAATAATAAAAATATTTTTATTTCATTCACATGTTTCTTATGAAATAATGAAATATCTCCAAAACGGAGACTCAAATTAGAAATCAGAAGGCATAGTTGTGTTCGGAATGTGGTGTTTACCCGATGCATGGAATAACTTTTTTTGGCACAATTCATCTATATAAAAAATCACTGAGGATGTAACCATAAATAGAATAATTAAATAAAATTATTTTATTTTAAATTCCAATCCAAAAAATCCTGAATGATAACTGAAATATGAAATATAGAGTCACTTTTGGGTTCACAATGTAGTTTATTCCCTTGACACATCCAAAATTTGGTCAACGTGGGACATTCATATGAAACAGCTATTAGAAGGTGAGTTTAGTTATAATAAATAAATTTATTTATTTATTTTAAATTACCTAAACCACATTATTATATAATTAATATCCTATGTAAATTTATCAAGGTTATCCATATTACCCTGAGATCATTGATAGCATCTTCCATCCCTTCTCCATTGGTGGATCGAGACAATGTTACAGATCATAGAAGATCAGAATGCACCGAATGGAATGACTTCCTTCAGTCACTGGCCAAGGCATTCATTGACGGAGTATAGATCATAAATCCATGAAGTACACATATCCAGGGATATTGAATCCTCAATTTAATTTTCCATTATAAATGTTAATTGATTTGGATAAATAAATTAATGGGTTAAAAAATTATTTACTGGAAAAATTTATTTTCATTATATAAAAATGAATTTTATTGGAATATGAAAAATGTTCATTTATTCAATTTCCTATTATTTAAACCTTAATTATAGAAAAATTAACATGGTAATAGATCGATCCAAGCATTAATTTAATATTTCGTCACTTCTCCCATTCTTTGTGCAATCATCGTCAACTTCCTTATTCAGTTGTTGATGTACCAAATGACAACGATAATTATTAAAGTGATGAAGTAATAATGAATCATTGAGAGGAGAAAAGATTAGTGATCATCGCGAGACAGGATGCTTGATTAAATAAATTTGAGTCAGATCATCATAATTCGAAGCCATTGAAACATGATGAAAGAGTGATGGTGCTTAGTGGAGGTGGAGTTTAGTAGATTGTGTTCAGATATAGAGGAAAGGACGAAAATGGTGTTTGAGCATGGGGATCCTACAGTGTCCAGTATCGTGTGGTACGATGTTGATATGGGGTAGATGGAGGCAGATTCCACGGGACAATGAGTTTTGATCTAGGATCTATGGTTGTAGATATCTTTTTTTTCGAAGCATCCATTGATGGAGAAAAGAATTTGGACATACCTCAACTAGGGATTACAACGAGACCCACATGATTGAGGAAGGAGAAGACTATATATTAAAGGTGATATTAAATTAATAATGCTAATTTTCCATATTATAAGTGATAGATAGAGTTGGCCAGTTAAATAATAAAGGTATAAGGGGTGACACACAATATTTTCATGAGAATTGGGCTCCGTCAAAATGATTTTGTTTTATGAATAATAGTAATATTATTATTATTATTATTGTCAAAATGATAATTCATCTGTAACATCCTAATAAATTGTTTGTTTGACATGGAATTTGTTTTAGCATAACACTGTAATTGAGATAGTAATTTTAAGACAGATGTTGGATACCATTTTTTAGACTCATGTCGCAGGTCAATGAAACACCCACTAATAAGAGAACTGTCATTATTGTGGGATCTTGTATCAAACATATCACCCCCATACTGTGTCTGAATGATGAACTATTTGTGACGCATAGACCCTAAAATTGAGGCTGAAATTTAAAGAGCAATTTCATATATTTATTTTGGACATGTGGCTTGGAACCATGAAGCACAATTCAAGCATGATACGACTAAAGGTGAATTTTTAACAGGGTGACCGATTGAGGAATGAGAATAGTCAACCCCTTGCATTTTCTCATGTGGATCACAATGGTGAGTTCCAAATATTTTATCTCTGGATCTAGAGATGGTCCCCATGAGGTATATATAGGAACCATGCATTGAAATGCATCTTATTCACCATATGTCCAATACGGGAAAATTATTAGTCTTTAATGATTCCTTTTCAGCAAGGATCACAACGTTGTGATTTATTAGGTTATATATGGACGTTTGTGATGGAATTTCAGTGAAATTATATTTTTCCCCATTGAGAAAATTACAACCATCATGATCTCATCATCATTTTGGAAATATATTTCATATACTTTGGGGGTGCACTGGCATGTGTAGGGGTACATGTATATAGTTTAGTACATGATTTTGGCTAGGTACATTCCATGATAATGAGTTGAGGTTACATGTCGTGTTAGAATTTGATTTTTTTCACCTGTATAGCCTATCCTCAGTGATTTTCCATGTAGAACACAATGATACCCTCTATAGTGGATTCCAATATACCATGTTAGATGTTCATGGTGGGACACTTATTTATGTGAAATATGAATATGTTAATGATTACACACTGGGTTATCATAGTATACAAGTATTACAACAATGTAGGGAAGAGAAATGTACTTCCTTGATGATTCTCGAGAGCCACCCTCATGCGGAGCTGGGTATGGGACCTCTATGATCAATCTAGTGTCACCCTCGTACTGGTCAGGGAACGAGACCTCAAATTCTTTTGAGTGGAAAAATCCATCCAAGACTTGCACAGTTCTTTAATTACATTAGAGTGTCACCCTATTATTAGGCTAGGAACGGTTTGTCAACCTATTCATTGTAGAACCCTCTAGTCAGGCTGGTCATGGATCCTTAACGACACTAGAGTGGAATCCTCCAATGTGTCTAGTTAGTGGTCCTCAATGAAACTAGTGTGGAACCCTTATATTGAGCTGGTCATGGTTCATAAATACTAATACACATAATATAAAATATGGGAAAAATGACGAGACATGGTAGGCGTTCCTTTAGACTCACAAAAAAGTGGGACACTTTCCCCATTGAGATGAGTTCGTGTGACATGATAGATAACTGTTTGGGAAAATTAGTGCTACTCAAAGTGGACAGTATCAGGGTTTATGGATTGATTCTCTTCGACTTATGCTCTATTGGATGATACATGAGGTGATGTGTATCATAGATTGAATTTACATCAGAACTGTTAGACAGTCATACTCTTGTGTAGAGCTATGGGATAGAGATGCCATTACTCTCTCATTTGGTTTCCATTTACTGAGTATATACATATATATATATCCAATTTCATCACCAAATCCTTGCGTTTTGGTTACTCTTATTCATGGAGAGGTGTAGAAATGGTGGGTATGCCACGTGATTTCTGTTTCTAGATCCTCATGTTTGGACGAGTATACTCTCTTACTATATGAATTGAAGACTCGATGATAATTTCATATTCCCTCCCTTTCAAGATACATTTTAATGGATGCTATTATGTTCAATCACTTTTTTGGTAATGATATACTCTTTTATCATACCATGTTCTATCTAATTCATTCATATTTAGTTGAATCAATTTCTACTCCTCCTTAACCTTTTTAGGATATTCTATAGGGTATGTGTATACTCTCCCCTACATGGGCTTATTCCAACATGTTTTTTTCCTTTTATAGATGGTGGACATGTTAACTGTGACTTAATAAGAGTATAATAATACAGGGTTCTTGAACCTTGTATGGTGGTTGTAGATTTGGATATAAGAGCTATGCAATCTCAGCTAATTACACTTTTCTACTTTTTTCATATTGGGTCATATTTATAGTTTGGGCATGTATCTTTATCCTTTTTCTTTTTTAGTAAACACTTCTATGCTACATTTTGTTTAGTGGTTCATGCATTTTAATTATATATAGTAGTGTTTAATTATTCATTTCATTCCCTCTACATTTTTTCAATGATTTGGTTATGTGTGTATGTACAAGTATTTTGGAAATTTCCTCCCTAAATTTAGTGTAACATTGGTGCTTGTCACCACCCCGTAGACCATTGAGGTGGGGTTGTGCTACTTTTGGATCAAGACCCACCTTGGGTCGCATCATGACAAATTGGTATTAACCAGTTTCGACACTTTGGATTTAGTTCAGACATTTTGCTAAAAGGTTTTTTGGTGGGGTTTTGGGAAAAAATTTCAAAGTGTATCAAGTTCTTCTCTTAGGCCAGGGAGTCTCATTATGGTTGGGATGGCCAACATTTCCATTAATTAGGTCCTTCACTACCAGGTTATTGACTTGTAAATCCAAGACATTTGTTGCTGGGATTAATATTACATGCACAATATAATATTGAGTCTTTGATTGTACTTCATGAGTAATTTACATATATATATATATATATATATTCTCATCTTACCTCGGTCCTCCTTGATAACTTTTAGGATCCCTCAGAAACCCCATTAAGTCAAGATACCAACAATAGATTGTGATTACGACACTATCAGCGATGATTTAGTACTTCAGGGTCCATCATGTGATCCTCTCCCTTCAAATGGGTAGGTCGTAACAACTCCACATTCTATGTATCATATCATCCCAATATAGAAGGATGAGAAAATGTGCAGGCTGAGCACACTCTAGCTGTTCCTACCTCATAGACCACCGAGGTTTTGTAGAAATCCAGTTCCCCAAAAGGTAGAAGATTGGCTAGAGTCTATGATCCACATATTCTATCTTTTTTGGACCCCAAAATATCATATGGAGGCATTGGCATCGATTATTTTCCAAGAAATATATGGGCATTGATTGAGTCTTTTTTACTTAGATGCATAAAGAGTCGATGGTCGCATGGGATGACATCTAATGGGTGTTTCATGAGGAGTACTACACCTCCTTCCTATACTTAGTTTAGATTCAAGAGCTTTATTAGCATCAATAAGGAGGGATGAAAGTGTAATAGTATGAGAAAAGGATCAAATGCCTTATGTCATACACTATCGACATGATCTATGATGGCTAATTTCAATCATAGAAGTTTGAGCCAGGGTACTACAGAGAAACCTAACCATCATTCTACCCCTATGTATCCCCATATTTGTTGGAGTGTTCAAGAAATAAAATGTGATTGAGATATTTATATGGGATGGAAGCTAGAAATCTTGAACTATAAGTGGATTCTAACGTTCTAATACATCTAACAAATCTTGTATATGTCAGCTGATAAATCCTCGACAGAAGAGATCATCCCATGACAAGACTCGGGCTTAAGGTCAAGAAGCACTGGGACCACGTATTGGACCATTACAGCTAGGAGAGTAGTGGTGATAATCATGTGACAAGAAATTAAAATATAGTATGATTGGACACCATCATTTGACAAGGAGTATAACCAGATAGCTGATGAATCATTACAGCATATAGAATATCGTGATCAATGATCTCCTAACTGGTGACAGGGTGGTCCCTAGTGAGGAGAAGCAGGAAGAGGAGTAGGAGGAGATGTGGGTGGTGGATATTGGTGTGAGATCCTTCTACAATCACCAAAAGGTGTCCCGAATTAGGATCATGAAGATGGAGGTTTCTGTTGTAGATAGTTGTAGTCTTTGGGGGCTTATGACCACATAGTAAATAATATGATAATAGGTACACTCTGTGTCTTTTTAACCATATGCAGTAGAAATTATTAGACACAATTTTGAAGTACTGTTTTCATTCCTCCCCTTTTTCATGGTTCAATCAATGTGCCATATGGAATTATAGTAACCTTTTATCATTGTTTTTTATGTAGATTTCAATCCATGAGAAATATGGGTTATTCCCCCAACATGATGTTTTTTTTATCCAAGAAAAACAATTAGGGTGAGTCAATACTTCCCAAACATGATAGTAATGATTTTTTTGAATGACTTCCTTTGACATGTGTTTTTAGGTTGATGATTTTTGATGGGGTGTCAATGAAAATCCTGACATTAATGGTGGATTTTTCCTAATTGAATCTTTTATTTGGGATACCACTAGTGGGTGTAGTTGAGTCTCCAAGAACAGAACAACCAAATCTGTAACACCCCGACCACAGAATCCAAGATCCGGTGCATTATTTTAATACATTGGAATGATTACAAAGAATCATGTCCCGAAGGACCTATCGGTTTAGTAGTCTTGGAAACAAGATACATACATAAGTTGAATATTACAACTTGAAAATATAAACAACACTAATTTATTACAATAAAAACATCCAAGTTTCCAAGATTATTCCTGCAAGTCACTCATAACTAACTTCTTCATATCATTGTAAAATGAAACATGAGTAAGGGGTGAGATCAAACACTCAGTAAGAGAAAGTAATATAGCATAAGGTAATAGAAACATTAGGCATGATGATTAATTGAAAACAAATGCCTTTAAAAATAATAAACATGAACACTTTATTGTAGGAATAAGAGCTGAGTAAATAATTCCATAATAAAACATAGTCATGGGTATTTTACTAGTTGAATAACCACATGAAATATCAATAGCTAATCTAATAATGATGGAATGTATAATGCCTGACATCATAACCACATAGTCAAGGCCTCATACCAAGACTACAAATAAGATTTTATCAAGGCCTTGTTCCAAGACACTAGTTTGTCTCATGAGACATGATGATGCATCGAAGATCTATAATGGGCTCCACCCATCACTTACTATGTCCAATTCATTCCTTATATAAAAATGATTAAACATAACATAAACATCCATAATAAAACTAGCATACTAAATGTCAATAACTTATCCATATACTATTAATGGTATAAAAATAGAACATCCATAGTCAATAATAACTCATTAAATACAATATGGAAGATTGTATTATTATAGATTAACCTCAATCAAGAATAATTAAGGTTATTGATACAAATGAAATAAATCATCAAAACTATTTGAGATAAATATCCCCCTTTTTCATGAAAAAATTTACAGACTCACCATTTATCAAGAAGTCGTTTAAAATAGAATATTGAATCAATGTGTCCCATTCTAAATTGAAACTTTTAAAAAGAATTTATTTTTAAAACATTAATGTCCATAAAAATGAATTCTTAAAATAATTTTAAAAACATGGACATTAATGAGAACGATTTAGAAGAATAAATCTTTAAAAAATATAAAATGATATTTTAAATAGAGTTCCTAACTAAATGAGAGACACCTGAATACAAATAATTGAGGTAATAAAAACATTATAATAACATGTGAATAAAGGGATTCATGATATACTATGTCACAGTACAGTATATACACCAAATAAATGTGAATTGGCACATAACAACAAAGGATACTCAATGAAATGTAAGTTGATATTAAATCCCTTAAAAAGACTGTATCATTAGTTTATCGATAAATCAATGACATAATTATGTGTGAAAATTATAAATACACTCAATATTATTGGATATTTAGTGTAAATAAATAAAAAGAACATTCACACATATTCTATTAAAAACAATACCAATGAAATGGGTGTTTAACTCAATACATGGAGATTGAGTTAAAATTACTCATATAAGGTTCATATCGATGACTTCAGAATTTATAAATGGAGTTCTTATGTGTATCTAAAGTATATCCACAGAAATATGTGTAGAAATTACTAAATAAATAATTATAATTGATTCCCCACAAAATCTTTTAGTAAAATAATCAATGAAGTATGCATAAAGCCCAATGAGTGGAAATTGACATTTGAAATTCCATTACTGATTTGGTAACTTATGAAACATACACCCCATGAAGGAAGGATCCTTAAATGAAGATGTAAATGGACATAATTTAATGTATATAACACCAAGAATAATATCATGGGCTGTATATGAACCACAAAAAATGAAGTAGAGGCCAATATAGCATGAATCTCACAGAAATAGGAAGTGAGATGAAAATGCCTTACCACGTAGTAATTAATCGAGTCATTTGAACAAAAGTTAATAACCATATAATTAATCAAATAATACAATGAATATAAATAGAATAATGATAATATTTATCAAATGGAAGTAAAAAATACACCACATGCAATAAATAATTGGTGAACAATGGAAATCTCAAAGAATTAAAAGTGATATAAGAAACCCCTTACCTCAAGTCTGACTTGTCTTGTATATTCCTTGTTCTTCTTGAATAATATACATAATTTAATTTCTACCTGATTAACAACATTTTTCATGTTCATTATTCATTTTATATCACTTATTTCCTTGCAATAACAATTAGTTAAATTTTTTAGTTCATATTGTATATTTTATCGATGTTGGGAACTTGAGTAAAACATGACCTTATTATAATTACAATTGTTCCGTGTGGTAAAAATTCCATTATCTCCAGAATTATATACATGATTTCGATATCATATATATATTATATATCCAGAATATATATATTTATAATAAAACATAACATTTGGAGATAAGAAATGAAATGTACCGTTCATAGAGACAATAAGTCATATGTACTCATGAACGCTGCTTTAATTTCTATTTTTTATTTTAATGGAATTAAAACATAATTATACATAGGAATATTATAATTCCATTATAATATAATATATAATATCATTAAATACATCCTTTATATGTCCCACATAAGGCATTAATGAGTCACATCATTTTGAGTGGGTGGTAGTCTGCACTTCCTCAAATGAAATTATCATGTTTTACCAAAACTAGAAACCATAAAATAATGATATAAATTTAAAATACAGAAGCATAAATAAAACAAAAACAATATATATATATATAATATATTAATACAGTGCCATCTTAATGGCCACCATGAGAGGCGGTAGGAGATAATCGAACAATCATCGTTTCGTGAGCCGTTACTTTTCCACCCACATAGTTACTTTGTTCTTCACCTAATAGATTGAGTTGTGTGTATGTGTAGTTCTGATAAATCTCATAAAAATCCTATTATATATATAGTATTTTGTTTTTATTATAAAATAATGGAATAAAAAGAGATTAGGGGGTTAGAGAAGTAAAATAAAACAAAACAAAAGAAAAATAATTTATGAGAAAGCATTACCTTTAATTTGTTTAACTTCTTTTGGCTTGAATCATAAGGACTCCATGAAGTGACTTATGCATAAGTTAAGGTTTATAAAAAGGATAGGGAGATCATGAGAGATTATTTGAGTAGGGTTTGGATGAGAGAAGTGGCTAGAGAGGTATGTGGAATGAGTTAGAAGCGGTGTCCTTTTATAAGGGGGAGGAGGGGTTCTTTAGGAAAGTGTGAAAATATTATTTTATAATATAGTTATATTAGGTATATAAATGTCCAAAACTTATTAAAGTTGATGATAGGATGACTCATGGTCGAAATAAAATAATCCAATAAGAAATGGACAGGTTTTGGATATTGTTTTGATATAATAATCTTATTTATTTAAATCATTTATTAATGACGTAAATACTACATCAATACGGTGTCATAAATATTTTTTTTCTTTGATGTCTAAATATTATAATGAAGTTACCATAACGTAGGAAATTGTTTTATCCTTACAATGATTAGTTATAGTCGAATAGATGACTTATATAACCCCATGTAAATATTGATATACTAAAAGATATTTTTTAATGTCATATTTTTCTTTATTTTAAGTTATTTAAAATAAAGTGTCATTATCATTCATAAGATGCTCCATGGTGTCCCAAAATCAATCCAAGTATTCCCACGGTCTTCCATTACTCATCCAATAAGGTTAGGACAAGTGTTAAGTTGATTTTTTATTTTTATGATATAATTTTTTACCTTTAAATACCCTATTTACCTTTAACTGAGGTAAATAAGTCAAAAGTTACAATTCACCAAAAGTTAAATTCATATTTTTGAACCAAATTTTACTTAATAATAACAACCATATATCTCAGATTTTTGAAATTTAATCCACAGAAGCGGTAAAATTTCATTTAAATGAAAAAGTCTGATTTTTAACTACTAGTTAGTGGTTTCAGTAGTCATCAAAAATTGAAATTTTTCAGAAAAATTCCAAAAATTAATCCTAAACTATATTTGATATTTTGAATTCAAAAATGATTTCTATTTTACCAAATCCAAAACATATAAGCTGGATTAATTATTTTAAATTAAATTCTTGTTGTCAAGATAGATAGCGTGTTTTTAAGAAATAATAACTATCAAAAGATTGACACCAATTTATGTATAATTTTGAAGTGAAATTAATTCCAATGAAAAAAATTGGACTAAATGGTAAACATATAATCTAATTACACTTCAAAAACAATTTAAAACATAATATAACCATATAAATAAAATATATTAAAAGGAATTTTTGAATTAAAATATAGTATTTCTCACTATTCATAAAAAAATTAATATTATGAGAAAAATACCAAAATTACTTCCCAAGTAAATTTTGATGACACAATTCAATAGAAGAATTTAATTTTGTAAAAATTAATATGAAAACGGTCCCATTATAGTATTTAAAAATTATTCCCCATTAAAAGATGGTAAAATTGATTTTTTTTGAAAAATATATTTTTTATCTGAAAAATTGAATTTTTTCTTATAATATTTCTAAGAAACAAATTATACATAAGCTAAAATTATATGGAGTATATATAATTCAAAATCTAGTTAATACTATTCATAACCTCCTTTGAACAGCTAGTTTGGTAAGTCGTGGTGTGCTTGAACTCGGTGCTGAATGTAGCACAAGCTATTGAATTAAAACAATAACTTACTATGATATTTTGGGGTGTTACATTCTCCCCTCCATCAATAAATTGCATCCTCATAATTTGAAATTGTTCTTTGAAAATAAAATTTTTATAATAGAAAAATACCTCTGTGGAAAACCCACATCGTAAATTGGGTTAATAAATTTTGTCTTAATAAGAGGGAAAATGAGATGAAAAAGTCACCAACAAATTATGATCTCAATTAAGATAACATTGGTGTCAATTAGAGACACATAATTGTCAGAAAACTTAAATATATATAGTGATTTATTGAGGTCATCCATCACAAACAAGTGTAAAATTTAGGGCTTCAAAGCCATCAATCTATGACAATTTAAAATATCATTAGCTCAAAAAACATAATGCATTAGGATAACAAATATTTGGTTTTAAAACCCCTTCCCTAAATTTTAATAATTAATTTATTCATAGAATAAGAAAACAAAAATAAACTTTACATGTAGAGTTTCATCCTTCATCTAATTCTTACGGCAAACTCATCATTCACTCTGAATGATGTGTTTTAATGTTGACTTGGTCAAACCTGAAGCACTAGAATAAACATATAGAGAATCACATAATTCACAATGGATGAAATATATATTTCCCTTTTATTTAGAGATTAACTAAAACCAAAATGGTTTGTAAAAGATCAGGTGATCCCAAAAATGATAATACTTTAGAGAAACAAATAATAATATTAATTTCTTAAATTAAATTAACATTACCCATTGTTCAATAAACACCATTTAATAGACAATTGTACGTTAAATATTTCAATATAATCCAAACTGATATTGAATCCCAGAACTCTAATGAATCTTCATACGTACTCTTCCATGCTAAATTGTATCTTCAATTAATATCTATTACTCTTAAAGTCACATACTTAAAGTTAATTAACCTAATCACATATTTTATATTATAGGTTAATCATTTCCATAAATAACCCAAATCACTATAAATACAAAATAAAAACATAGGTAAAAAACCCAACCATTACTCATCAAATGAAATCCCATAGTATTCTATTTTCCTTAGGCATATACTTTTTCCAACAGAGCGAACTGTTGCGTCATTAAGGTTTTCCTTATGAATTTTCCATTCATTCTTGTATTGAAAATCACAAACACTTTATACATAAGTAAATCCATTTTTTTACTTCTATAAGGAAAATTTATTTCTTTAAGGAAATTTACCCTTTCATAAATTTTCGTTTTCATATCGTAAATTTTTCTAAGTATAAATTTCGGATTGAAGTCCAAAACCTTGGAATCATATAAATACTTTGATATATTATATTCTATTTTTCATTATGAATTCTAGTGCAGAATTATCATTATGAATTATGATGATGAATTCTCATTACGAATTATCATTACGAATTTGGATGACGAATTCTCATTACGAATTCTAGTGCAGAATTCTCATTAAAAAATCTGATAATGATTTCTCATTACGAATTCTGATGACGAATTCTCATTACGAATTCTAGTGAAGAATTATCATTATGAATTCCGATGATGAATTATCATTATGTATTCTCATTACGAATTCGGATTACGAATTCTAGTGCAGAATTCTCATTACGAATTTGGATGATGAATTCTCATTACGAATTCTGATTATAAATTCTGATTACAAATTCTCATTACTAATTTCATATAAAAACAGAATCCGAAAATATCTTTATTATAGAATCTGAATTTTGTTTTGATTAGACTATGAACTTTATTTTTTCTTACATTACAAATTTCTATTTTGCTTATCCTTACACTTGTTTCTTTACAAAACGATGTCATTATTTCAGTTATTGAATAATCGTTGGTTGAGTGACACGTGTATAGGTACCTCCGATATTCAAGGAGAAATATAACCTTTAGTGGAGGGAGCCGACTATAGGTGCTTCTCCTATTAATAGGAGCTCATTTGAACGTGTTCGGTACTTTTGGAATTTTGGTGATAAAAACAACCTGAAGTGAATTCTAGAGAGAGAGGATCTTATCAACTCTCAAAGCATCATGCAAAAAGTTTTAAAAGCTTGTTCAAACTTTGCCTTGTGCATACTTGCTTCGTGAGACTCTGATTGTTGTTGATTACAGTCGAGGGCTTCAGGGGATTGGATGATAGAGGATCCGACTACCATGAAGTTCGAGGGATTCCTTGTTGAGGAAGACAGAGGTTCCAACTAAGTTGAAGATAAGGGCTTGTGGGGAAAGTAAGATAGAGAATCTGATCTCTGTATCGAGGGATTACCCTAGTCTGGGTTAGATAGACTTTCCTGAAAGTATAAATCAAGGGACCTTTATCCAAGGTTGTTGGATACCCTTCTCTTTGGGTTAAAAGTGTTATTGTTTGTTACATGTAGTTTTACTACTTGTTTTTCCGCTTCATTTTGTATTACTAAGGAATGTATGACTTTATTATACTTCCTTACTGATACTATGATTTAGTTAGATTCTATACGCTTTAAGGTAGAATATCATATTATAAACTTTGGTTATGTTTCATTTTCTGGATCCATATTTCCAGAACCAGTTTTTCAGAATCAGTTTCCATATTTAAGAAAATGTATAGAGCTAGAAGTCTGTAACTTCATACTTTGTCCCAATCTTTCAATTGGTGTTAGAGGTATTGTGAATTTTCTTAGTATAACATTGTTAAACATAGATCTTTCCATGATTAAGGAAATTTTTGAAGTGTTCAACTCACCCCCCGCCCTCTTGTATATGGAGCATCTATATCGTTATTTCGATCCTACAACTGGTATCAGAGCGGGTCGCTGAAATAAGTATACTCACATATATGTTTTTCATGCTCAGTTTTTTATTGTTCTATATTTTTCTTGCTTAGTTCATTGAATCCGAACTTTTTCTACTAACAAGTTGTGGTGTAGAAATGTTTTCTTAAGGATGGAAGGTTTAAATGTTGGTTCCATCGACAACCTAAATCCTACAAGACCGCCAATTTTTGATGGAAATGATTATGAGTATTGGGGAGATCATATAAAGACATTCGTTATCAATAATGGGGTAGATAAATTTGTTATCCTTACTGGAGGTTATCAAATTCCTAACAAGGAAGTTAGTACTTTCACAAACCAAGAGATGCATGATTATCAATTACATTATAAAGTATGAAATACTCTACTATGTTCAATGACTAGGAACATAAATAGCCAAATTACTTCTTGGTAAAAAACTAACCTTATATGGAAGAAAATCAATGTCACACATTTTGGTACATCCAATATCATAGAGACAAGAAGAGCTATGTTGAGAGCAGAATACCAGGGTTTTAACTTTCTTTATGGAGAACCCATTTGTAAGGTGCAATAAAGATTTAGGACTATCGTGAATAAATTACAATCTATATGAGAGAAAGGTCTAGATGATGAAGCTCTTGTGGATAAGATTATTGATATTATGCCCAATGAGTGGGAATCAAAGAGAACATATATTGATGAGAATAGGAAGGTTACTAAAATTTCATTAGATGAGCTATATGGAACTCTTCTCCAACATGAAACTATAATGAAGAGAGATGCTAACAACATCAAAAAGAAGAATGGGAATGGTAATGTTTCTTTTACTACAACATCAAATATCATGAAAGCTAAGACTCATGAGAGTGTAACTAGATCCAATTATAAGAAGGTTACTATCCAATCTGAAATTAGTGAGAGTGAAGTCTTAGAGAATGAGTTAGCTAATCTTTCTTTAAGAATGAACAAAATAGCTGGTAAATGAAATTTCCAATCAAGGTATAAGAAGAATGAAAGGAAAGATAAAATATATTTAGAGGTCACATACTATGAATGCAATTGAAGTGGACACATAAGACATGATTTCCATATGTTTAAAAAGAAAGAAAGAAAAGAGTGGCATTCTGAAAGAAACAGGAAGAATTTTTACAAAGCTAATGCTATGAAAAGTATGAAAGATAATACTACTTGGAGTTATAGCTATAGAGACTCTTCAAAAAGTGAATCCTCATAATATGATTCCTCAGATCAGAAGAATATGGGATTCATTTCTAATACTTCTTTTCCACATACATGTCTCCTGGCCAAGGTACGCTCTGCCGAGGCATTAACAAATTTATCTCTTGATAAGAATTACTATTCTGAAAATAGTACTTCTAATGAAGACACATCATCCTCATAAAATGATGAACCTAAAAATGAAGAAGTATCTAAATTTTCCAAGTTACTTGATGAAAAAAATTGTAAAATTTCTAAGAAATTACACAAGTCAAATTCTAGGGAAGAAATTCTTACAAAAGAGATTTCAGATCATTCTACAGATTTTAAAGATAAAGAATATTTTTTAGAAAAACTATCTAAAGACGTTGAGAATGAAAATTCTTATACGGAAGAACATTTTAAATATCTTATGAATTCTATTTTAAAGATGAAAATTTTAGAGGAAAAATCTAACTCTAAGGAAATTATTCCTGAGGATAGGAATTTTGTCATTAGACTAAAATATAAATTATTTTCTCTTAAGAAGCTCCTTGAAAAATTTACCTATGGGAAGGAAAACTTTGAAAAGATATATTCTCAAATTAAACCTCAAGGAAACACTGCTGGAGTAGGTTATACTTACCACAAACCAGTTTTCAAAAACGATTATTTTATTCCATCTAGAGCCCCTTTTTGAACTAAGTGTCAAAGTGGTGGGCATTGGAAGAAAAACTATTCTTTTAATAGAGTTCAATCTCTTGGGTTTCAAAAAGAATATTTTTCTATAAAAATGTGGATACCCAAAAAAATTTTGTCTATCAATTACAGATCCAAGAATGTATGGATTCCAAAAACCTAAATTGTTTCTAATTTTCAGGAGAAGAGGGAATGTACCAACAACAATACTTGGTACATGGATAAAAGATGTTCCCGGCATATGACTGGTTACAAAAGCTATTTTGAAAAGATTATCAAGACGAAAGGAGGAAAAGTTATTTTTGAAGATAATGCTCAGGGAGAAATTGTTGGTATAGGTAACATTGTTCTTCTTGTAAAAAACCTGATTTCAAATGTTTTGTTTTTTAAAGGTCTTAAGCACAACCTCATTATCACAAGTCATTTTTATGAGGAAGGATAACTTGAGAATTTTAGGATTGATAAGTTCTTATAACAAAATTCCAAGGAAGAGTTTATTCTTTCTTCCAATAGGCAAGAGAATGTTTACACTTTGAACTTAGAAGGCCTTATGAGCCAAGACATACCTTTCCTTAGTGAAATGGAAGATCATTCTTGGTTATGGAATAGAAGTTTAGGACACTGTAACCTTAAGAACTTATGAAAAAACTCTATGAATGGTTTAGTTAAGGATCTATTGGAGCATAGATTTCATTCCTCTAAAGTTTGTGATCCTTTTCATTATGGAAAGAAACATAAATCAATTTTTCAGTCAATCGATGAAGTCTCAAAAAATTATGCGTCACAGTTGGTGCACATGGATATTTTTTTTCCAACACAAACTAGAAACATTGGAGAAAAATACTATGTGTTTGTTCTAGTTGATGATTACACTAGATTTACATGAGTCTATTTTCTAGCAATGTAGTTTGATGCCTTTTCTTATTTCAAATGTCTTAAAGCCCAAGATAAAAATGAGAAAAACATTCAACTGAAAACTATTCATAGTGATCGTGGAAGAGAATTTCAAAATTCTGATTTTAAAACATTTTGTAGTAGAAAAGGTATTACTCACAACTTTTCAGCACCTATAACTCCTCAAAAAAAATGGTGTAGTTCAAAGAAGAAATAGAATTCTTCAAGAGATAACTAGAACCATGTTGAGTGAATATTCTATAGCTAGACATTTCTGGGCTGAAGCTCTAAGTACTGCTTGTTATACTATAAATCGAGTTTTAATTAGACATTTTATTGAAAAAACTCATTATGAGTTATGGAATGGTTGAAAACCTAGACTTTCCAACTTCAAGGTTTTTGGTTGCAAGGTATTCATTATGAACACTCAAGATAATTTACAGAAATTTGCACCAAAATTTGATGAAGGAATTTTCTTAGGTTAATCCAAAAATTCTAAGGCTTATAGAGTTTTCAATAAAAACACTTGTACTGTTGAAGAGACACTACATGTTAAATTTGATGAAACTGATCCTTTTGTTTTCAAACCATCCCAACATACATTATCAGATGTGTTTTCAAAAACTGATTATCAACCTTTTTTAGAAGATCCTTCTGATAAGGAAAATGTTCCAGAAAATATTTCTGAAATATTTACCCCATGAGACCATCTACCATATGTTGATGATCAGGGATTACAAAACCCAAGTAAGGTGTTTCTTAAGAATCATCCTAGTGAAAGTATCATTGGTGATGTAAATCAACTTGCAAGGACTAGAAGTTCCTTGAAGAATGAAGTAGATCATATAGAATTTATTTCCCAATTAGAACCAAAAAGCACTGATGAAGCTTCATGTGATGATGATTGGATCAAAGCCATGCAAGATGAGCTAAATGAATTCGAAAGGAATAAAGTCTGGACCTTGGATCAACGACCTAAGGAAACTTCTGTTATTGGGGTAAAGTGGGTATTCAGAAATAAGTGTGATGAAAATGGAGTGATTGTTAGAAATAAAGCTAGATTAGTTGCTAAAGGATATAATCAACAAGAAGTAAGAGACTGTGAAGAAACCTATTCTCTAGTAGATAGACTTGAATCTATTCATATTATACTTGCCTTTGCAGCATTCTTCAATTTTAAACATTTTCAAATGGATGTGAAATGTGCTTTCCTTATTGGTTATGTTCAAGAGGATGTTTTTGTTAAACAACCTCTTGGCTTTGAGGATACAAAACATCATGATAATGTTTTTAGAATTACCAAAGCTTTGTGTGGCCTTAAACAAACCCCATGAGCTTGGTATGGTAGTCTTACAAGATTTCTGCTTCAAAATAACTATGTTAAGGGAAATGAATGTCCAACTCTTTTTATAAGGAAAGATAAGAAAAATGTTTTTATTGTTCAAATTTATATTGATGACAGTATATTTTGTTCAACTCAGTAATCTTTAACTGATTCTTTTGCAGATTTAATGAAATATGAGTTTGAAATGAGTATGTTGGGTGAGTAAACATTTTTACTTTGTTTTCAAATTTCTCAAAAACCAGAAAGAATATACATATCCCAACATAATTATATTAAATATATTATTAAAAAGTATGGGTATGACAATAGTAAGAGTATACGTACTCCTATTGGTACCTCAAACACACTTGATCTTGATGAAGTTGAGAAACCAGTAGATCAAAAATCTTATAGAGGTATGATAGGAAGTCTACTTTACTTGACAGTCAGTTGACCAGACTTAATTTTTTCAGTATTCTTATGTGCGAGATATCAATCCAATCCAAAGGAATCTCATTTAAAGGCAGTGAAATGAATTTTTATCAATTTAAAGGGAACCATGGACTTAGGACTTTTTTATACTTCTAGATATGACATTGTTTTAAAAATCTTTTCAGATGATGAATTTTGGGGATGTAGAATGGATAGAAAAATTACATCCAGAACATGTCATTTCTGATTAGAATCGTTAGTTTCTTGGTCTTGCATGAAGCAACATTCTATAGCACCCTCCACTTCTGAAGCTGAATATGTAGCAGCTGAAATTTGTTGTGCTCAAGTGTTGTGGATGCAACACACACTCAATGATTATGGCTTGAGTTTTACTAAGACTCAATTTTTGTGTGATAACACAAGTTCCATTTCCCTTACTAAAACCCCTGCACATAACTCTCATGCAAAGAACATAGATATTAGGCATCACTTTCTTAGGGATCATAGACAAAAAAAAGATATCATTCTTCAGTTTATTGGAACTTAAGTTCAACTTATTGATATTTTCACAAAATCGTTACCTTACGATAGATTTGAATACATTAAACAGAAGTTAGGAATGATAACCATGAGGTAAAATTCATTCATTAAATTTTTTTTAAAACATTATACTTACAGTAATATACTCATTTTCATAGGCGGTGTACATTTTCTTGTTAGTATAATCAAATTTTCTTCCTAGTCAGTTTTTTTAACTTTAGTAACCAAAATTTTTCGTAATAAAGTTTTGGAAGTGAAAAGTTTTGTAATGAAGTTTTAGAACTGAAGTCTTCATAATGGAGTTCTTCAGACTTAAGAATTCTTAATGGAAGCTTTCTGTAATCAGTGTTTTCGTAATGGATACATTATGTACTCAGAGTTTTCTTAATCGAAATTTTTCGTACTCAGAGCATTACTCATAATTTTTCGTGCTCATAATTTTTCGTACTCATAATTTTTTTTACTCCTAATTTTTTGTACTCATAATTTTTCGTACTCGTAATTTTCCTTACTCATAATATTCGTATTCATACTTTTCGTACTAGAGTTTTGGTACTCAAAATATTTTCCACCTTATGTTTCTTGTAGTGAGTTTTTCATAGTAATGTTTTTCAAAGTTAAATTTTTCTCCAAGAAGAATATCACCTATTACAAATTAACTTCCTATACAATATGAAAGGTATGAATTTCTTACTTAAATTTATGTACCCACTTTTAATTGCTGGTAGTTTCCTTTTCTTTTAAAATTCACATACTCATGTTTCCTTAAATTTGAAATTTTTTATTAAAACCTCAAAAGATCCGATTAAAGAGTTCCCTACAGGTATGATTTCAACAATCAGATCAGATCAAAGGGTTTTTAAACTGTTAGATGTTTTTTGGATGTTCAAAAGTCACCTCCATCGCCTATATAAAGGGGACCCCTATTTGTGTCCCACATCGATTTCAAAACGCTCGCATGCCGAAGCCTTGCCTCAGTTCCTAAAGCCCATTATGAACTTTTCAGTTCTCCATTCTGAATGTCTGTAGAAGCCACCTCTTAAGAAATGTCTTCCATCAAACCAATATTATCTTGGATAGTCTAAAATGAAAGGTTGGTTCACCCGAATTTCCTCAAAAAGTATGATTCTATTATCTCTAAGAATATCACACTCAAAGGATGGGAAGATTTTTTTATATCATAGACAGGGGACCAAGATGTTGTCTACACAGATTTGTTTATTGAATTCTATGAGTCTATTTCCTTCTACGAAGAAGATGGCAGAGAAATGTTTTCTTTTATTTATTATGGAATGACTTACAAGCTTTCTTATACCAAGGCTTCGAGCTTAGTGGGATTATCTTATTATGTATAGGCTGAATTTTGTTCACACAAACTACCAGATGATCAGGGATGTTTCATCAAATTGAAGGCATTGAAATTCCTTGGACTCAAAGATGATAAAACAGCGAAGATTTATCATCTCTCCACCAACAACCCGATGTTGCAGTTATGGGTTCATAGATTTTATGTACCAAGGAGACATGATAAGGAAAATCTTAAGAAGAGTGTTATTTACATCTTGGATTTCTTGGTAAGTCAATGGAAGATCAACCAGATGAGACAAATTCTTATTACAATTCAAAATATCAAGAATGGAACTCTAAAAGCCCAAATTATTATGTATCCATATCTCCTCGCCAAGATTATTATTCTATGTCTTGATTCATTCAAGGTTGGTTGCACCTCAAAGATCAGGAATTGTAAGGTAATGATGATAAGTGAAGACACCTTAAAGATAATGAAAAATGGTTTTTCAAAAGGTTCAGGAGAGTTCTATGATCTTCCACATGATGAGGTAGAGGCCGGTACAGAAATTGTATAGAAAGCTAAACCATCTAAGAAGATAGAGAAGAATAAGAAGCCGAAGGAAGTGCAAGATGAAGAAAAAACTCTGACGTCTAAGGAAACCCAATTTGCACCACCCAAGCCAAAGAAAAAAAATGCATACCCGGATGAAGTGGTAGCTAAGTGGAGAGAGCTCAAGGAGAATAGAAAAAAAATCAGAACAGTAGTTTGGATTGTACCCCGCTTAGGCTAAGGCCTTAAAAGAGAAAGCATATGATGAGTAAGAGAGGCAAGAAAAAGATAAGAATATGAAGAAAAAGATGTCTGAAGCTGAGCTTGTACAATCTCTATTGAGAGATACAGAAGTTGCCTCTGAGAATATTCCCATTCTGGAAATTTTTTGATGTCCAACCATTAGCAGATACCCTTGGGAAGAAGTACTTCACTATTGAAAATCCCAAAGGGAATGAGGTTGTTGAAGAAGTAGAGAAACAAGCTGGTGAAGAAGTAGATGAATATGTTGTTGATGAAATTGAAGAATAAGAAGTAGTAGAATAAGGAAGTGATGATCTGGATGACGTGATTAAACAAGTTTAGGATTATCAAGAAAAGGCCGAATTCTCAAAACTAGTCACTTCAGGAAAGGGAAATGAAAAATATGGTAAAAGAGATGATGTCTAGGAAGAAGAAAAATAAAATGAGTTATCTGAGGAGGAAAGCTATGAGAAGCATTTTCTTGAAGAAGGAAAAGAGAATGAAAAACCAGATGAGGATAAAATTGTTCAAGTATCTGAAATCAAGGATGATTATCCTGATGATCAACCCATTATGAAAACTAAAAAGGGAAAGAAAGTGCTTATCGATTCCACAAAAAAGATGTTATAAGAAAGAAGTAGGTTGGTGGTTCTACCAGAAGAAAGATGGTGGAGATTGAAGAAGAACAATCCCCTAGAAAGTTATCAGATTTGGAGTCATTAGCAATGGGACATGACTTTGTTGTTGAATCTTTGAAAAAGTTGGTGGACACAATTCCAATCTTTCCCACCATACACTCCAGATGCATGATGATGTAACACAGTCTAAATCAGAAGTCAGAATCCTTATATATGGTGATGGATAAGTGTGTGAAGATTGAGGCTGATCATAGAAATTTCTTTATCAATTATTATGTCCACAAGAAATCATGCAGAAAAATCACTTTGTGGTATAAGAAAGTTAAAGAAGACATAGATGAGTTTGTTAGTTCTCAGAATAATGTTAAAGATTATTTTGACACCGAGGACTCCAAGATTAAGAATCTTAGAGATAAGCTAACCACTGAGCAAAATTCTTAGAATCAACAGGTCATAAATTTGAATGGAAAGCTTAACTCAGTTTCTCAGAACTGGAAAGGGGGAAGAGATTTCTGTATTGAGTTTCAAGAAAAGCTGAAAAAGCAAGATGAGTTGCTGAAGATACAAGAAGAGGCCATGAAGGCTCAAGCGGAGGTGCAGAAATCTCAACAAGAAAGGATCAAAACTTTGGGGAAGCATGATGAGGAGGATCATAAAGACTTTAAGAAGCTGAAAACTCTCTTAAAGAAGTTAATTCCAAAGTGGAAGGATGACAAATGAACTCATTCCGATCTTTTGTTTCATTTTATTTTCCTTGTAAACATTCTTTCAACTCTAATGTAATCTTTGGATGTTTTTATATGGTGTTATTATGTACTAATGTTTCAAGTACTTTATAACATTAACATTCCCTTATTTCTTTTTGAAAATCAAAAATGGGGAGATGAAAAAAGAACAACTAATAAGGGGGAGAAGGAAAAATCTCCATGTAAGAACTATCCCTAAGTAAGGGGAGCTTATAAATGGGGGAGTATATTATTACAAAGGTTTTCATTCCCATGATAATGAAAACTCCATTCCGGAAATCTAGAATATAATCCTTAGTGTTCCTAACCATAAGGGGGAGTTAGTTGTATTCACAATCATCCATAAACAAAGAGAGATAAGTTTTAATTTCAAAGCATAAATAAATTTTTCGGAGTCCTTATATTATTTTTCGTAAGGATGTTTGTGCTTTCCAAAAAGGGGGAGATTGTTGAGTCAGTAAAGTTTTCCTTATGACTTTTTCATTCATTCTTGTTTTGAATATCACAAACACCTTATACTTATGTAAATCCATTTTTTACTTCTATAAGGAAAATTTCTTTCTTTAAGGAAACATAACTGTACCTAAATTTTCGTATTCATATCGTAAATTTGTCTAAGCATAAATTTCGGATTGAAGTCCAAATCTCAGAATCAAATAAATAATTAAATTTAAGGTATTCTGTTTTTCATTACGAATTCTAGTGTAGAATTATCATTACGAATTCTGATGATGAATTCTCATAAGAATTCACATTACGAATTTTGATGACAAATTCTCATTAAGAATTATAGTGCAGAATTCTCATTAGGAATTCTGATGATGAATTCTCATTACGAATTCTGATGAAGAATTCTCATTACAAATTCTAGTGCAGAATTCTAATTACGAATTCTGATGATGAATTCTCATTATGAATTCTCATTACAAATTCTGATCACGAATTCTCATTACGAATTCTAGTGCAAAATTCTCATTACGAATTCTGATTATTAATTCTCATTACAAATTCTGATTACGAATTATGATGAGGAATTATCATTAAGAGTTTCTTTGAAAAATAGAATCTGAACATCTCTTTATCATATACTCCAAATTCAATTTTTATTAGAATATGAACATTATATTTCTTACATTACAAATTTCAGTTTTTCTTATTCTTACACTTGTTTCATTACAAAACGATGTCGTGATTTCAGTTATTGACAAACCTTTGGTTGAGTGACATGTGTACAGATCCATCCGAAATTCAAGGAGAAAAATGACCATTGGAGGAGGGAGCTGACCGTTAGAGCATCGCTTCTAAATATGAGCTCATTTGAATGTGTTCAGTATTTTGTAATTTTGGGGATCAAAACATCCTAAAGTCATTTCTAGAGAGAGAGACTCTTATCAACTTTCAATGCTTCGTGCATAAATTTTGAACAACTTGTTCAAACATTTCCCAGTGCAGACTTGATTCGTGAGACTCTGATTGTTGTTGATTAGAATCGAGGGCTTCCGGGGATAGGAAGTTAGAGGTGACGACTACCTTGATGTTCGAGGGCTTCCTTGCTGAGGAAGGCAGAGGTTCCAACTACCTTGAAGTTGAGGGCTTGTGGGGATAGCAAGATAGAGACTCCAATCATCGTATTGAGGTCTTACCCTAGTTTGGGTAAGATAGACTTTCTTGAAAGTATAAATCAAGGGACCTTTATCCAAGGTTGTTGGATACCCTTCCCATTGGGTTAAAAGAGTTTTTGTTTGTTACTTGTAGTTTTACTAGTTTTTTTTCCGCTACATTTTGTATTACTAAGGAAAGTATAACATTCTTATACTTCCTTACTTATGCTCTGATTTAGTTAGATTCTATACGATTTAAGGTAGAATCTCATATTATAAACTTTGGTTATGTTTCATTTTCCGTATCCATATTTCTGGAACTGGTTTTTCTGAATCACTTTCTATATTTAAGCAACTGTATAGAGAAAGAAGTTTGTAACTTCATACTTTTTCCACTTCATTCAATTAGTGTTAGAGGTATTGTGAATTTCTTAGTTTAACTTTGTCAAACATAGATCTTTCCTTGATTAAGGAAAATTTTAAATTGTACAATTCACCCCCCCTCTTGTATATTGAGCATCTACATCGTTAATTCGATCCTACACAAACGAATTCCAAAATAACATTTATCACATAAGAACCAAATAATTTTCCTATAATAAGGATATCCATTTGATAAGACATAAGATCCCAAATCAACTTATTTTTGGTCAATAAAATCAATTGACTAAAAATAATTAGTTACACTAACCCGGGACTTCACATAGTCCATTGGTAGGTGATAAATTCCAATCGAACTATGCTTGTTGGTTCGATTCTAGTAGCTTTGTCTGACGTGACAGGTTGACACATGGTCTACATGATGTCCTCTTTGAAAAAATGTATAATTTTATAATATTCCCAAAAATGTGATAGATTTCTCAAAATAACTATAACATTATTTCATCACAAATGTTATCTCATTCCTCGCATTTTCATTCCAAAATTTAATAACATATAATTTCCTCTAGCTCAATGATCATATAATACCAAATTGTTATTTATAACTATATCCACAATAGAAAAGATAATTTTCTTCAAATATAAATTTCACATGACAAACTGCATGGTTAAAAATACAAGAGAAAAGTCTTCCAAAGTAATCCCATCAACAAAGAGCACTAATAATTTTTAAATATTTCACTATCCATTTATTTACACATAGATTCTTCCTTGACCAGGAGGATATCCTATAGAATAGGGAATTCACTTCGATAATGGCCAGGTCCTCTACATTTATGGAAAATGACTGTAAACAAATTCATGGGACCATTTTTATTTCCCTCCATAGTACCCTACATTTTTCCTCAGCAATTCTTTACTTTATTTTAATCTTTCCCAAACATAAGGAATTAATTTGTATTATTAATACACCTTCCTAGGTGTCTCCTTCCACATTTCATGCATGATAGAAAATGTGATTTCTTTTCTCCATGGTCTTCACTACTAGAGCTCTTATCATTCACCACTTTTCTCTTCTTTGTTGAGTCTGGAGTCAGTTAATATAAATGTTTTTATCAATTTTTTGGAAAAAAAATTCGACATGAACACTATATATTTTACACCTATTGACATTCCATTTTGTTCCTCATTTCCACCACTATTCAAACCTAATACATCATTCTCAAAGTTACCATGACTTCCTTGGAATCCAGCCATCGACTAAAACCAGAAAGAATTGTGTGATTAATAATAGTCATAAAATCATTTTGAGAATATCATGGCATCTTATTTTCAATTTAAAACACCTTAGGATTAAACAAGGTCATTTATTCTCATCTTATAATAAATTAAATCAATTCAGTTTGTAAATAATATTTTAATTATCCTAATCATATCCCCCGGGTGTGTTATAACAAAAAGTGCATCAAGGACCATTGTCGTGTAGCTGGATCCCCCGGGTCATGCCCCAAACTATTTGTTGGAGTTTTCACTCTTAGGTACATATATTTAATAGCTACCCCCACCTACTCATATCCAGCTAGGGATGTACTGCTTAGAAAATACAAAAAACCACTAAAGTAAAATGATTCTAGGATGTTCTTCTATACTAATTCTCCAAATCTATCTTAGGGTAATAGGATCTAATTAGAGTGTATCTAAATATAGTTTCCATGGTTTGTACTGAACATACTATAATACCGACTGTAATGCCAGGACCCTAGAATCTAGGAGCTGGTGCATTATTTTAATACATTGTCGTGATTACAAGGAATCATGTTCCAATGGACCGATCATTTTAGTAGTCTTGGAAACTAGATATATACATAAGTTGAACATTACAACTTGAAAAGATAAACAAAAATAATTTATTTCATTTAAAACATCAAATATTCCAAGATGATTCTTACAAGTCACTCATAACTATCTTCTTCAAATCCTAGTAAAATGAATCATGAGAAATGGGTGAGCTCAAATGCTCAGTAAGAGTAAGAAATATCGCGGAAGATAACATAAACATTAGGCACGATGAATAACTGAAAACACATGCCTTTAAAAATAATAAACATGAACACATTATTGCTGGAATAGGAGATGAGTAAATAATTCCATAATAAAACATAGTCATGGGTATGCAACTAGTATAACAAACACATCAAATATCAATAGCTAATCTCATAATGATGGAATGAATAATGTTGGACATCATAACCAAATAGTCAAAGCCTTGTGCTAAGACTACAAATAATATTTCGTCAAGGCTTTGTTCCAAGACACTAGTTTGTCTCTAGAGACATATCGATTCATCGAGGATCTATAGCAGGATACTCCTGTTACTTAGTCAGTCCAATTCATTCCACATATGAAATGGTTTAAAGATATCATAATCATTCATATAAAAACTAGCATACTAAATGTCAATACTTTATCCATAAAAAATTAATGGTATAAAAATAGCACATCCACAGTCAAACAAAACTCATTCAATAAAATATTGAATATTTTATTATAATAGATTAACCTTAATAGATAATAATGAAGGTTATTTACATAGATGAAAAAAATCATCAAAACTATTTGAGTGAAATATCCCCCTTTTCCATGAAAACATTTTAAAGTGTCACTATTTATCAAGAAGTAGTTTTAAATAGGTTATTGAATCGAAGTTTCCCATACCAATTTGTAACATTTACAAGAAATTAAATTTGAAAACATTAATTTAAATATAAATAAATCATTAAAATCATTTTTAAAACATGGACATTAATGAGAAATATTTAGAAGAATAAATCGTTAGAACATTTAAACTGATATTTTTGATAGAGTTTCTAACCAAATGAGGGACACTTGCAGAAAAATAACTAAGGTAATAAAAACATTATAATATCATGAGAATAAAGGGATTCATGATATACTATGTCAAAGTACAGTATATACACCAAATAAAAGTGAATTGGCGCATAACAACAATGAAGACTCAATGGAATGTAAGTTGAGATGAAATCCCTTATAAAGACTGCATCCTTAGGTTAACGATAAATCAATGTCATAATTGTGAATGAAAAATATATATAAACTCAATATTATTGGATATTAACTTTAAATAAGTTATATAACATTCACACATATTATTTTAAAAACAACACCACTGAATTGGATGTTTAACTCAATGAATTGAGACTGAGTTAAAATTACTCTTATCAAGTTCATATCGATGACTTGAGAATTTATCAATAGATTTATTATGTGTATTAAAAGTATATCCAAATATATCTATGTGTAAATTACTACATAAATAATAAATATTTATTCCACACATAATCTTGGAGTAAAATAATCAATGAAGTATGCATATAACACAAAGAGTGAAAATTTAAATTTAAAATTCCTCTACTGATTTGGAAACTTATGAAATATACAGCACATGAAAGAATGATCATACAATTAAGATGTAAATACCCATAAATTAAGTTATATTACACCAATAATATAATCATGGGCAGTACATACAACACACAAAAGGAAATAGTGTCCAATATAACATGAATCTCACGGAAATTGAAAGTGAAATGAAAACACCTTACCATGTTGTAATTAATCGATTTGTATGATGAAAAGTTAATAAATGTCAAATGAATCACAAAATAAAATGAATTTAAAAATAATCATGATAATATTTATCAAATGGATGTACACAATACACCACATGCAATAAATAAGTGGTGAACAATGGACATCACACAGAATTAAAAGTGAGGTAAGAAACCCCTTACCTCAAGTCCGAATTGTCTTGTATATTCCTTGTTATTCCTGAATAATAAACATAAGTTAATTTATACTTTATTCATAAAATTCTCAAGTTTATTATTTCTTTTATATCACTTATTTTATTTCTATAACAATTGGTTATTTTTTTGAGTTCATATTGGATATTTTACAGATGTTTGGAACTTGAGTAAAAAATGAACTTGTAATAATTACAATATTTCCATTTGGTAAAAATTCCATTATATCCATTAGTATATAAATAATTTTGATTTCATATATATATTATATATCAAGTATATATATGTATTTATTAATGTACATAACATATGGAGATATGAAATGAAAAGTACCGTTCACGGAGACGGTAAGTGGTACGTACCCATGAACAAAAATTTCATTTATATTTTAGGTTTTAATTGAATTAAAACATAGAGACACATAGGTAAATTATAATTCCAGTATAATATCATATATAATATCATTATGTATTTCATTTATACATTCCATATAAGGAATTTACGAGTCATATCATTTTGAGGGGGCGATTGTCCGCACTTCCTCAAATAAAATTATCTCATTTTACCCAAAATATAAACCATAAAATAATGATATAAATAAAAAATACAGAATAATAATGAAAACAAAATAATAATATATATATATATCATATATAAATACAGTTCCATAATAATGGACACCATGAGAGGTGGTTGGAGATAATCTAACAATCATCGTTTCGTGAGGCGTTAGTTTCCCATCCAGAGAAACTGTATGTTTTTCAAAAATTAGATTGAGGTGTGTGTAAGTGTAGTTAGAATACTTCTAATAACAAAATTATATTATATTTATGATACTATTTTTGTTATAAAATAAAGGAATAAAAAGATTTTATGTGGTTGGAGAAGTAAAATAAACAAAAATAAAACAAAAGAATTTAAGAGAAAGTGTTACCTTTAATTTGGGTAACTTCCTTTTGCCTGAACCAAAATGAATACTTGAAGATCATTCCACCTTAGGTAAGGCTTAAATAAAGAAGAGGGTGATCTTGAAAAAAAATTTGGTTAGGGGTTAGGTGAGTCATGGTTCTTGAAATGTGTGTGGAATGGGTTAGAAGTGGCGTCCTTTTATAAGGGGGAGGAGGGGTTCTTTAGGTAAGTGTGAAAATATTATTTTATTATATAGTGGTATTTAGTTTCTAAAGGTCTGGAACAAATTAAAGACGAGTATAGAATGATACATGGTCCAAATAAAATCATTCAATAAATATTTGATAGGTTTTGGATATTGTTTTAATATTAATAATCTTATTTAATTAAATCATTTATTAATGAGGTAAATACTAAATCACTATGGTGTCATAAATAATTTAATTTTTTTGATGTATAAAATTTATAAAAAAAATTAAAATAATGTAGGAAATCTTTTTCTCCATCCAATTATTCTTTATCATCGAAAATATGACTTATATAACCCCATGTAAAATTTATATTCTAAAAGATATTTGTTAATGTCATTTTTGGATTTAATTTAAGTTAATTAAAATAATGAGTCATTATTAGTTTTAAGTGGCTCTATTGGGTCCCAAAATCGAGCCGAGGATGCCCATGGTTGGCCATTACTCATCCAATATGGTTATGACTAGTGTTATGTTAATGTTTCCTTATTATATTATTCTTTTCTGTCTTGAATTACTATATTTACCTTTAACCGCGGTAAATAATAGTCAAATGTTACTACTCACCAAAATTTACAAAATCTTATTGAACTAGAATTTACTTACTAATAACAACAATGTATCTCGTTTTTTTGAAATTCAATTCACAGAAGAGGTAAAATATCATTTAAATGAAAAAGTTGGATTTTTGACTACTACTTAGTGGTTCCACTATTAATAAAAAATTGATGATTTCAGAAAAAATCCAAATTTCAGCCTAATTTATATTTGATATTATAAATTCAAAAATGATGTCTATTTTACCAAATTAAAAAAATAAAAGTTGGATTAATTAAATTAAAATGAATTTCTGTTGTCAAAACAAATAGCACGCTTTTAAGAAGCATTAACTATTAAAAGATTGACACTTGTTTGTGAATAATTTCAAAGAGAAATTATTCCAATGACCAGCATTGGATTAAAGGGTAAAAATATAATCTAATTACACTTAAAAACAAATTTAAAATATAATATAGCCATATAAATACATTAGATTAAAAGGCTGTTTTGAATTAAAATATTGCATTTCTCACTATTCATAAAAATGAATATTATTACAAAAATACCAAAATTTAATCCCAAGTAAATTTTGAAGTCCCAATTCTAAATAAGAATTTTATTTTTCCAAAATGAATATGAAAAATTGTCAAATATTGCATTTAAAATGGGTTCTCCATTAAAATGTGGTAAAATTGAATTTAATTGAAAAATGCATTTTTAATCTGAAAAATTAAATTTGTTCTTATAATTTGTCTATAAAACACATAATAAATTAGTTAAAATTATATGGAGTATATTAAATTCAACATCTAGTAAATATTATTCATACCCTCTTTTGAACGGCTAGTTTGGTAAGTCATGGTGCACTCGAACTCGGTGTTGCGCATAACACAAGCTATTGAATTATTCAAAATAACGTACTATGAAATCATGTCCTATTACAAAATCACTACTTAAAGATGGAAGCAGTAGTATTCACTCTTAGATTTCAGAGACAATATAAAATTTGAGGGCACTTTGTGGTTTACTTTGGAAACCAGAGTATCACGTACGTGTATACATAGTGATTCCTAAACCCATGATAGTGGTGTTGGTTGAAATTGCTACATGAATATGACTTCATGATAGTTTATATTAATGATAAGGTACATGGTGTAGCAAATTCCCATAACAGGATTTCCCAGGCTAACTTTGTGCAGAATGATTTAGATTAGTTAGCTTCCCTGGCACTTACCATGGTAGAGTAGAAGGGTATAATTTTTTCTTTCGAAGATGGTGTTGACTCCTCTTATCAAGCGCATGATAGAGTCTTAGCTGGGAGACATCGACTATGAGAGCATTTGGGACCATATATCATTAATAGTTTCAACTAATTAATTCTGTGAAGATTTTAATGACATCACCCTTTTTCAAGGAGGAACGATGATTCTGGTCATAATGTGTGAGAATCTAGATTTCACAAACAATGATTCTAGTCTCATTGTCCCCAAATCTTCTCTTAGTTAGTGATTTTTGAGGATGAAAATATTTGAATAAGGGAATAATTTAGACTTTAGTATAATAAATTAAGACATTGGAATATTCCTAGGAATATTTTAAGAGCTATGATATGATAAGTGTCATGGTACCGTTCCCGAAATTAAAATTTTAAAAATATTAAATATAAATTTTTTGCACAGACATGTTTTTTTTGAAATAATTGAATATCTACAAAATAGAACTCAATTTATTTTTGTTATATTGAAATTAGTATTTATTTTGATAAAAAATAATAAATTTTCTAAATAACAAATCCTTGAACATCAACGATTTCCAAAATAACACAGTCATTGATCTTTCTATGCATGAATTTCCTATTTCTTCTCTTCCTCCAGTATTAGTGCAATCATCATCAATTTTATTCATCAGATGATGATTCCATGAATGAGAACGGAAATTTTTTACGCATGAAAATGAAAATTTATCTTCATGTGGGGAATAGATAAGTGATGGTCAGGAGACGAGGATGTTTGATAAAATAATTTGTTGTTGCATCAACGCATGTTTATGTCATGGAAATCTGTGGAACACATGGTAATGTTTGGTGATTGTAGATCAGAGATAAAGGAATCCTGATCTGGGGTGAGGATGACAGTTTCATGGAGAGCCCATAGTGTCCAAAATGGCACATCATGACATATCCAGTAGAGTAGAGAAGCACGTCAAGCTTGAGGCGGCTAGGACGGCGGTGAGCTGAGGAAAATAGAGGTGGAGGCAGAGAGTTAATGGGTGTAGATATATAATATATGGGGGTAGATATGGGATATACATGGGTTAATATTATTTTTACATTGGAACTGTAGATAGTGGAAGGTGTTTTTAGATTCATCAGTTAGGGTTTAGAGTGAGACCCACAAGATTGAATAAGGAGAATACAACACATTATATAATATATTAAAATAAATATAATAATTTTACTTTATGGAAGATAGAGGGAGTGTTTTGGATACATAAAAAAATGAGGTGAGGGGAAGGGGTGCCACACAATAATAAGTGCATGAGAATTGCGATCTGTAAAAAATATTTTATAACAATAATAATAATATTATTATTATTATTGTCAAAATACAATTTCATCAGAAACATCCTCACAAGGTATCATATTGACACTCCATCATAGGTAGCACGACCCTATAATTGAGACAGTCATTTTAAGGCCAATGTTGGATACCTTTTTTGGGCATGTACATCGGGTCAATGAGACACCCAATAATAAAAAACAATTATTATTTCGGGATCTTGTATCTAGCATATCTCCCTCTTACGGTGTCAGAATGATGAATCATCTATCACTCTTAGACCCTAAAAATATGGAGAATTTTGCAAGACTAATTTCATGTATTTATTTTTGACTCATGTATTGGGAACGTGTATGACTGCTTGAGCATGATACGATGAAATCTGATGTTTTATTAGGTGTTAGATTAAGGAAAGGGAATCGTCCACCCCAAGAATTTTCTTTTGAGGTTCGAAATGGTGTGATTTATATATTTTATTTCAGGATCTTGAAGTGGGGACCATGTGGTACTCTTTGATAATAATGTTGTAAAATGTAGCTTCTTTATAGGGTGTCAAATTTAGGTGAATAAATAGTTGTTCCTGTGTTCTTTTTCAGAAGGATAACAATAGTGTGATCGGTTTGGTTATCTGTGGCCTTTTAAGGAAGCATGTCCGTGAAATTATGTTCTTCTCTTAGGACCAATGATGAGAATTGTTCACTTCTCATCATTTTGGACAAATATTCCATATGATCTAGGAGGACACTCGAACATATAGGGGTAAATGTACACAATTTAGTACCCTATTATTCCTGGGAATATTTCCAGATGATGAGGCAGGGTCAGAAGACATAAACTCCCCATATGCACCCTGTAACTTCCTATGAATCATCTACCTATCTCATATTCTTATTTTAGAATCAGATTTTGTGTAGTTGGTATAATATACTGAGTGTCCTTCCACATAGAACGTAATGGTTCCCTCTATAGTGTATTTTGAGATACAATGTGATATTTTTATGACGTGACACTTATTCAGGTGATTTCTAATGATGGAAGTGATCGGGAATTGTTATATCAGAGTATCTTAGGCTTACTATCGATAAAATATGGGATGTGTAGTTTCGTGATGCTTTCTTAGTGGAACCCTCCATCTGAGCAAGGCATGCACCCTCAATGATATTTAGAGTTTCACCCTAATGTTGGGAAGGGCATGGGGCCTTAACCTCTTCCAAGTAGAACCCTCCAGCTAGGTTGGGCTTCTGTCCTTGATGACACTTGAGTGGAACCCTCCTGTCATGCTAGGCATGGGTCCTCTATGACACTAGAGTGGGACCCTTTAGCTGGGCTGGGCATGGTTCCTCGACAACACTAAAGTGGAACCCTCTATTCGGACTGGTCATGGGTCATAAACCATGAAATATGACCTCTTGACCTTCTAGAACAGTGACTAGACGTGGTTGATGTGCCTTTGGACTCAGGAGAAGGAGGGATTATTTCCCCCCTGAGACCCGTTCTTCTAAAACGATCATAAATAGTCCAAGTGAGTTAGTGCCACCCAATGAGGATATTATGAATGGGTGGGGATTGAGTCACATCATCATGTGTTCCATGGGATTTCACATGAGATGTTGGTAATCGTAGATGGAATTTACCTTTGAAATTTTGCCTAATAATATTCTTGTGTTGAGATGTGAGATGAACATCCCCTCACACACTCTTTTGGGATTCTTTTACTGATTATATATATATATATATAAATATTGTGTTTCAGTACCCACTTCTTCTTCCTTTCTTACTCTCTTTCCAGGAGAGGCGAAGACATGTGTGGTATGCCATGTGCATTCTATTCCATGATTACAGTGGTTTGAAGAGTCTACTAATCTAATATAGATGGCGAATAATTATTGAGAAGTTTATCTTCTCACCATTTCGATCTTCTTAAGACTGGATGAGTTTATATTTAATCTCTTTTTTGGTTAGTCTGTACACTTTTACTATACCTTGTTCTATCTACAAATTTCCCCTTCATTTTGATCTCTTACTACTCCCCCATAACCCTTTTCAGGGTGTTCTACTAGGTTTTTATATAGTCACCCCTCCGTGGGCTTCACCCAACACATGTCGTGTCATTTGAAGATGATAGATAGCTCGATCATGATAGCAGAGGAGCATAGGGATATGGGGTTCATAGATAGCATACTACTATCATAACATGGGATATAGGTGTTGGGATCCCTATGGTATTTATTCTTCTTGTTTTCCAGGTTGGAACTTATTTCTGGTTTGGGCATGTATCTTTCCAATTTTTCTATTCAATATACACTATCATAATTATTTTTTTAGCAGTTCATGCATATTTGATATATTTATAATAGTATCCATTAATCATTTCATTCCAACGTATATTTTTCCACGAATTGGTTGTGTGATTATGTATATGTCTTTAGATAAAGGCAACCCCAAATTTAGTGTTCCTTCTTCTCTTTTCACCACCCCTACCCTATAGAGGTAGGATTAAGGAAGTTGCGACTTGATCCCTATGTTGGGTTGGGTTGTGACAGCCTATAGGTCAACACTATGCTGGAATAAAATAGGATAGTTGGTATATAAAATAACTAATTTAGTGTGATACATAATAGATAGATTTCATATCAAGAAAGAGGTGATGCAGAAAGCTCATAGTTGTCATAATTCATATGTGGGATGATGATTGAGACCTTTGGAGTTCATGGAGGGAGACCATGTGTTTTTGGGGTCTCACCATGACATGGGGATCTCATTTCGTGAGACCAATGGACACTCTCATTGATAATAACATCTAATGACACCCAACACCTATGGTGTTCGAATTGGTGGGTCATTCCTCATGAAATTCTTTTTTTGAGATCACCATGTGAAAAATTCATGATAAGAAGTCTCAATGATTATGATCCTCGACACCAAATAGTGATACATCATATGTGTTCCATTAGTCTGATTTTTCATGGACACATGACTTATATGTAATTTTACCATCACAATACCTGTAGATTCTCATTATTGATGGTAAATGCCTTAACTTATTGATATAAAATATATTCCATGGACATCAGTACCACCACTATTATAATTTGAAAACATCATTCATAAATCATTGTATCCATGATATGGTAATAAAAAATAACTATTCATCTTGGATTTAAGGAACCCACATTGACAATAAAAAACAATGTGTTGAATCTATAAAACAATTGTATAAATATATAAATCTCAAAAAATATTTCACATAAGAATCTATTTTTGCATGCTTATATTAAAAAATTGAGTTTATCCATCTAAAAAATTAAAGAAAAAAATATTTCACATTTGAGTTACCCATGTCCACATTAGTAAACATGTTATATCCCATTTTAGGCTTAAAAATAATCTTTGAAATATTATATTTCATTACTATGATAACAGTGGAACATATTTTAAATTGATTATATTATTAATACAATTTTTTTATCAAATCAGTTATGTTTATCTTATTTGAATTAACACTATAATATAATTTTTAATCTTATATAAATATATATTAAAAATCATTCAATTCTTAAACAAAAATAAATAATATTATTGATATATAATGGACACAAGTACTTTTTCTACAAAAAATACATTATATATTATATATTTTAATTTGAAAGAATATTTTATCAAAATGGGAAAGTTAATAAGATTAAATGGGGATCAAATTTAGTTTTTAAATAATAAATATATATACTATGTTTTACCTTATACAATTAAATAATATATTTCTAATATTTTTTATCTATTTAAAAACTAAATTCCATGTTAAAAACAAAAATGTTAAAATGTAAAAAAAAAACTATGGTAAAATACTTGAAACATTATTAATTCATGGGTGTAAAATGTTTATTGAGGATTTATATATCTAATACCACCCCAAAATCAATTGTTATTAAATTTTCATGATACTTAACAAGTAAATGTTTAATAATATCATGTAAGTGTAAAGGGTACTCACTAAATTAACATTTTCATCACTTATAAAACATGATAAATTCCACAAATCCACGCTTACATGTTCTATTTAATATATCCTTTAACCGCTCACTATGATAGGATTCCTAGAATTCAATGTCTCATACTTAACCCCTCTTCTAAAGATGTTATCTTAAGGACATAACTTCCAAGAACTTCTCTATTATAACATAAAGTCTCTTTTGTGATTTTTTCTTAATTTATAATATTTTCTCCTGAATCATCAACCACCAAAAAATATAAATACATTAAAATATAATGAAAAATTATCATTATAATATTAATTTAATAAAATTTATCTTTTCATCTCCAAAATCTATGTAAAATAAACTTGTCATTATTACTTTGTGTAGACTACCAAATCCACAAAAAACAATTACAATTTTTATAAATTCCATTCATTTCTTGTCAAAAGATTTGAAATGGTTGAAGTAATATGGTATCATTAACATAACCATGATTAAATTTTTTTAATAGTATTAGTTAAACTCATTCTATCCCATTAATTGATAAATTGAAATCAAAATCATGCGTTCATGCATACTGTTGACTCCACAAGCAAGGAATTTCATACACCATCACCAAACATCATGGATGGATTAATAATGAAATTCATGTATAGAAATTATTTCAAATTCACAATTAATAATATTTATATATATATATGATGAAACTATTTTACAACACTTTTGAACACGTTCAAAATATATTATTGTTACACCAAAATCAACTAAATAGCCTCACGTATCTAACAAAGGAAATAAGAATCTATTATAAATAAATAACGTTATATGGTTTTATTAGCATGAGTCATAAAAAATTATATAATATTTTTCTTGTTTAATTATATAATAAATTCAGTTTTTATACTCATGAAGTTTATAGCATGTTTATAGCACATTCATACACAAGTTATGCCTTTTGCCTCTAAATTTGAATCATTATCACACATTTTCTTTACACTCATAGTTTCTTATAAATTTTTTGTAAAATTATAATTGGATATATTATATTATGAAATATATTTATTAATGATGCTTTTACATAATCATCTACCTATCTATCATTCTTCGGGATTTTATTAGAATGTTTCATAAGCTTGAAGGGATCTTCCCAACCACCCTCATTACCATTGACTTACACATCACCTTTAATTTTCTTCAATATTATTAAATATTATAGTTATAAAAAACTTCTATTTTTTATATTTGTCCATTACATATATACCTAGTCAAATATCCTTTTAATTATGTGTTAAAACAATTTTTTAGATCCCATCATAATTCAATAATTTATGAAAACCCTATATATAGTGACTTTCCTATTTACTATATGATGGCATGAATCACACTATAAATTGTATAGACCATGAATAAATTATAAAAAAATATAATTATTTTATGGAGAACGTTATTGGATCAATCATAGTTTTATGCAAACAATGTTCTCTTTTTTTATTTTAAAAATATTCATTATTTATTTAATAATGTTTCATTATAATGGTTCATTTTTATTCTTTCAACACAAGATATTTAAAACAAAATTTCTATATTAGAGCCCCATGATCAATTACTTCTCCAATTTTCAAATTATGAATCTACAAATAATTTTTATTCATTTTTCTCTTTATAATCCTTAAGATCATTCCTTATGTTATAAATTGAATCATAATTATGAAACACACTTCATTATATAGGGACTAATAATGTTTATGATAAATATATGGTTTCTATTCTAGTATTATTTTAATTATGTGATTGTTGTTTCCAAATTATATATCCCTATAATGAATTGGTTTAGAATTTAAGTCTATTAAAATAAAATGTATTTGATTATTGATTGAACCTAATCCACTATTTTACTTTTTCTACTATATATGGTGAATGAGTGGTTTTCCTAAGAATTCTATGTCAATTGATTAGGGGGCGTAAAATTATATTGACATCAAATATTTTTTATACAGATTTATATCTCATGAGATGTCACATAATGGATTATGTGTTAATCCTAATCCACCATAGAACGTTTCCTACATTTTCATGATGGTCATGGGAGTGAACCTTGGCATAGGTTCAGGATGTCATGTATTATGTTGTTGTTACATATTCCATTATTCCAGGATATTATGATTTCATGTAATTGTGAAATTTTACAATTATTTTGATAATTATCATTCTAATATCATATTATGCCACTTTACTCTGATGTTATGGATTCTTTCCATGTATATTCATTCAATAGGATTTGTATCTCATTCTACTCTTATTGTATTTTTCCATGAGTATCTTATGATATTTTATATGGTCCATGGGGATCATGAGAACTAGGATGAATTCTAAATGAATATTTTGTTTTTATATTTAGGATGATATATTTATGTATCTAATATTCAAAATACACTAGGCCTCAACATCCATGGCCTTTATTGCTGTGAATATATGATATAATCTATTAAATAATGTATATTTCAGTAATGATTAACTATACTACATGATTCATATTATTCATAAATAGTTATCGAAAAATATATTACCTATGGTAATGAGGAATATTTAGCGGAATGGTTTGCCTCATGGATGTGGGTGTGGTTAGATCTTGATTTAGTGGTTTTTGTTGTGATATGTGTTCTCTTTGATTCTATCTCAAAGCATTTTCTAAAATCATAGACCTATAATTATATTTTTCATCATGAAGATTTATTAATTTCTATAACACATATATTTTATTAACTCAATAAATTTTTTTTTGTATATAAAAATATTTCTGAGGTGAAAATAAAAAACCCACACATCTGACATAGTCAAATCAATCTATCCGGTTTAGGACTGTTGAAATTATTCATTCGTCCAGTACAACCGTTGATGTTTTTTATTATAAAATAGATTAAAAATATTTTACAATAACTAGAAATTGTAATGTAAATAAAATTTAATGATATTTTTATATTCTTTCATAAATACACTTGATTCCATACTTCATTGGTTTTTTGTCCTCTAGTATTCCTACATAATTACCATGATCATCCTTCCATAGCATATGATGATGTATTTAAGTGTAACTGTATTATAATTCTTCAATATATATATAGACATAGATATATAGTAATTTATTTATATCATTATTTATAAATTTATCATTTTATTTATAAAATACATATTATTTTTTAATGTTAATTAAATTCCATACTTTCTTTACAGTATTGGTACATTGGTCCGGATAAAGGGTACTTTTTTTATAAACATAGTTTAATCTTCCAAAATTATCAATTCTTAATCAATGTGATTAATACACATATCCCCCCATCAAATTTGACCATTCACAAAAAACCATAAAAATATGCCTCGTCACTAAGTCCAATTAACACATTCCTTGTTTCTTGGTTTATCATGTGCTTATATATCTATGGGGGTGGTGGGTTTGAAAATCCATCAACAACCTAGATATGATTCTTCATAATAATTATCTCGATTTCTCTACGAACATTTTTAGCAACCATTAATAAAATTTTCATTCTATATTCATCGAGTATAAATACACTCACCAAGGTATAATGAATAATAAATATATGCTTCACTATTTTATTTTAATGTAATATATATAATGAATATCATCATGTTCAGATAATATATTCCAAAATTAGTTCCCTCATCTCATACACAACAATGATAAATGGATCTACATCAATCAAAATACGAATTTGAGTGGTGAACCAAATGTAACTAATGAAAATGGAATTTTCATAGTCAATAGGATGATCTTGTTCTTTCCATCCAACCATTAATTTAATACATTTATTTTTTCCATTAATATTTTCTGTTAGAATATCTTCATTAGAAAATTCTATTTTTCTTAGACGAAAGTTTTACAACAATTATTATTTTCATAGTATGAATATTGAAAAAATATTGGTCCCTTCGATTGGTATCATCAACATACAGAGTGACCTATTCCTCTTATACATTGGGAGGATCAAAATGGTGAGAAATATATTGTTCCTCAAGATAAAGAGAATCAAAATGTGGAGAATCCATTATCTGAAGATTTATATGATCATATAATTTATATTACATAATTTTAATAGTGGAAACATATTACTATGAGGAGAAAATTTGTATAATTTTTTTAAATAACTAGATTATTGAAATACCATTAATTATTAAAAGGATGAACGAATTTTACCCCTCAATTGAGTGTAATAATATCCTCATTGTGGTATCCTTGGACATAAAATATTCCGTATACATTGAGACCACAATAAAATGCTTGTAATGTCTCTAATAATGGGTCATCCTAAATGAAATTGATATCTAGCCCTTCAGTGATTTGGGACAAAAATAGAACAATTGACCACATTCTTCAAAATCAAGGACCTAAAATACTTTAATTTCCTTTGATAAATTTTCAAAAAGGTTTTATTTGTACCCATCCTTATGAAAATCCACATTCCTGAATCCATATTTTTATATTTTAACGAAACTTCTACTATCAACACACTTGCATTAATAAAAGAACATTGAATATTTTATAACCAAAAATCCCATTTTTATACAGTGATTAAAATGTATGAAAGAGTCATATAAGTTGTATATCTAACCTTTCTAGTATATATATGCCTCATTTGATCATAAGTGTAACACCAATATCTTTCATGGTACTATAGTCATTATATTATTTTGTTTAAAATGTACAACCATAATTATGTTATCATTATATGTTAATACATGAAAACATGGTCCCTTGGATAGCCATAGATATTATTATGATATTGAATTTAGATTTTTAAAGGAATTCATAATAATATGGCCTCGACAAAATCCAAGAAACTATAGATCATGAGTATATGATATCCATAATTCGTCTATTTATGAACCTAAATACTTAAGAATTATATAGCGAGTTTCAATATTTGAAACCAAAACTAAACAATTATGTAAATTTTATAGGTGATCCTACTCAGGATGTATAATGGTATTTTTGAAAACCCTTATTCCAGAAATTACATCAACCAAAATACGCAAATTCTGATGAGATTTTCATAGACCAATGCACCTTACATGACATAGGTAGGTGGAACAGAATTCACGAACTTATTAAAAAACTTATAACTCTATTATAAATCCTTTTGGTTATATTTTATATTCATATACCCTCTAAAAATATTATTATACAATTCAACGGGGTACATACATCTATAATGTGAAAAAACAATATCCTGATCAATCTAACCACGTGAACCATAAAGTGAACTATCACATTAAAGAATGATTTTGTGAGTAACTCATCTAATTAAAATGATGTGATAAAAAATTGCATTTATACACTTGAAAACATTACAAGGTCTATAAATTTACTACATATATATTTGATAAAGGAGAAAATCGTGGTTAATTTATGCTTTGAATTTCTATGAAAAATGAATCATAAATCTATAGATATTAAATCATGTATCAAAATTTGAATTTCATATGATTCAAGGACAATAAAAAAAGGAATCCAAGGATATGATATTCATGTTATTTTATAAATACCACAACGAAACCATTACATCTATCCAAAAAATTCCAAACTGATAACTCTCTTTCCAAGATAGATTATAAGTAATTGGAGGACGATAATTACACAATAAAACCTTCACATGTAAAACATATCCTCATATCATCATGTCACTCATGAAAAACCTATCCTTAATTCAATAATTTTGTATTTATGGAGCATTTATTAAGGAGAAAATAGAAATCTAAAACATATTTTAATTAATTTTTATAACATCAGGAAAATAAAAAAATTATAAATAATTATATTTTGGTAATTTAAAAATGAAACTGATCACTCATTAAAATTGCTTTTTGTATGGGTTTTCAAATATTCATCACCAAAAGTTGTGATTATATCATTAACATTCCCAATAATTTTAATCCTTATAGTATATACATTTTTATAACATATTATGAATTCTCATATTATTTTTTCAATCACGATTTTAACTTTTATCATTATCAAAAAAAATTGGTTCCCATGGAAAAAAAACTTTCTGGAATGTCTAAACCATAATGACTTTGTAACTTGTTCAAAAAATTGTACACCATAGAGTTTATTTATTTATATATCTGGAAAAATTATCATAAGAAGAAATTACATTTATCATCTCACAAAACATGGCCCTCAAAGTGAAATTACTATGTTTATAAGAATTCTATGATGTATCTCCATAATAACACAATAATTTTATATTATTAAATAATGGAGACAAATAATAATCAGTACCCTTAATTAGTTGTTTTGGAAAAATTATATTTAGAGAAAACATAATATATGTTTTCTTCAATCATAAACAGAGTGGAAGGTTAAATTATACTAGTTTAACTTGACATGTACTATGGGTGATATGATATACAGAAAAATTATTCTATTCGTATATATATTGCACAATATGATGTTTCCATAGCACATTTAAAAATCCTGGATTGTTATGATGAATTTTCCCCACATTGCAATGACTATAGTGTGATGTTTTTTTATATCTTGATTTTTGGAACAATATTCCATTTAAATTGACCTAAAGTCCCTTCACTTACATATTGGTTCCTACAAGAATTGATTTATTGGAAATTTCCATACAATTTTTGATTCATATGATTCAACATTCTAGAACAAACATTCTCCAAAATGTAATCAATTTAAGTGATTCATGTTACATACAAAAAAATATATTTTTTAATTTGGATTGGATGTTTTTATATTAGTGATCATACCCATTGAACATATTATTTGATAATAATCATATTATCATTAACGAATCACATTATCATCTGGTGTTATATCATTCGTGAGAGAAAGTAGTTTTATAAGGCTGTTTCCACTTCATCTAGTTCCAGATTTTACATTATATATCTTCGTTATGACTACTAATGTTGAAAATTTAGTAGAATCAACATATAACGAAAAAAATTCATAGATATATAACTTCAAAATAGCTCTTTTGTATAATGAAGTTCATCTTCAATAATAATTATTCATTCCGTAATATGATCATCATCATTATTTGCATTTTTTATTACACCCTATCCTTGATCATTCTTTTATTTAATTATTTAATTATTTAATTAAGTTTATGTGGATGTTCAAGTTTATTTTACAGTGTGTATTTTGAAATATGCGGATTCCAACATGTTGTTTCAATTTTCCCTGGTTAGGGTGCATTCTTTTGGGATACACTCTATGGATTTTGGATGAAAATGGAGTTTCCTATTAATTTATTATCATGTGTTATTTCTAGAATGGTCTTATCATTGTAGAGACATATCTGGATGATGAAAATAAGTAACCTCATGGCCTTATTGGTGTGTATATGACCTAGTGCGCTTCTTTTGAACTATTAGAGGAGACTATTCAGCAAGTGTATGATGGCCGATTACATAATTGTGGACATGGTTTTCATAGATTGAACACATACTATCAAACTATGTGGTCATCATGTATGATGGTATTTTATTTCCCTTAGGGTACTCATCATTGGAACATAGTTTGGTAAATCATGTTTCCAAACCGTGTGACTTTTCTAAGTTTCTAAAAACATGAAATTACACTTTCCCCTATTATATTTTTACTTGATTTAAACTACCTCCCTTTGAAATCATATTTTGAACTAAAAGGGGATCCCAAACCCATTTACATTGTCTCCTCATACTTCATTGATTCTTTTTTCACCTTTTAAGTTTGTTTTTTTGGATTTATTGTTGTTTTCCCCCATATATCTTCTTCCCCTCTTTAATAATATTTTTTATTTTCCCCTTATTGGAAATACCCTATGGTTAAGGTTATCTAATATTTTATTTTATTTTGATTATAGTGTGTGTGGTTTACTCTTTTGGTCTTATTATTCTTACATTAAATGTTTTTTTTTATCATTTTCTCATTATTGAGGTAGGTGTTTCCATTCATTATCATTCTTGATCACTATATATGATGATTTATTTTCCAATAAATTTCACAATATTGTTCCTTATTCTTGTGATCTATTGATATGAATTATTAGGCCTCAACGTGTTGGTAATTTTTTTTAGAGTGGGGTTTTCAAGGGACTTTTATAATTATGCCTATATGTTTCACGTATATATATATTTTATGTATTCGATAAAATTCAATGTGGTTTTAATTATGGAATTTCTTATAATTAAATGGTTATTTTAATAGATTGATTATGGTTTAAATCAACGATGTTTGTGAAATTATGGTTTGATCCGGTATTTGGTGCCTCTTATGGTTTAATATTTATGTGAAACTCATTTTGATTCTATAATTATAACCCTTTACAATTTTATGGCTATCCAAATATACTCCTTTTAATTAGGTCGTATCCATAATTTATTTGGTTGTACATGAAAATAGGTACATGTATGTAAATGGTGCATCAAGAAAAATCTATACCTTCGAAACACTAGTTGTTTTTAAAATCTTACCACCCATCTCCATCTCATTAAAATCTTTCTTCCTAATGTTTTTCTATATAGATCATATTTTTTTATGAATGGTTTATGGTTTCTATATTATTTAAAATGTTTCTATTAATTATTATTTCATATAAAAATTTCGATTTAGAAGCTTAATGTATTATTTAGTAACCACATCACTTAAATGGATTGTTTGGAATCATCCAAGCATTAATAATGTTTTCTCATTGGTGTTAGGAATATTTATTCGGTAGAAATTTGTTTGCATTGGAAATGGTTTTTGATGTGTCAATGTTAAGGACATGTTGGTACAATGTTATGTTTGGAATATATCTTTGAACTCATATGATGTGTATGAAATATTAGAACAATATAAAGGATTTATGTTTCATTGGAACCCCTTTTGATGTACTCTTTTTAGGTGGGTCTCTAAGTAGACAATGTTTGTGTTTGGCCCAGGGATGCACGGTTGCATCTGCGGGTAACATTTAAAAACAAGAATGTGATGACCTACTCACTTTTACATTATTATACTATCATAGTATTTTAGGAATATATTCATAGGATTGAGTGTTGATTGATTTCTAGTTCTGATTAGATGGATTATAACCCCCTGTATAGAGGATTTACTATGTGTATTTTTCCCCGGGTGAGTCTTGTTTCGGGAAGCTATGTTGGTTGACTACGGAGTTACACAATACAATGAATGTTGGGTCTAAAATGACTAAGTATAGGGATTTGATGTAGATATAAATATTACATATCAAAATGTTTGTACTTTATATCAAAGAACCATTGATTCTTGTTCTACTAGTATTTTTATACATTTACATATGAATTTTCCTTACACTTTTAATTTTTTTAGTTACACCCAGATGCCTATTATTTTCTTTTATTCTTCTGACATTTCATTTTAGGGAACCGTTGTCTGGGGCTAGAGTTTATTCTTCAAACACTGAATTATGTTAGAAATCCTTTTTGAAATGGAAAACAATATTTTTTTTCAAAAAGGGATTTCTAGAAAATTTTTATTGTTTCATAATATAATAAATACCATTTTTTCTATGTGTAATTTCAAAATATATAATTTGGATGGTTTATGGAAATGACATGTATGTATTATTTTGTTCTTACATACTATGTTGATTTATGATGATATCCTACTTGTACAATTCATCTTCGATAGACAATAGTAGTTTTTTTGGATTTGTTTTTTTTTCTAATTGTCGTTAGTTCGGGTAAGTTGTGTGGATTTTTCAGACTAGGAGGCCACATAGTGGTAGGTCTAGTATTTTTTTTCTTCCTTATGCCATTAGTATATTATTCACATTTTTCTTGTTTATTTATCTAAATTTTATGTGTAAATATTTCCCAACTGAGTATAGTTAGAATCCTAAACATGTTGTCAGCCTATTTGTATCGACAACACTGATCTGACCATATCATGGACATATTCATGCGTATATTACAGGTCTAACTAGGCTAGTTCATGAAAAATTTAATTATATATTTGATGTGATATTTATCATTTTTCACACTTGTAATCTAATAGGATGATCAATAAAATTTATTCTTTTCTCAACAATTAGCTACAATAAGATAATATCCATGTTTAGTATAAAATTTAGAAAATCCATCCATTACACGATAAGTCAAGTGTTCTTACAGAACCACTGTACTACATAGTCTTTAATAAAAATAGTGAAAACACAATAACTGTATTTGAGAATGGTAATATGCATGATTTTGTTCAAACTACATGTATTATTTAACATCATTCTCATAGTGACTTTCTCTAAATGATTGGCATCCATCAATATTTTATTCAAATCGATATTATTGATTCACTAATATTCATGTTTAAAAACCACAAAATATATATTGAAAATATATGAGAGTATAATCCTATAATAAGATTCATAATATTTATATACATATAGTCATCATATTTGATATAAATTTCTAATGACTCAATCTTTTTTTATAACATATAATGGAATATATTTATATGATATTTGAGTGTTATAACACATAGTTTTTTTATTAAATGTAATAAAAAATCATAAATCATTGATTTCTATAAATGGTTTTATCATAGGAGGTGAAATGTAAACATTTAAAATTGACATCACAATCTCTAGTAAATTCATATCTTCAGAGGTTTTCAATGTCATCAGATGTTGCTAGAGGTCACCTTGAACAAAAAATACTTATAAGAAATTAATATTCATTCATGTATACATATCATAGACTGTATTTTGAGTTATTATATATATATGTTTTTCTAATTTTTCAGGCTATTATTAATGGAGACTAGTCACAGATTAAAATGAGAATATAAATAAAAATCAGTCATTGGATGAACAATGTTTATCATTGTTATTTTATTTCAATACACTATTACAGAATAGTATTTTAAAATGAGTGGGTTATGATAAAATACCACACTCCTATAAATAGTTGGAAAACTAATCACATAAGCATTCACTCCCTCAATTTGGTAAAAAATTTGATATGATTTATAATATATATTTTTATAATTTTAATAGATATTTTATAACATGTCAATGGGTAAATATTTATGTTTCATAAGGAATAAAAATATATATATATAATAAAATTATCTATGATTATAAAAACATAATATAAAAAAAACATTATAGTGTAATTGTTTATCAATGCACATGTTTCTGTTTTTGGGAAAATAAATCAAAATATCTAGTTTAAATCTCAATATGGAATTCTAGTCATTTTACTTTTCACTAGTTGTGTTTTTATATATTATAGATGTTAATGATATAAGAGGTACAAAAATATAAAAATCGACCATATTATTTCATATATTATGGGAATATTTATAATTCCCAAGATATTTAAAACATTAATAACTTGGATACCACTATTATAATTTTCATTTATTTAAAATGAAACATTTTAATCATCCATGAATATAATTTCATTCTCCAAAAAATAACAAAAAAACATATTCCTTAAGGTATGAACATAATATCAAATTTATAATACATAAATTAGTCTAATTGATATGTAGAGGTTTGGTTTCTAAAGATAAAAAAACAAGTCTATATTTCCTAAATAACGATGATATTTTACCTTAACTAATTCAATTTATTTATAAAATAATCCACATAATATAAATTTATAATAAAATTACAACATCAAATGTAATGACCTAACCAACCGAGGCAAGCCTAGGCGATGCAAGGCCAAGCCACCACTAACACAAGAACACCTCTAATAGGCCATAGTGTGGAATATAGCACCAAGAATGTATATCACACCCATGTGAGGCCATATCCAATAGTACCTATATGAACACATCCACAACCATCTAAATTAAAAAGTAAAAATTAATATTAAAAATAATACAAATAATTCATGCATACATTTTCATATAACAAAATGTGTATGATATTACTTGAAAGAGATAAAATAAAAAAATAAATTAACACAAAAATAAACTACAATTGATTTAAAAATGGTCAGTATGAGGGGAATTCTATCAATTGAATGATTTATACACCCCTCAGTTTTTTCGGACCAAAACAATGATCTACCCATTATCGGTCCCCTAGTGATAATGAAAGAAGAATTATACTATATATATGATATGATATGTATGGGAAGATACAATTTAGGGGTGAGAATAAATATACCTAGTAGAAACCCAAAAATCCCAAAACAAATGGAAGTATTTGATGGGACTCAGTTAAAATGACTATAATCTAGGGGAGAAGTCCCAAATGAGAGAGAATACTCCATCAGGACCACCCTTAATCTATGCAAGTATAGTCATCTCAACACCCCTAGTATTCCAATTATGATGAATCATAATTTTATATCTACGAAAATATCCAATACATACTCTTAATAGACACTAATTCACATTATCCTCAAGCATTAAACCATCCACAAAACCTAGTTCTAAGATTAAATTGTTACACTATTAAACAATTATTCTTTCCATGTGCCTTGATATTCCTCATGACATGGATTTAAGGGATTACAGAGACTAGGAATCACTAAAATAATGTCACATCCCTTCCATCCTGGATGGAACTCAACCAAGCGTAGTCACATCATCAATCACACCTCTGACATCCCAGATGGAACTTGTTCGAACACTTGATATATATCACCAGACTAAGAAATCCACGATTACATATGTTTTGTTAATTATTTTTTAGGGAAATTTAAATGGATGTTTCAAAAAAAACTCACATAGTGACCTAGTATATTTTCAATAATAGATAGGGGATTACTCCAAAATCTAATAGAGGATACTACAAACCCTATTTGAAACATGGATCATAAAAGGGTATCTCACCATAAAAAATATAGAACAAATTTCAAAGAAGATAATTGAATATTTCATAATGTGGGTTATTCGAATTCCATAAATCCAACCTAGGTAAAACACTTTGGTAACAAACTTTTTTGGACATAGTGGAAATTCATCTATGTTATAGACACTATTGGACTACAAAACACTATGAAACATCAGATCATGATACCCATATATGGGGAAGTTCCCTAGGCTCACTAAGGGATACATAACCTATTAGAAATAGACTCATTTATAGGAGATCTAATCCAATGTAAATATTGGTCATAATGATACCATAAATCACATTGAGGGAAACATGAATGTATATGAGGATTGTACGAGAGATCTTAGAGGGTTACATTATTTAAGTCATTGAGTCAGTAGTCAATGAAGAATGAGACAACTAACTATGCAATATAAGAACAAACCCATAATTGAGAATCATGAATCATCCAAATAAGGATAAAATTACAATGATGGGGGACTGATACGACACCAATCCATAAAAAGAAATACCAAAAGAACTCATTTAACCACTGGTGGTCTAAACATCGCTATCTAACACAACCAACAAAATCACCTCACATCTAATCTCTAAATCCAAAAACTTAGAAAACATAAAATAAATTATGGAAAATTTATTTGGATACATTACTCATGGGCCTCCATACATTTGTTGATGAATGTGTTGTGGGATAAAAAATCTCTAATGGAAGTATTGGAGGTGTGTCTATAGGAAACGGCATGTCATTTGACACCGGCCACTATACATGTCCCCATTGATACATAGAATGAATAAAAAAATACACAGCACGTAACAAATTACTCATGACATGTGACCCTTCCCATGCCATGTTTCCATTTATGTGTTACTCAACCGATATTTGAGTACTCTGGCTGTAAACATCCACATAAACATGTCCTATGAAATAAAAGGATTGTCCATATCCCTTGGAAAAATTACTTGGTCTCACTACATAATGTGTAACACCAGTACACAGTGTGTAGACCTCAAAAGTGTATATTCCATTAATGGGAAGAACACAATGCATGTTCAGTAGTATAACACACCTTCTGTTCAGAAATCCCGAATTGGAATCTTTTCTGAGACTTATGAAACCAATGATATTCAATAGAGAACAAAATTATGATACCCATGGGGACCTATAAGTCATCTAAGGTATATAAAACCATAAAAATACATTAAATTTGTATATGTATTTAATGATCATAAATATTCAACATCATGGACAAACTCTAAAGCTTTCTGCAACAAATTCTATATGAAACAGGATGATGCTTGATTCAGTGATGATCAGAATCATAATGGGTGCTCGATGGGTCCTTCAATCCTCAGTTTGAAATTGAGTTCTCCATCGCCACGGGAGAAAATAATCCACTACCATATACCATGCATATAATATAAAGCATAATTATATATATCAAATAATTTTACTAAATTAATAACCTCCACTCAACACAAGAAAAATGGTTACTACCATAGAATAATCGATGATGAAAAATTTTATGTCTTTTTAAGGTAAAACCCACATTCTAATCTGATCCACAATCTGAAATATTTAATGAGAGTATTCAGTCAGGATTTATTCATCTTTTTAACGAATAAATTCACATGCATGACTGAAATACATTTAATACTATCAACATAAACGCTTTGGGGCTCTTCAAGCCCCAAAATTACATGCTTACTCAGATCCAGGCTTCAGAAGTTTTCGTAAAAATATTAGAAATTCATACATGTTACATTCTATATTACTACAATCTCCAAGATCTCATGTACATTCAAACCAAATAAGAATGTCCTCTAAACAAGAGAGATAGATGAGCACACAACTAGATCTCCCACACCAGAAATCTCTCTTGAATGTTCTTGTGTTATCACAAACATGCACTAAGGGGAACCAAAAAACCCATAGAGGGGTTTCATTGAGAGGATCATAGATTAACATTGTTTCCTTGTAATGAAACAAACATTCATATTCAAGGTCACTAAACTAACAATGATCATGATTCTAGCATGTTTATTTTCAGCTTTGGTAGTTGGGAAACACATGAAACATGATTAAACATTCATCAATGGTTATAGAGGAAAACCATAATAGTAACAGAAAAGATAACAGAATAATGGGTTTAAGAATACCAAAGATATATTTCTGACAATGCCAAATCTTTATAACCCTCGATGAGGTGATTTATCACAGAAAAAAAGGCCTCATTATCAATCTATGAGGCTACCAAAATGATTACCAATGAATTATGCTACTACCAACCACTTAATGGGTGTTTATACAAGGAAATAAACCCCCCATTCCCCCGATATTTCCATGAGACTGGTGTCATTGAAAAATCATAGGAGGTCGGTATAATCCTCCCATTCGTTAAAACCATCAAGAAAGTGTCTATAGAATATTAATCTATATGAGACCTTGATAACATAAAATAAAATCTGTACCTACCTGAAATGCTAAAAAATAATAGATAACCAACCATATTTTGGTGGTACACTCCACCAAAATCAACCATATAGTACAGTAGTAAAAACTAAATTGCTTCATCATAGTATTCCCTAACATCCGATGAAGAACATCATTTCATGCATTTGTTACTCCACACACACCTGTGGGTGATTCTTAATAGAGAACTAATATTAATCTTCCTAGAGACCTCTTGTAATCCTATATGTGAGGAGACCCATATCATAGAGTGGACCTTCAATATCCTGAACTAATAGTTTATATACATTCTGTAAGGTTGATACTTTCTTAGTATGTCGAGAACTATCCTCAACAATCTAACATACACAATTGTTGATCCTTAGTATAGTAGGATGTCCGAAAAATAGACTACATATAACCAATCCAATTTGAGTTTAGGATATATTCCATTATACTTACCCAACAGGGCATCCAAGGAACTGAAATATGTAACTATAAACCCAATATAAACTACACTCAAACTAGGAGCATGTGAGAACCTGAAAAGAGGCCACATATCAAGAACTATATTTATCCAAGCCTATGCCAAAATAATTTGGTTAATATCGAGTGTGGAAACTCATCAATGATAGTGACATGATCTTTGGTAAGTCAGAAAAACATAAACTTATGAACATATTCCTCCTAGGTGAGTAACCAATGGTATCCCAAAAGAAGTTACTAGGTCTTACAAACACATTCAAGACCTCCAAGTGAAATAAAACTCACAAAAATTTACAAAATCATTTTAATGAAAAAGTTAAGTGATAATTTTTCCTCTGGTTTCACTACGATATGAATAGAGAATACACATAGTAATAATGGCTCATGAATCTATAATAACATCAAATGAGGTAATGTTGTCTAATGTCATACCTCAAACAAAACACTAACTTCCTTTTTAGAAGACACTTCTTCTAGAATATCATCCCTTCCCTTTCCCCCTAGTTCACTATAGCTAGGGCCTGCTCTGACAACTCAACACACCAACAATACTTAAACTCACAAGTTAGAGGAACTCAAATATTACACCTCAAAACTATCCACTTTGGGCAACTAGGTCACACACACATGGTTTTTTATCATGTAAATAATTCGTCTTAGTGGAGGAGGAATCCCTAATTCCTTTTAGTTCAAAACCCTGTCAATCATCCCCTATATTATGTTTCACATAAATATAATCTCACAAATATATATTTTAAATCTTCTAAAAATATAGAAACTGTATATAGTGTATCATGAAACTCTATATGAGCTTATGTATTAAAACCCTCTATTGACTATAACCGTGAAGGTCCCTATCCACAAGAGCCCTAATCCTTTCTTGGACCATCATTCATTAGTGTTGGTGGGAAAAAATAATTGATCCATACAACTCCTGCATATCTACCATCTCCTATGTGACATCCACTGCTCGGTGTTCCTTGGTAAAGGTGATACCTCTACCTCAGCGGTTTGATTTTATTCTATATAACTTCCACTTGATGGATAGGACACTCACATGTGAGATGTTTTTACCCATCACAAGAATAAAATGCCTCATCCATAGAGCACCGACCTGCCTTCAATGTATGTATAAATGATGGTGCCTCCTACATCACACACATGATTTCATCTAGTCTATATCATCCTGGAACATAGGTGATACCTTCCATAGAATCCCACGATATGGTTTTGATCCTAGCGTACAATCATCCAGCACCAACAAATCTATCCATAACTCAGTTGGGAAAGTCATGTCCACCTAAAACCTTGGTGTTCAATTTATATTCTCATCAATGATTCGATGAACTACCTAACATCGACTATGAAGATAAACTACTTTGTGGAAATACCCATGCATGGAGACCTCATCCTTCAAGGGGTCATACCCTCAACATGGGTGTTCAATCCCCGTAGTTTATCATCAAAGAATTATACTGAATGAAAAAATTATTTAAAATGGTCAAAGAGTATATATTGAGAGAGGAATCAAAAGTTAAATAGAACACACACCCTATTACTATATGATGTTTGTAGACATTTTTTCCTTACAAATAGTGTCTGAATGGTTTGTGTCAACAAGGAGGTTATTAGAGTCTAATTGAATCGATACATTGTATGCCACAAAATCAATGGACTCCCTAGCCCAAAATCGAAACTCTAAACAGTTAAACACCGTTTCCATAATTCCAAAACCAATCACACATCTAGATAACTGACAAATATATGGTACTAAGGAAGGTCCTTCTCTAATACCCTCTATAGAGACTTGACCAACTAAGGCCTATTGGGATGGTGGATGGTAAAGCCGCCACATCCCTAATCCAACATTAAACAGAAAGGTGCTAGTGAATTTCACCTAGTAGGTATATCACAGACATGTGATGCCTTAGAATATAGTACAAGTACACACAATCCCACATTCATCTCTATGAAATGGAGCAAAAATATTAGTCAAATTGTTACAAAAAATACATGAATACATTCATATCCCACATGTATAGTACACAGGTACACTAAAGTGATATGATTGAAAAATATAACACCAAAAAAGGAAAATGAAAAACTGTATAACTTCCTCATCCAGATGGGATTGGGATCAAAAGAATGATATATATAGTCCTCGAATTGTTCTATCAATAACTATGTCCCCCCACTCATATTCCCCCATGGAAAACACTATTAAACCTAGGGTATACTGAATAAATAACAAGGGTAGTAAGATTGCATATTAGGGTTTCTACAAAAATTTATAGTAGGTTGACCAAACTTCAAAAAGAGATTAAGTAATAGGTGTTAGTTAACACTTCCAAAATAGATAGGAGACCACTACTCAACTATAAAATGATATTAATCTCATCACCCACAAGTATTTTAAGATATATGACACATACTATAAGGACTCCCATAATATCATAGATATACCCATTATATTGTATATGTATCATGGTCTGCAACCATACAACACCCAACATCAACTAGCTCATAGAACAAATGGTAAATCTCATTGAGGAGTTCCCCATCCACGAAACCTATTATCTATGATGGCATGAAACATAGGGATACCACACAATAAACATCAATAATCTCATGACACATCATTTTCATCCCAGATTGAACTCAACCAGGAGATCTCACTCAATTGGGTACACCTATAAAGTCCCAGATGGAACTTGTTTAGCTAATCTTTTAGTATCATGAGAAATATGTAACCACCTTTCGAATTCTAGTGGTCGCTACTTTAAAGGGAAGTATCATAAGATATCTCCAAAAAATACACAATGTAACCAAGTAGATCTCAAAAAAACATATAGGGGACACTCATATGACCTCTAGGGGAGGCATTGAACACTATCAAGAACATGGTATTTTTAAAGGTTATCATACAACAATCAAAATATAGAAAACAATTACCAATCATAGGATCGTCACACACACACATAGTGTTGCAAACACCGACTCCACAAACCCCACATTGGGAAAACACCTCAGTTGAATGTCATAGTAAATTGTGAGGGTTTATAAGAGATACACACTCCATTAGAATACTAGCCCATTATAAATATCAGATCTTGATACACAAATGGGGGTTTAGTGCCCAGGGCTATCTAACGTATCTTTCCCCTACAAAAACAACCTTTAGGAAAGAAATTTTTATATTGTGTAAATATTGGTAATTTGGATACCAAAAATCCCACTGAGGAAAACACATAAAGACATGGGGATCACTCATGGAATATCAGAGGGACACATGCTCAAAGTCAATGACTCAGTCATAGAAGATAGATGAGTCAAATCATTCTATAATACATGAATATACCCACAATACACAATCTCAATGCTGCCATATAGGGATCAAACTACATTAATGATGGTATGATGGTAGAGAGAACCCTCAAATGAAAATACCAAGGGAAGTCACTTAATTTCAGAAAGTATTAACATTTCTAAATGGGGTGACCCACAACATCACCACACATCGCATCTCTAAATAAATAATGTGGAAAAAATTGTGTACCGAATTAAAAACTACTAATGATGTGATACTTCTATGCCTTTAATCCAAGTCGTGAAGAGGGATATTCATGAGGTTAAAGACTCTAAGGGAAGTACATGGTGCGTACCCTTAGTAGACGACATGAATTTAGACAGTGTCGCTTGGCCATGTCCCCTTTAGTATGAAATGTATATAAAATAAATATATGGAATCTACCCCATACCACATGACACGTGACCTCATTCATGTACCATTTTCATGTCCATGTAACTCTACTGGTGTCTGTGTACTCTGGTCGTGCACTTACACATGACCGCGTCCTTTGACATGGCCAGACTCGCCATGTCCCCTGTTCATATGACTTGGGCTCACTACAAGCCGTATACCCCCATTACATTGTGTGTTTCCCTGAAATGTTTATAATCCCATAATTGGAAGAACAAATAGCATGTTCTCCTTCACTACATGTCATGTGATTGAAAATATCTAATGGTAATCTCCTCCAAGCTACCTGAGACCCCTCGTTTTTCACATGAAACCCAAAGATCGACTCCCACGGGGTCCCTGGTAGTTGTTTAATTGAATTAAAACAATAAAAAATCCATCAAATGTGTATTGGATGTAAATATCATAAATCTAGCTACCTTATGGAGAAATGGTGAGTCTTTAGGTCTAAAATGACACCATAGGTGTCCTTATCCCTGATTTGAGGATGATCGACAACAATAACCAGGCTCGATGATGCCTCTTGTCCTTGATAAAACCATAGGTCATCCATCATTGTGGAAGGAAACCACCCTATCCCTTCTGTCACACGTGAATCAAAAATGGGTAGGGGTTTATTAAATTATTTTATTAAATTAATAACCTCCACAAGACACCCCCCAAAGGACGTTATCATTCAGTACCCGAGGATGGAAAACGTTATATCGTTCTTAAGGTAAAACATGTATTAATAACTCAACTATTGTCTTAGATTTATGTTCTGATACTCTACATATAATTTATAATAAATTTTATATTTGTAGTGTGTGAATGTGATTTAAATATAGTAAATATTTTTAATATCATTACACAGAATCTCTTCGGGGCCCGACATCATGTTTTGACTCAGCAGCAGGCTTCAAAAAGATTTATGGAAATATTCCAATGTATTACACATGAGAAACATGATTCCCCACCAAAAAAATATTAAATTTAATCAAAATTATTTATATAAATATCATATAACCCTTTGTACACTTGTTTTTTGGATTCAAATTTATTTATTGGGTAATATTGGATTCTTTTAGGTGTTCATATTTATTATCAAATTATAATATATAGATTTCAAAAAAAAAGCATTTAAAAAAGAAAAAACCATGTGAAATAAGAAAATTATAAAGAGGGTTTTTTAAAATTCAATAAAATGAAAAAAAATCCATTGTTATGATAATAAGTTAGTGTAATGAAAATAAAAAAATAAAAAATAAAAAGAACAAAAACTCATCATAACAAGGGGTAAAAAATTGAGCAGAAGAAAAAAATTCTTTAGAGAAAGTGGAAAACATTGATCATAATAAATAAACAAATGAAAATGAAAAAAATCACAAAAACATTTCAAAAACATAACATATATAAGATGAAAAAACAAGGTAAAAAAGAATCTAAAAAATTAATGATTAATTGAAAACATGTGTAGAGAAATGTACATGGAATTTAATTTTTAATTTGGTTGAATAACTCAAATAAGGAGACTTCATAATTCCACAATCAAAAAAGATTGTATGATGCTAGGATTTTAGATCTAAGTTGGGGTCCTTTTAGAATTGGGGAAGAGGTTTTGTTAATGCTAGAAAAAATCGATTATAAAATATAAATTAAAAGCACCAAAAACTAAATAGGTAGAAAAAACCTTGGATTTATCACCACAAAAAAGGTTTTGATAATTCATAAATTTAAATGTGCATTCCATTTTAGCACTGGTAAATGTGTATTTCATGAGTTCATAATACATGCCAGATAAATTTTTCTTTTATCAATGCATGATATAACGCTGATGAATACTAGTAGAAAATAAAAACAAAATAAAATTTACCAATTATAATAAAGTATAAAATATATAAAAATAAATATTTTAAATTTATTAAAAATAAAAAACATTAAATATTATGAAAAATTATATAGGAAAAAAATACTATAAATAGTTTATAAAATAATAATAAATGTATTTATAGATTTGAAATATTATGATAATTGTATTTATATTATGATAAATTAATAATTAACAATAACAATCATTGTCATATAATTTTTACATTTTATAAATTATATATATCAAAGTAATAATATAAATGAATAGATTTTAAAATTAAAAAAAATAAAAACTAAAAATCATAATGAAATTTAATATATTTAAAATAAATTCGTAATTAAAAATGAATAGATAATAACTCAATATTGATTTTAAAATATAGTAAAATAAAAATTTTAAATATTATTTATGTAAACTGAAAACTTAATGAAAACATAATATATTAATAAATTGAATATATATAAATAAATATTAAAAATACATAAATTAACGAAATATGAAATCAATGAATATTAATAATAAATAGATGAAGTAGAAAATAAAATTGAAGAATTATTGAAAGATTAATATATATTAGCAAGTGAATAAATATCAAAAATGAATAATATATAACAATATTAAATGAATTAATTTAAAATATTAAAAAGGAGTTTGGGATTTCAATTAATTAAATTACATTAATATTAAAAATGAATAAATATGTAAATTAAATATAATAGAAAATAAATTTATAAAAAAAGGGATTAATAAGTGAGAACTCATTATTAATGAGTAAAAATTAATTTTAAAAATAGTTAAATGAGACTATATGAAAATACAAATTATTAATTATTAATTATATAAATTAGATACAAATTAAATGTATTAAGTATTAAAATTCAAAATTTAATAAATAACTACGAAATTGTAATATACACCAAAAATATTTAATGAATAAATAATAAAAATTTATAAATTATTGAAAATAATATAAATTGAAAAATATTTAAAATTATTACATAACATCATATGAATAATTATTAAAAATTAATACAATATAATTATTATAAATAATTATTCTACTAAAATTCATTCAAAGAACATTTATTATTTTCATTAGATGATTCTATTTCGAACTTATTAATCCAAAATTAAAAAATATTATCCTTTTTTTCATTTGTATTTGAATTTTAACTTAAAATAATCAATTAATGGATAAATTCCATATTTTTACTATCTTATTTTTAATATAAATAATAAATTCAATAAAAATTTAAAATTTTGGTTTGATTTTATATATTAATTTCAATGAAGAACGATTTTTTATTAGGTTAATTTATTATATTTTTTGTAGATAAATAATTTCTTTTAATTTTTTTGGAATTATGATAAATTTCTTGTTCAAGGTGTAGAAAAACCAAGTAAATAATTTTTAAAACTCTAGAATTATTATTTTTCATATGAGTTATAGTGTTCTAATATATACATAGAATGATATAAAATTTGATATATGGGTGAAAAGGTTATATTCAAATTCATTTTCGGTTGTTTTTCATTAAAAAAAATGAATATTTAAAAAATTCTATTAATTTAATTTTATAATAATTATTATGTTAGTTAATATATAAATTTTTAAAAAACCATATTAGTTTCCATGTGGCTGATATATAGTCGAAACTACCAACCATTTTCTATTTATGTGTCATTTATCATTTTATTGTAACATTCATTACCCCTATATTGGGACAAAATATTGATATAATTGTAATTTTCAAAATGGTTAATAATGGGAAAATTAAAAGGTAAGGGTGAATTAATTACTTAAACATGTAAAACATTTATTGGATGAGAGGATTTAGAATCATTCTAATATTAACATAAAAATATATCAAATTTAAATCATTTTTTTTGGAAATGTAATTTAAATTAATTTAAAAAATTAAAAAAATCCATGAGTTCCCCTCCCCTAACATTAAATGGGAACCTCGTCTCCTATTTTCCTCCCACATTTTATGAAAGAAAACTCTACCGACCCCTCTACAAATAAATTTTAAACATACCAACCAACATCCTAGAGGCCTTGTCTTGATCAAAAATCAATTCATGGAGTGATTTAGGTATAATCTTAACGAGTATGTTCAACGAAGAGGAAGATAAAGAGCACACTTTATGAGTTACACTTGAGGTAAGGGAAAAATTTAATTAAAAAAAATTATAAATATTTTCAAGTTTAAATTTATAAATATCTTTATTCCATGTCTATTTTTTGGATTGTCTTTGGACTGATATAAAATAATTATAAATGGAATTTTATGTCTTCTTTTTCCGTTTTTCAATGTTTTTCAGAATAAATAAATTTATATAATTTTTTGACTCTCTTTACATAAGGGAAAATAATTTTTCCATTTTATCCTAAATGAGTTTAATAGGGTTTATCATTTTACTCTATCCATATATGATAATTTGATTCCTTTATATTATTCTATAATTTCTTCAATGGAAAACACTCATTTCATATGTTTCGGTCAATTTCAAAAAAATTATTAAATGGAATTGATATTAAAATATTAATAAATTATTTACATCTGGGTTCTCCAAATATTTTATTAATTTTTTAAGGTTTCATATTTTAAGATTATTGTTATTGTTCTTAGGATTTCAATATATTTATGTGTGGTACTGTTCTTAACTAATGGTTGGTGGTTTTGTTATATCCCAAGGACTAGTGGTTCTGTTATCAACAAAGGATGAGTGGACACATTGTAAACCAATGATGGATGGTTCTATTATAAACAATTATTTAATGGTTTTATTATAAAACAAGTTGTGTTGGTCACATTATAAACCATTTATGTCCTGGTTTGTTATATCCCTCAAATTTATTTTAAATTTATTATGTTCTCTAGAGAGTTGTTATATAAGTATTCCATATTTTTTATTCCATTTAAGAGAGAGATATTGAAAATTATGTCCCATGATTACAAGATGGTTTATTTATACTTTCTGTGTTTTTACATAACTCACATGAATTATAACGGTAATATAATGAGCTTATGTTTAAAAAAATTTATTTGGTAAATCATATGGGTTAAATGTATAATTTTTTCAATTTTTTTTATTTGGATTTCCATGATTTAAATGAATATCATAAGTGTTTTATTATTCCTTTAATATTTTTTATGAAATGATTTTTGAAAATTATGTGGAAGAGATGTTGGTATCCGAGATAAATAAATGCATATTTTTTCACAATGTTTATTTTTTAAATGTTAAATTATTTTAAATATTTATTGAATAACCTTTTAATTTCTATGCATTTATATTTCTATCATAGATATTTTTATTCCCAAATAATATTTTGAAAAATTATTGATAGGGTTTTAAGGATGAGTATGGACGAGTATGAGATGGTGATGAATGTTTTGAAGATATTTCATATAATTAAACCTCGTTATATTTTACATGATTCAAAATAAGGGAAATATAAATAAAATTTGGAATGTAAACATTATGAATTAATATTTATTTATGTAATAATGATGACACAATTTTCTAAAACTCTAATCGATAATGATCATAAAAATATAATAGTTTAAATTATTGACTTAAAAATAAAGATTATATTATTTTTTATGGTTAGATCCTTATAATTGGTATCTTTGGGAAGGTTAATATATTTTTATAGGTTATGATAATATAATTATATAACTTTAAAAGAATATAATTTATGAGTATTGTGATGCCTGCATTGACCGACAGCCAGCTTCTGACCCAGGAGGAGATTTTACTCAAATCTCCCCCTCTAAGGCTGCGTGAAGGAGGATGAATATCGGCATTGATCCGCACATCATGTCCAGAAACACCTTTATCCCTCTGAGTGGAAGACTTTGGTCAGATGAGGTGGATGAGGCTCAACATTATGATGTTGGCAATACAGGGGGCGAAGGGATTCCTAAGGCCAGTGGCGCGGTAGGGTTGCTGGATGAAGCAGGTACGGTGGTGTAGGTGGAGGAAGATTTCCAAATTAGTTGAGGTGATTATTCAATTGTAGGAGGATCCTTTGGGCATCTGGGAGAGGATGGAAAGAAAAAGAGAGTGGAGGGGAAATTACATACATAATAAGCCTAATTAGTAGAGGTTAGGCTGCTGTGGATCATAATGGTGGAGTGGAAGAGCTGCCTACTAACAACGATGCCCATAAATAGTGTAATGGTAAGGGTAAGGAAGTCATAAGAGAAAAGCAGGTAATAAAATAGCATGATATCACCACTATCCCCGGGCATGGCATGAAGAAGGGAAAAGGAGGTCAAAAGAAAAAATGGCACATTCAAGCCTTAGTGGAGAAGAAAGGGAGACCTCTGATAAGAGGTATGGTTTGATTGAAATGATGATTCTATATTGGAATTGTCAAGGGCTGGGGAACACTCGTACGGTCAAGGCCCTTCGACATTATATCCTGACCTACAAACCAATGTTTGTCAGTATTGTTGAAACTAAAGTTCTGTTAGATAACTGGAAGGTCTTCAGGTGGGACTCACTAGGATACAGTTTTGTGGCCAGCAATCAGTCTGCATCCTCTATGGATAACTTGTGGGGGTTAGTTCATAACACCCTATAGATTACTTCAAGTGACATCGGTCCTCAAAGTGTTCTAGTTAACTGTACCATTGCTGGACAGGATATTTCGTTATCAATTGTTTATGCTTCCAAATCCTATATCCGTAGGAGGGATTTATGGGAGGTTCTCAATGTCATCTCTAGGAGGATGGACACAAAATGGTTGCTTATTGAGGATTTAAATACTGTTTTGAAGCCCGAGGAAAAAACTGGAACAAATTTTAATAGTATTATTACCCTTAATATTTTTGAGTGTATTGATTTCTGCAATCTGGGTCAAGTTGCAATTTCTGGCGATGATTTCACATGGTGTAGATACACTGGGGAAGGAAAACAAGCTATCAATCTTGATAGAATATTTTTCCTTATTGATGATCAGGTTTCAGCACACTGTGTTTCCGGATTCACACTGCCTATGCACAACTATGATCACAACTCAATTGTTGTTGATGTTGAGAATCAGGTTACAAGGTCATCCCCTATTCCTTTTCGTTTCAACAGTGGATGGCTTGTGATTCCAGGCTATAGGGAACTTGTTTTAGAAGCATGTAAACTTGACACAATTGGAAGTCTACTGCAATGAATGGCTACAAAAGATAACCATCTGAAGGGGCTTCTATGATCATTGATCATGGATTCCATTTCAAAACTGGATGAGAATACCAATAAATTAGAGAATGAGTTGGCCAGAATTCCGACTGGTTAGGGGTAGCATCTGAGGGTGTCACGAGATGAAACTTCTACCCACAACATGATCGATGATCTTTTAATGGTGAGGGAAATATTGGTCAGAAACCAACTAAATGTGCATTGGCTAAAGGATGGAGAAAGAAATTCGAAGTTCTTCAATAGATTGCACAAGGAAAAGAGGGCGCGGGGAGGGAACATGGTGATTAGTATTGATGGGAATCTCTACACAGATAATAATGAGATTGAATTGGATTTGGTTGAGTACATTAAGGGCATATACTATGATAATGGTCAGTCCAGTATTCACTGTATGATGGACAACATCTTCTCCTACATTGATGATCAGTTGAATAAACTTCTAACATATTCCCCGTGCAAAGAAGAGATCAGATCTGCCCTCCTCTCTCTCAACATGGAGTGTGCCCAGGGCCTTGAGGGATTTACGAACAAGTTTTTCTTTTTTTACTGCAAAATTTTGCAGAATGATATTGAGCAGGCCATGAAGGACTTCTTCACTCATTCTTATATGCCACATGGTATGAACTCATGTTTTATTGCGCTCATCCCCAAGAAAGATAATTCCCTTGACATAATGGCCATCAGGACGATGGCTCTTTGGAATAAAATACCCAAACATATCAGTATGATATTGATGAGAAGGCTGGGTGGGATGGTTGATGGTATGATCACCATGAACCAATTTGGTTTCTTCCATGGGAGGAATGTCCAAAAGTGTGTATTCATGGCCTCTGAGAGTGTCAAACTTCTGAGAAGGAAGTCATTGGAAATGAACATTGCGATCAAAATTGACATATCCAAGGATTTTGACATGATGAAATGGGATATTCTCTTGGATGTCCTTAGGAGTTATGGCTTCTCTTCAATATTTGTGAGCATGAACCGCATTATTCTTAGTTCTACAAGGCTGTCAATCATTGTCAATGGGGTCCCGAGGGGCTTTTTTCTATGCACCAGGGGGTGAGACCAGGTGATCCACTTTCTGGAATTATTTTTGTGCTTATAGAGGATTGTATTAGTAGGTGTATCAACGAATTTGGTCAAATGGGATGGTACAAGCATATCAGGATTTGTGTGAGTGGACAGGCCCCATCTCAACTCTTGTACATAGATGACATCTTATTACATGGACAAGCTTCAAAGAGAGGTATATACTCAATTAAGGCCCTCTTCAGTCATTATGACGAGATGGCTGTCCAGGCCATTAGCTGGGACAAGTCTTCGATCATTTTTGGGAATGGGGTTTCGGTCGTCAAAAGGAACAGGACTGTAAGATATCTTGTGGTGACGATAGGATCACTTCTTTCCAATATCTTGTGGTCCCAATGTTTTTGGGAAAGATGAAAAGGCAGTATTTGGAGGCCATTTCTACTGGTATTATATATCATATGGCCAGTTGGAAGGGTAAGTCTCTATCACTAGCATGTAGGGTCTTCCTAGTGAATTCAATGATCACATTGAAGTTCATTTATTCCTTCTCCCTTTATAGATGGTCGAGAGGACTTATTAAGAAGATTAAAATCATGGTGTGAAACTTTATTTTGATTAGGACACTGCATGAGAGGATGCTGATTAAAATTGCATAGAAGGAATGTATAAAGCATTTGGAGATGGGGGGGCCTTGGGTTAAAGGACATTCGCACCATCAATGATGGTTTGGTTGGAAAATTCACTTGGAACCTGATCACACATGATACTGATGATGACTTAATTTCGAATCGAATTACAAAGAGGATTATCAATGGTTATACATATTATCTTGCCTCATTGGTTTGGGTATCTCTCAATCATGCTTATGGGTGGATAGTGCAGGCTTTTAAATGGTTGGTTTGGAAGGATTCCACCCTGAAGTTTTGGACAACAAAGTGTCTCACATAGCCCATTCAGGATCTGAATGTTCCAACGGATGTAGACCCTATGTTAATCCAGGCCATTATTTCACAAATTCATTCTCATGTATTAGATATTATTGTGTAGGGGGAAATGAAATCAATTGATATGATTTTATGGATTATGATAATGTGATTTGGGTCCATGCCAAAACTAGGTAGTTTAACTGTAGGGATTTTTACAGGACAGCTTCTGGGGGTCTTACTTTTACACCGGCATAGCTTCTGCATTTCAAGGTTGGCTTCATTTGGCTTGCTAGGTTCTTATTGATATGGAGAATGTGGAAAAATAAAACACCAACAACTGAACTTCTCAATGGGGATGGCCAAAAAATGACCTCTATGTCTTCCATTTGCAGGGATGAGGAGGACTCGTTGCAGCATGTCTTCATGAACTGCAAGCATGCCAAGAAACTTTAGGATTACATTGGCTATCTATTTTGGATTGTGGTTGACACATGTAGGCTGGTCTTGAACATACTGTCTGGCATGGTGTTTGATCAATGTAGTGAGAAAATCTAGAACTTGTAGTTGGTGGTTGTTTCTGCTGTTATTGCACATATCTAGGAACCCCGTAACTACATGTTGTTTGGTGATGGACACTCCACAGTACAAAAAGGTATGATGGCTATCTATAGGGATGATTATGCAACCTCAATGGACCAGGATGGAGCTATGTCTAACACTGTTTATGATCTTAAAATTCGTTGAAATATTGGTGTTTCGGGTCAGCCGTGCAAGCCTCGAATAGTGAAAAATATTCGGTGGATTCCACCCATTGTGCCTTGTCTCAAGGTAAATGTTGATGGGGCTATGTCGGGAACACCAGGAACGTCGCGGTGCAGGGGACTGTTCCAAACATACCATGGGTTTGTAAAGGGATGCTTCCACCAGGCCATAGGAATTGGAAACACATTCAAAGCTGAAATCTAGGCCATGATATCTGATGTCAGGTATGCTGTCTGGTTTAATTGGAAGTGTATATGGCTTGAATCTGACTCCCAGTCTGGGGTTCATGCTTTGAGGACCAAGACACGTAATGTGACGTGGTTCATGCTACCACAATGGGTTGATTGTCTCCACAATGTCTTCCAAATTCACCTAGTGGTTTCACATGTTTATCGGGAGGCCAACCAGGTGGTGCATGCTCTAGAAAAGCGGGTACTTATTGATCTTGGTGGAATGTGGTCATTCACGATGCCTGATTATTGTGCCCCACATGTGGAGGCTGAGAGATGTGGGGTGTTGTACACTCAATTATGTAATAACCCCTTGTATTCTTAACAGTAATAATTTTTTAGTTAATTTTCTTAGGGCCGGCTTCCACCGGTTCCTGATCTTTTTTCTAAATAAGGGAAGTTCTTCAGATTTGGTATGTTTAGGCTTAGGTATCATGACTAAATAATGATACTAGTAGGATTATATCTAATTTTGATTATGTGGTTGTATTGTGTTTTAATTGTAATGAGATATATATTTATGTAATTAGTGAATAAATTATAGGAAACAACAAGAATATAAGAATACTGTTGTGGTGAGATCCATTCATATAACTTATGTATGTGTTGGTCCATCAAATGAAGTGGTAAAATGTATGTTTCATATTTGTTGAAATTATTCGAATGATTTTTTTATTCAGGGTCAATACATTCATTCCCTTATGATAAATTCTTTTTGAAAGTAAAAATTCCTCCTTAAGAATTGAAGTTAGTACCTTTGGAAAACAAATATAGCGGTAGTATAATGGAAAAATGAATTTATAAAGATATTACTATTATCATATCTTGAATTGCTTTACCTATAACCCCTGATGCCTAACACATTGTGGAATTTAATTTAATTTAATTTATGGATTGGCTTTTAGTTTATTTTGAAAAAATAGATTGCATAGAAAAGGATTTTTTAAAACATATTAGTGTCCATTTGTATATAGGAATGATCACATACCATTGATAACATATCCCAATAATGAGAAAAATTAAAAGAACGAAATGAATATTATCAGGCCCATGTTGTTGAAGAATATGGTATGATATTATTTTGTCTACTGAGGTAAGAACACTTTAATTTTTAGATTGGATCATTATTTTAACCATACAATTGGGATTAGATGTTTAAGGATGGGATTGAATGTTTATTAACAGTATTTGAATTCCAATGATCTTTTTTTTTGAATTTTATTAGGATCAGGGTTATAAAATTGTTATTGTTTACCATGTCTCTCAAACACACATCTTATATATGTAAATATAAGAATTTGAAAAACGTTGTCATGGAATACATACAGAAATGTGAAAAATATGGGCCATTTAATGATATGGAACATAAGGTTTGCTCATTTTTTCTATCCCATTCACTATAACATGTGTGGGGGTGTCAACCTCAGACATTGTTAGTTAATGGATAGTGCATAGATCATTGGAAAATGTGACCGAACTATGCATCCCATTATAGTTGGGTGACAATCCAACTTTTCTATCTTTCCAATTTAATACTAGAAACCATTATCTTTCCCTTGTTTCTCCATAAACCTCATCATAAACGAATTAACCTCCCATAGAATAATCCTAGGATTCTAGATTCCTCCCTAATTAGTACATTGTTTATCTTGCAGTTTATCTCATTTGATTCTTTTTGGAATGATATTTGATATGTTTTATTATTTTAACAGTTTGTCCATCCTTTTACTATGAAATCTTCAAGATGAGTCTTTTATCCTTACAGTAGGGTATTTTTATATTTTTCTATTTTATTCCATAATAGAATATATCCTAATATGATACTAGATTATGGTTCATCTGAATCTGTAATGTTGGTGGTATATACCTCTCTGTCAAGTCATGTTGTCAATATTTTTCACTGTTATACGATACTGTTGTTTTAATCATTTTTTGCAACAAAAATTGATTTTCCATAATATAATTGATCAATTTGGAATATAAAATCCCAAATAGAACCCCCATATACCAATGGAGATCAATTATCTAAATGTAATCCACCCTTTTGTGTTACAGGTATATGCCTATGGTACCCTTCAGTGTATACCTTTGATTACATATAGACCCATATAACTAGGATTAATGTTTCATTTCTATGATATGGATAGCCTTCTAAAGCCAAGGATGCCTTGGTATCACCTTGGTATATCTTTTACAATTATCAATACATGGACACCTTGGGTGCCAATTCATTATTGGTATTACATAGAAGCCTTAGTGATTCCTTGTGACCTACGGTATAAAATTTTCTTCTACTTGGAAATAATTGTTCAATCAATGAGACACTAGAAATTTACAGGTGACCTATTCATGCCCATGTGACATATTTTGATGTTGGTACAGTAAGTTGGATGAGTAATTTAGAGCCCAAGCAGTACATGGTATTTATTTCATGTAGTTTAATGCCAATACTTATTCATATACTAGTACACTATTACATTTATATTATTATATTTGACTTTTCATATACAAAATTGGTGGTGTCCTCTTGAATATATATCATTCCCTATTTGGACTATTGATTAGTATCTAGATAGACTTCATGGGTGCTAGTTGGGATAATGGATGGAACGTGACCATGGATGCATGATCTACTAATAGCACGAGATATTGGTGAACATGACATATAATAGGCTCGTGATGCCATTGGAGATAATTTTTGGCCATTTATTTATTTTTTTATTCATGTACTAAAAATTTACCTATTTACATGTATAAAAGTTAGTTTTTATAGAATCATGGAATTGGCATCATTTGGTTGGGAGTGTCGATTATTTCTATTCATTTGACATATCATATTTGGATGTCTATTTCTTACACTACCATCGTTTTTTGTTATTATCATTATTCTTCCACTATTTATTAACATCATTATACCACTACAGTATATTCTAAACAGAGCTACCATTCCTTCGAAAGACACACCATAGGCCACCACTACTAGTTTGAAGCTTCTCGAATATGGGGAGGTGTGATTTAAGCCACATGACCACTGATTTAGTTACTGTTATCAAGTGATCAATGTTGGAATCTCAAAATGTTATATCATATAATTCTCATATTTTTATTACTATTTCATGTTTCTAGAAATGAAACATGGTATGTATTGAATTTTTTAATGAACATATTCATAGGAGTGGGTACCCCACATATATGAAAATTACCAAATTTCCAAGGATATGAATTGATGTTATGGATCATTCCAATTATGGTTATGATTATTTCAACATTGGGTGACATACATGGATTGCATAATTGATTGTTATTGTAGAATTTATTCTTACCCCTGGACTGATATATCAAAGTTTAAGTGTCTCACACATCCTTATAGTGACATGAGTATAGTTATGTCATACATTATTCCATGGGATACTTACCTAATACATTCATTATCATTTCATATTATTTTTTAATTGATAATTATATATGATATTGTGTTAACTTTTCGCGTTGGAAAAATATTATAGGAATCATTAATTTGTATCCATAAACCTAAATGGTTTTTTAATATATAATGATTATTACACATTAACTATCTAGTTTTAGTGTGTTTGAGTCCTGGACCTTTTGAATAATGATATATATTTTAGTTAGATATAATTACAATTTAAAAATTACAGTTTAAATAGTGTGTGTTTCTCTATATATTGGGAATGGGGATCTAACTACTTAAAACAATACAAATTTTTGGTCATAGTTATATGTAGAACCATATGCAACCTACAAAGAATTAATCATTATAAAATGGAAATGATTGATTCATCTAATTGGAACTTGACATATATATACATATATTCAAATATCAGTATACATACATATAAATTTATGAATTTTTAAGAACAAAACATCAATGAAATGGTTATCGTTATATATTTATTATAATTACAGAATAATGGTGTTTTCCTCTATAACATTCAATTGACACACAATATACCGAAATAATTAATATAAAACAGACATCCATTCCCTGAACCAAAATTTTTAGTGGGAAGAATGTGTTGTTTCTTTTAATTTCTCATCTTGTTATACATAACGTACTCCTATCATTAGGATTAGAGATAGGGGTGTAATATTTATATAGGATATCTTGTATGAGTCCTATTTTTATATCTTAGACATAATCACTATTAAATATTATATAAATATGTTGTTTTGAATTTTTAGAGCTATGAAACCATGATATCCCATAGTCGAGAGCTATGAAGATGGTGATGAACATGTTCCTAAAGTGGAGGAACTTAACTTACCAGTAGCTTCACCTACAGAACCTCCCAATATATTGGATATGGGTGATGATGACCAGTTCCATGAATGTAACCAATATCATAAAATCACTATGAATGTAGATTCATGTTATTTCCCTAAAATAGAAGAGTTGACATTAGCGATTAAGTTGCAACATATACCCACATTTTCGAGGGATGTTGGTCTGTAGGCTATTGAGACAGGGCTAGAGGCCATGCGGTCTATATTTGAAAATATATTGACTTCTCCAAGTAAAAGGGTAAATATCTACCCTTATATACTTCCTGGTGATACCATATATTTTTGGGATATTATCAATTTAGAATAAAATCATCTGGATAGGATTGGGAGGGGTTTCTAGGATGTTGACTATGTCTATTTATTTCTATAGATGCTGAGAGCTGACCAATCTAGGGAATTTCTATATCGGGGGAATTGTTCACTGTTAGTTATAAATGATCCAAATATCTTTATAGAAATTCAAAATTTCTTATCTTACTTCAATACTTATGGGATTTTAATTGTGAGACACATTGAAGATTTTATTAGGTATTCAATCCTAACTCCTGTAAATGTTTTTTGTTTGAAAACTATATAAAGAATGGTGAACCATTCACCTATTACCGTGTGCATCATAATAGTAGATATATATAGAGCATATTATGGTTCAATAATAGGGTAGGGTAGTAATTCAACAAATATTAATAAAATTCATTTTGAGGATTCATGATAGGGTAGTAAGAACATGATTCTTTGCACATGTAGATTTTTGATAAGCCATTATTGGGGATGGGTTAGTAATATTATACCTCAGGGAAACTGAGACCCTATTGAGTGTTGATAATACACTAGAATAGAGAATATTCTGTTGTTTTTTTGGGACCATTACATCTGTTTTGAGTGGAAGGATATCCACACTTGCTCCACCTTCTTGTACTAGATCAGCAGATCTACATTCAGTTGGAAACTACAATACCACTATCTATATTTGAAAATGAGGATGACGTGGTAAAGGGGGAAACACTCAAGATCTGTAGTGTTGTCTATGGGGAACTACACTACATATTAATTATGAACTCAAAGTCATGGATTATGAAAAATATATGTAGTCAAAAATATACATGACGAGAAGGTTTTAGGTCCATCTATAGTACGATGTACTATTTTGGTGGCCACTAAATTAGTATATTTAAATTTTTATGAAGGCACTTCAAATTAATTTATCTCTAAGGATACCACAGAAACCAATGTGATTTAAAATTAGTATTTTAATAGTGTAATTACACTTGGTAGAAAATTTTTAATTATATTAGAATTCTTATTTTATCACAGGGAATAACCCCTTTATTTAGCCCTCAACCATTCCATATGGGGACTCCTCTTACTCAATATAATGGTCTTAAATATCATTATTAGGATGGAATATAGGTTCCTCAAGACATTTATATTAAATTCTATAATAGAAGATAATTATTCACATTAATATAGTTTTGTAGTTACATTTACAATAGTGAATGGGATGTTCGGGAATGTGGAGTTGGAATAGAGCATCGTGGGATGTATAGAGTGATAACCCAAATCAGTAGCCTAAATATGGATGATCAAAGATCACGTTAGGCTGGTTTGCAACCTGTAGAATTTTTTTAGGGATGTCTTAACTAATAATTTTTCTATACTCACTTATGATATATAGGTAGATTTTATAATATATCAAGTGTTTTGAGAAACAAAATTATCGATTATTCCTTATAGGATGGACACTGCTCTGTAGCATTAGCTCAAGAGGATACTAGAGGACTCAGATGATAACAATTTCATATGGACTTGTAAATCAACTTTTATATCACCATTCCATATAAAAAATATGATGTATTGTACCCTGATGATTTTTATTTATTTATTTTGGTTGAACATGATTATAGTTAATAAATAGTATAAAATTCACCATTTATTTTCCCCCTTTGACCAGATATAAAAATAAAGGGTATTCTTCATGATATATTTGATTTCCAGATACCATTATACATGAGTTATTAATTCTGAAATAACTCACACAAAAATTAGTAGAATCTAGGGTCTTTACTAGTATATATTCAAGTCATTTTATTTGAAAAATATTCCAACGGTTTTTATGGTGTTCATGAATCTTGTTTTCCAACCATATCATGACTCATTATTATTGGTCTTCATTGATAGCATGTTTGGGTATTCTCATAATCAAAATGACCATGACAAACATTGGAAGATCATGAATAATTCATTAAGAGAGAACCATTTGTTAAGTAATCTCACAAAATTAAATATTATAATTGAAATGTTTCACTTTATGGGTGACATCATCTCCATGGAAGTAGTATCAATTCACTTAGGGAAGGTGATATTTGAAGTTACCTAGGTGTAGTTCACTAATACCTTTGAAATATAGAGTTTCGTATTGTTTTATAGATATTATAGATGCTATATACAATAATTTTCAGGCCTATCAAAAACTCTAACAATCTTAACTCATATGGTTATCAATTTTTTTTATTCTGAATAATTTTACACATCATATTGCAGAGATAAAATAGAGATTTACATTTTTGTTAATCAATAATATTCCAATGCTTGGAAGAAAGTATACATTTTATTTTGATGCATCAAGAATTATTTTAGGAGAAGTTCTTTTGTATGAAGATAAATTCAAATCATACAGGTCATTTCATTTGACTCCACTTGGGTGGAATGTCCTAATGTTCGATCTCAAAATTTATGTTCTAGTTTTAGAAATGCGTTGTTGAAGAAATTATATTATTGTTGAGCATTTTTCATGTCTAGAAACCATTGGACCCTCATTTACATATTTGAACAGAGTTATTGATATCTCATTCATAGTATGTTGTTTGAATATCAATAGTCTTTGAATTTTTAGCTTTCCTATATTCTAGAGAATGGTAATGCTTTATTGAAGGGACTAGATTGAGTTTTAATGAATAATGACTATTTAATTATGTAGAATTCACATCAATAAAAAAATGATTATAATTATATTATAGATGACCTTGAACTAGAGGTTGTAGTGTTTAGTATGAAAATTTCTAGACATTATTTATATGGAGTGAATATTTTAATACATACTAATCTTACAAGGATGAATTATATATTCAATATGAAATAGATCAACATGAGAAAGATGATATAGATATTATTCATAATGTAAATTTACCATAGGGTCCAATATAATCCTGTTAAAACAAAAATAGTATCCAATGTGTTGATTTGGAAAGATAATGCACCATTAACTTCACAATGTCTATAACATGGTCATTTTTTTATATATTTTAGGGATGTTTTATTTGAATATTTTTATATAGTAACTCCCTATGTAATTTTTTATGTATCTGAATAATCATATCTGTCACATATAATAAATATATCTCATATGGTACACTGTGAGTTATAGAAAATTTATAATTTATTAATAAATTTATGTTTCAAAAATTTAATGTTGACAATTAAGGTGATTTCAGATTATGGAAAAGGTAATTTGTTTCATGTGACCCATGATTGATGAAATAAATTTGGAGTGAGGTTCATAGCTCTCTGTTATCAATTCATTTTTCAGCGTAAATATTTATTCATATAATGTGTAAAATTTATGGTGGGATGGAATAAAGAGTAATATTGTGGGATATAATATGGAATTTTTGACATGAAAATAGGTTACTGTTGAAAAAAATACTCATGAAGAGGCCTCATGATTTTCTAGTTTCAGAAAAAAAAAATTGAAATATATATATGGATTTCATGGTTGTATTGTGGAAGACATATCAAGGTAATAATGTGATATGTGTTATTATTGAATAGTTGACTAAATAATTATATTTATGAAAATTCACCAAAATATGTCACTGATTAAATTTCCTACCATTATGCTAAATTAATTATTTCATTACACTGATCCCCTCATTCCATTATATATGAAAATTATAACAGATTCACCACTAATTTATAGAAAGGGATAAAAACAACACTAGGTACTGAATAAATTTTCATTATAGATTATATCCTTCAATTTGATTGATATTTTGAGATAATGATTCATAATTTTGACATTATTCATCAATATTATTTAATATATTATCAGGGATACTTGTACCAACATTTGAATTTGGATAATTTTTTATATTTTTACAATTTTTATTCTGGTATACCGATGTCACATTTTTTAGAAATATATATAGAAACCATTTTCAAACTATAGCTCATTATGATGAAGTCATTAATATAATGATTATTGGACACGATTTCTTGGAAGGAATGATTGTGAAGGTTATGATGATTTAATTTCTCATAAAGATAGATTAGAGTAGGAAGTATGCATATGACATTATCCTGAGGAAATTTATTTTAATGAGGAATGTGGCCATGTTTTTCTTAAATTATTTCTAAAGAAAGATGTGGATAATTTTTTTTAAAAATGGATTATTATGTCCATTGTTCATTGGACCCATTCAAATCAAAGAGAAATTTTTTTTTTTCATATTTTTTACAAATGGATCAGTATTTATCTCTGATAAATTATATGTATCAAGATTAGTTGGTAAAAAAACATGTTCTTGATACCTATCTTTTATTGAGCACAAAAGTAGTTTAGTTGGTAGTAAACAATCAATATGATGACTAACCTATTTATAAATATCTTTTATACATAATGTCTTCCTTGGTTAATGTTAAATCAAAATTGTAAATTTCAAGGAATTAAATCATGAAAAATGTATTCCATATTTGGAATTATATGATTAATATTTTTAAAATGCTCCTATTTCTATTATAAATAGCAACCATACATTAATTTTATTACTATAGACAACATAAAATTAGTTAATTTAGGTAAAAAATAATGTGATAAGGCTTATAATTTTTTAAACCACATTCCATTGATTTCTTGATGAGTATAATCCTTCAATAGTCCTCCAAAAATAAAAAATATCTCCTTTTTCTAAATATCATTGATTTTTACCTTGATATTATTTAACTAAATCACAAATAAATAAAATTATGCTCACTTTTTTTAATATGTAAAATATTTAATGACATAGAGAAACACAAAATATATGTGATTATAATTTTTTAGTTGAAATTGAGATGATTTATTTGATCATGAAAAATTTGTATTAATTTCTAGTGTTGAAATATTTACCTAATTACGTTTACAATGTCTATAAATATCTTATAAAATAAATATAAAATTAAATTAAATAATTTAAAACCACTAACGTTAATATTTTTTGTGTAAATATTGGGGTACCATAAATTTTATATTCAAATATAACATATATGAGTTTTTAAATTATTAGATTATAATTCCATTGTTGAATAAGATTTATCACTGTAAAATAATATTAATAGTACAAGAAATGATATTAATTATATATTATAATAAATAATATTTTACTAAATTAATTTTAATTCAAAAAAATTGTTCCTCTGGAAAAGCGAATGATATATTGTATACAAATATCAACCATGATCCCTTTTTCAATTTATGGATAATTTCATGACCCCTAAATTGTAAAAAAATATTTATATCATTGTATTTGTTAAAAGTGTTAATAGTGGGTTAAAAAGAGTTAATTGTTAAAATATCACACAAACATGTCAATATTTTAATATATGATACGATATAATCAAACAGTAAACCTATCTTTGAACTATATCAATTTTACCCATTATCATAAATAATTAATTTATATTAATTTAAAACCTTAAAATAATTCAATATCACTTGTCCCCTTATTTATAACAAGTAACCTACCTCATTCCATCCTAACACCTTTTTATCACTCTATCTAAGAAAATCACAAAAACATACCTTTCTTAAATATCTAAAAATGTCTTAGAGGAAATGTTTTCTATTATAAAACTCATATATGATGTCTTTTCATATAACCTGAAGGTGCTTTATTGAATAAGGGGAAGTTAAATAACACACATGACAAGCTATACATGAGTTAAGGGTCACTCAACAAAAAAACACATTTTAAATTTTGTATAGACTGATTTGAAATATATTATTCTTCCATTTTGATATTCATGAAATTATTTTTTTTGATGAATATTAAAAAATTATATAATACATTTTATGTCTCTTTTTTAAATTCATTTGTTGTTTTTCAAAAGGAATAATTTTTATGAAAGTTAAGAGATTTTAACAGAAGGAAAAATGAATATTATATTTCAAAATCTAAAGTGCTAGAACATTCCCCCAGCACAACAATAATATTTTTATATTTAGATTCCATTATAAGATTCCATTTTATATTCAATGAAAAATCTCATTCCCTATGTTATTGTATATTTGAAAGAACGTTTTAAAATGAAATATATATTCAATATCTAGAAATGATATTCTTATTGAATTACAAAATTATATTTACAAGAATTATTTAATTTTTTTATTATTATGTTACATTTTTTGGGAATTATTTATATTTAGGGGTGGTACTATTATAAACCCATGATGGGTGGTTTTGTTATAAAAAAGGAAGGGTGGATCCACTATAAAAAAATGATATTTTATTATGTTATAAATAGATGTTAGGTGGTTCTCTTATAAGACTATGATGGGTGGTTAAATTATATATCAACGATTAGTTCATAGATTATGAACCAAGAATTGGAGGGGTTATCTCATTACCCTCCAATTCATTAGATTATGAACATTTACTCCAGATAATTATGAATGGAGATAAATATGTTGGTTATCATATTTAGAGGAGTGATAAAAATTATTACCCATGTTATATACAAGATTTAATCATTCTTTATATGGTTTTTATGAAATATTATGATTCAAAATATTTGATAATTTATTTTTTAAATAAAATTATATTCCTATTATTAAGGGTAAAATAGATAAAAGTTTTTATAATGTTTTATTGAATTTTCCATGCTTTAGAAAACCATTATGAATTTTATTCCTTGTTTATTATTTATTATTAATTTTTTTTCAAAATAATTGTGTAGACATGCTTATTTATTTCATAAGTAAATGTTAATTTGGAGCCTAAATTTAATTTTGATAAAAGCATATTTTTATATGTATTCATGGAATAATGTTTTTATTTCCTACTTTATAGATATAAATTAATCATCATGTGATGCTCATCACATGATTTAAAATGATTTTCACATGGTTTATAGGATGACTGTCGACAAGGATAAGGTCAGGATGAAAATTTTGAAGATATTTTATGAAAAACACTGATATCATTTAAATGTTCTATATTTTGTGATAAATGGATCCTAAGAGGAAGTACCTACCTTTTGGTGTAAAATTAATTTATATAAGTGTGGGAAACTATTTTTCTATGTCTCTAAACTAAGAAAATACTAAAAATATAAGAGTGGGAATTCTTGAATTAATACTTAATACTATGCATTTTTTTAAACCATGCACCGCATATATACACATTAGCATACACATACACATACATACATATATATTCACAAATACACACACATATACACAAACACGTGTGTAATATTACATACATGCACATTCTCATAAATACACACACATACCCATTATATATATACATACACATACTACATCAACATACACATACATACACATATTCAAAAAAGCATATATAAACATTCATACAAATATATTCATACGGACACACACATACACATTCACATACATATAGAGGTACGAAGACATACATGGACACATACACGCATAAAAACATGATAATATAAACATATATACATACTCATACACATATACATACACTTACACATACATATATACATGTACATTCACATACATTCAAACACAGACACACACCTGCATACATGTACACATAATAATACACATATAAAATAAAATATATATATATAAATACACATAAACATACTCACACATAAAGAATGTATGCACATACAACACATAGAAACATATCCACACACACACAAACACACACACACACACACACACATATATATATATATGTATGTACCAGCCCATAAACATTAATAAACATGAAAACACATACAAGAATGTATATGTGTATAATTTAAATTAATTAATATGAATATAAATATATAAATTAAAATAAAAATATTAAAATAATTGTATAATATTTTATAATTGAATATATTCAATAGAATAAAATATTAATATATTATATTTATGTCAACATTTTTTAATTAATATATATAAATAAAATATTAAAAATAGTTATTGATTAATAAGAAAATTATGGGTTTTTATATATAAAAATTTTAAATAGGATTTTAAATACATTTTTATATTATAGTTTAATAATTTCTATAAAAAAAATTTATTTATGGATTTATAATTACTGTTATATATATCATATTGAAAAATATATGAATAAGAATAAATATATTAAAGTACTCATGGTTCCCTTTTTTCGGGCTAACAAAAAACACTGATAAAGAAAACCCTTATAAATATTAAAACAAGAACTAATATGTTTTCAATTTATGAGTTATGTTTGCTATCAGTAACTAAAATCCCCCTTTGTTGTGTTTTTCAGCAATTATATGAGGTAGTGATTCATATAAAATACACTATTTATGTGTAGGTATCAATACCGTGTATTTGATATGGGAAGATGGAAACCAATAGTGTCAAACACCTATAAAACAACGATAATCCCAACGACTCATATCATATGAAGAGAAGGTTTTGTTGTGTTAATTAATTACCTGTTAAACAAATAATAAATTAAAATAAAAACATTAAAAACATCAACATAAATATACCATTTTTATTTTGAAATACTCATTAATCACCACAATCATAATTCAATTACTTAATAAAAGGTTATGGGTTGTTTTTTGACTTAAGATTCGTTAAATAACTTTATGGTAGGATGTAAATATGTTTTCAAATGAAATGAGACTTATAGAAAAAATGTATAACATAAAAAATTATTATTATAAAAAAGTTATACTTTGGTCATTAAAAACATTCATATGATAATTAACATGATAATAAATTGAAATATGTTCCGTACTGACATACTTATTATCCGTTGTGGGTTCAATAAGTAAATGTACATTAATTGAAAATATAATAATTTTTTGTAGTTATTAATCTTAAGTAGTTACTATGATAATCTAAGAGGAATGTATAAGGTATAAATATTAGAAAAAAAAATAAAATTTACGAACAATATTATCCTAATGATAAAACCCATTAGTTACCTGATCCAAAATGTAGTATGACGTATAAATTAAATAAATTTTAGAAATAAAACTTTTTTATAGGAAAAATTCATAATTTTTACATTCATTTCTGTTGAAAACAATTGGTTGATCATATTGCTAATATTTATAGGACCCATCGGAAACACCTGAAAATAATTTTATAAATTTGGTAGTAATTTGGGAGAGAGAGAGTTTTTCACATAAGAAATATATACTAAAAAACAAAAGAATGTTTGATACCATATTCCAAATGCTAACTTTTTAATGTTCATGGTGACCAATATGTTGTTGTTTTTTTGAAACCATACAACAATATCCATAACCAATTGATTTAGAAAAGTATTTACCATTTTTAAAAAGTCACAACTACATTGTTTTAAACATAGATAATATAATCAAAAAATATTTCTATTCTAGGATTGAACATTTTTCCCCGATATTCTATCTTTTTAATGAGACCTATGTCTTCCTCAGGTTTATATATCATATATCATATCTATAGAATTTCTGATGGATTTTATAGTTTTTCTTTGATGGTATTATTTTTAACCATTTATTCCCCATATTTATTAAATTAGTATTTTCAATCTAGTATCTCAAGTTAGATTTATATTTATTATTTTTTGTCCAATATTATATCTTATCTTTATTTTTGTTTATTTTTTTATTTTCATCATCTTTATTGATAAATGCTTCAACCCCTTTCATCTGATATTTCTTCCATCAATTTCATTATTCAATGTTATCGGCCCGCTTTTTTGATGATCCATGTATCACTATAGGATTTCCATTTTATATTTAGTGGGTTAAATTTTAATTCATTTTTACGGGTCATTGTCCCATTACTATTATCCCAGTTGTAATCTTCTTGGTTTTCATATCCTAACATTCTAGTTTTTTTATAATTTCATTATATTAATTACTCAGATGTGCCTAGTAGTTCTGAACCCTCGCGTTTATCTTAATAGACATTATCATAGCCATTGTTTTTTTCAACATGTCCCAAAATTTGGAAATAAACTTCTTCACTTCATTAGAATGAGTTTTATTTACACCTAACCATTAAATAGTGATAGATCATCAACATCATCTCAAAGGAGGTATGAATTTGTAGTTAGGGTTTTGGAGCACAAGCATTTCTTGATCTGTTGTGGTTCAAAATTATGAGGGTGTTCAAATATGTATTCATAATAATGAAGAATCTATAGTTAGATATTAACTAGTATTTAAGCATGTATTTGGATGGTGGTGTTCAATATTTTCAATGGTTGTGTCTCCATCTAGCGGTGTTGATGGCAATGATAATTACTTTATCTCATGTTGAGTTCCTATAGTGGATGATTCAACTTGAAATTGATTTCCCCAAATTATTGATATAATTAATCATTTTTTACATATTATTTTATCATCAATAACGTATAGTTTAAAATTTATAGCCATCCTTGTACTTGTCATTGTTGACTGGTGGTGGTGGGTCATGGTAGGTTCAGCATCAATGAGAGCTTCCAAGGTAATCTATGAGATGGTTCTAGAAGCAATATTAAAATTCCATCATTAGGTTCATTTGGTAGTATTGGGTTCAAGCCACATGACACATGATACTCTATCCCCATGTAAGTTTCCCTATATCATTCGACATACATTTGAATATGTCTCATTCCCCATTGCCTAATCCACCCTTATTTTTTACAGCCTATTTTCCCCTTTATTAAAAAATTATGTGACCAATTTAATACAGAATCCTCCTATAATGATTTCACACAATAATATTAGAATTAAAATAAAAAATATTTCTTAACATAATGTTCTCAGATATAGAGACCCTACTATTATTACATCACTTTTACATCAATTTAACGACAAAAAACGTAAACTCATTAAACAATAAGGATCCAAAGGATTAGTTTCATGGGAAAATTATGACCATAAATAACATTTACAAGATAAAAAATTATTTAATTCCTTCTTTTCTATCTTATAATTGTCCCTTGAATCCTTATTAGTACATATAATCACATAAAGATGTATATAAAAAAGAAGTGATCTAAAAGCCAGAATGAGGATAGATAAGAACATGAAACTATATAACTTGTGGTGAGAATAATCATCATTATAACATATTCATATGATTAAATCCATGAGATCCATAAATAAGAAAAGACCTAGAATGTGGAAATTCATAAAAATTAAATATCATTTCTTAGTTGTTAACTACCACACATAGATGAGAACAATGAAAACATCATGTCCATGAATATTTCACATTATTTCATGAGGTTATTCACATTACTCAATGAACACAAGTATTATATAGTTCCTAGTGCACCCATGAAATCATGACATTTAAATTGCGATGAAGAACTATTGGTGCACTCGTCACATCAAAACATTTATATTATGACTCATGCAACCTAGAACATATTTAAAAATTGAAAATAATATAACCCATGCAAGGGAATGGTTTTGATTTCATATTATTTTATTCCTAAAAATAGGGTTCTCTAATGAATTATGGAATAACTAACATGATATAATTATCATTATCCTTGACTGAATAAGAAACAATATCGAGATGTAAGAGGTGTGTTTTTTGAAAGAAGTATTCTTTAGGAAAACATTTGGATAGTCATAAACTCAATTAAAAAACCTTTATATCCCATAATTGTAATATATTTATTAATAAATCATTTTTATGAAAAAACCATAATTAAAATGGGTTGAAAGTTGGATAAACTAAAGATATATAGTTTTGTTTGATAAATCCACTTACCTTGTATCTGAATACTTCCTTCAAATTAATTCTTTATATTATTAAATTTGATTCACTAATTAATAAATTTATAACCTTAAATATGATAATTTGATTCATTATATTTTTATTATGTTCATTCTTTGATCTTTTTTATTTGTTATAAATTTTAATTTCATCATGTAAGAGCATTCGTTTTCATGGTGTTCATGATCAAATATCTTGTATACTTGAATGGATGTCTGTGTGAAATGGTACTAAATATCCAGAATTTTTGTGATATGTTATTAATTATATATACTTGTTTTAATGATATTATAAAGAATTTTTTTATATTTCAATAGGATGAATCAATATATAAAATTTAATGATGATATTTTTAGGGTAATTTTATCGTTTTTTCGAACACAACAAATTTATTTTGTTTTATCATTTTTTATTATCAGTATAAGTTATTTCCAAAACATAAAAATTGTTGTATCATACAAATTAAAATCTATTTAAAATATTTATTGGTTTTATTCACGTCCATGAAGGTGTTTATCGAGAATCAATGTTTATCACCCATTATGTCAGTAAATTGACACATCACAAGTGACAATTTGATTTTAATAATATATTAGTTATAGAGATGATTTTAATGATAGATACTACATAAACATGATATGTTTAAATAATATGTATGTTACTAGATTTATAATCACATTTAGAAGATGTGGGTGAGAATTGACTAAGAAATGAAATGAAATTGAAAAGAAATTAAAATAAAGGGAGAGAGGATTTAGATTTTGAATTATCATATTGAGATCCTCCTAAAGGCTCATATGATTTGAGTTTTGATGTGGAAATGAGATCATGTATGTAGGGGAAGGGATAGGGAAAATAATTTTGAATAATTTATTCAACTCTCAAATCATTAGTGGTTGCAGGAGAAGAAGGTGTGTGGGTGGTATTTAATGTGGAGGAGAGGAGAGATTTATTATTATTTTAATGAATAGATTATTATTTTTCTCATGACATAAAATAATATGAAATATTATGACAAAAAACAGTAATTAGAGAGTGTGAGATTAAACCCATGGTACCTTACATCAACCGTGACTCAAAAATGACTCCAAAATTTAGGGTTTTATTATTTATCACAATTTGTCAAATATTACAATTCACCAAAAAATGAAAGTATTTCATAAAAATCACAATAAAATCACACTAACAAATTTTTGAAGTTTATAAATTAAAAATAAACACTATTTTATGAAATTAATTTTCTAAATATGAGATTTTAAATTTCTAATTAAAATAACTATTTACATTGAAAATAAAAAATTTAAAAATCTAACTAATTTTATAACACATTGATAAATTAAAAAAGGTATCATACAATTATCGTAAAATCAAAAGTCATAAATATATTAATTTTTGTAAATATATTTTATTTTAAATTATTAATTTTAAAATAATGTTTTAATTAAATATTTATGACATTCAAAATTTATAATACATAATTTAATCTTTTTAAAACATTTAATTACATAGCCAATGATATAATTAAACCATACATTCAATTATAAGATGACTAAATTTTATTTATAATTTCATGGGTGTGGTTACCATTCATTTGAAATTTTACTATTCATAATGGTCATATTACTAATACTATGTTACTATTTCACAAGTATTGGTTCCATAACATCCAAAAAAACTTCTTATTTCCTTGATTATTCATTTATATATTTTTGTGGTCCTTAAATGATTTTATGATATTTATAATATACGACATTTTATTAAGGAGGGATAAATTCTTTTGATAAATTATTAGGTTGTTACATTCTTCCCCCTTTTAAAATTTCACCCTATAAATTTTAGTTTACATAAACATGTGAGGGTACTTATCTTTCACCCCCTCCTCCCGTTCCTATGTTTCTAATTAATTCATATGGTTCCCCACAACCCTTTTATAGGGTTAGTTTTACTTTTTAATTTAACCTTATCTCTAATGTATAGAATCATTATTGGATGGTCCTCATAATTTAAATCACCTTCCGTCTATTACACTTCTGAGTTCAGTACATGTGAGATATGTAGTAGATCCTTCTATAGAGGTGATATATAGAACACATCATGAACATGAGACATATTCGGTGGATGTTCCAGAAGATAGTCCATGGTTCCTTTGCAATCAATGATCATCAAGGGGCTAATGTAACTTAGGATTATCATCCATTTTTATCAGTACCACGTGACTCTCTTCCGTTGTAATATTCAAAGGAATACTTTATCTTCAATTTTGTAGTCCACATCCCTTTGACGGTTGTCATAACTAATCATTTTCTGACTCTAAAAAGCTTTGATATGATATTGCATTTTTGGAACTTTCAATGTCATTTCTTGAATATGATCAAGTCCATTTATCTTCTTTTTCTCCAACTTCATCCAAAAAAGTTATACTGTTACAATGATTTCTAGATAGAGGTTCATTTGGAGCCATCTTAATACTCAATTGGACGCTATTATTGAATGATAACTCAACCAATGTGATATGATGATCCCATCCACCTTTGAATAATAAATAGTTGGATCTTAGAATATCTTCATTGGTCTTAATAATCCTTTCAAATTAGCCATCAGTTTGGGGCTGGTAAGACTTGATGAAATTCAATTTAGTATCCAAGGAATACTGAAGTCGCCTCCAAAAGTTTGACGTGGTCATGGGATCATGATCATATACAAATGAAATTGTAACCCCATGGAGTCTCACCACATACATCACAAATATCATTGTATGTTGGACAAGAATGTGATCATTCCAAATTGTAATAAAGTAGTCAGTCTTGGTGAGTTGTCCTACCATAACCCATATTTCATTTTATCATTTGGATTTCATCAAGAGACCCGTGATAATGTCCATATTGACATTCTTCGATTTCCACCTGGGTATAGGCAAGAGTTTCTTCATCCCTATGGACTTTATTTTCTCAAATATGACTTGCTGACATATAAAACACTCAGAGATATATTCCACAATTTTTTCCCTACACATTTTCCCAATAGAAGTGTTTTTAAGATCAATGTACATCTTGGTACTCCTAGGATGGATAGAGAAAGATGAGCTATATGTATTTTCTATTTTCTATTTTTTATCAAAGGTGATGAATGTCGACAAAGCCTTTTTCCAAACCATGAAAAAAATCATCATTGATATGAACCTATTTCATCATCCCATAATTTACTACCTACACCTTCTTTTGTAATTCCATATCATCACTTTGTGCCTTCATATTATCCACTTGGATATAAGGTTGGTAAATCATTTGGAAAAGGTAATATATATTTCCATACATTATGACTCCCAAATCCATTATTTTCATATCCTTGATGATATGATTTTTCACAATCTATAACTTGGATAGTGTTATTTTCTCCTAAATTCATCAGCTAAATTGTTTTCCTTGTGAGGATGATTATTAATAGAAAAATCCTAGTCTATTATTAAAATAAAATATCTCCTTGGATTCATGTTTTGTTAAATTTGGGTGAATATATAAATTAGGATTTTTGATTGATTTATATGTCACAAATCACTCCATGGAGGTTGGGATACCATATTTTCAAGGGAAAAATCATATCTTCCAACTCCAAATCATGTGTTGGGTAGTTCTACTAATAGATCATCACCTACTGTGAGGCGTAAGCTATCACATTTTTATTATTCATGAGTAAACATCGAAATCCATTCAATTATGATTCACTATAAATCACAAAAGATTCTCCACATGTTAGTAATGTCATTGTAGGTCAATTGATCAGCCTCTTTATTATCTCCATGAATATTTCCTCCTATTCATCAGTGTAGACTTACATTACCTCATTCCTTGTTAATGTAGATTTCATGGTTTAAAAATGTAGGAAATTTATCAAGAGAATGTCAATAGTACCCAGCTAATCCAAGAAAACTATAAATATCCCTGAAAATAGTTGTTCTGTGAGACTCCTAATTTTTTTTTGAATGGTCCACATAAATTCCCTCACTTATGATGAAATTTCCCATGAATGTGACAGGCTATATCCAATATCCATACATTTTAAACCAGGCATACAACCTATCCTTCCTTAATGACATCAACAAAATCCATTGATGTACTTTAGTTTCCTACTTACAATTAGAGTAGATGAGAATATAACCAATAAACAGTACCAAATAATTGTTGAGGTATGTCTAAAGACACTGTTCACCAAATTCATGATGATTACAGGGGCATTAGAAATTCGGAAGAACGTCACCAAAAAAATAGTTCCCATACATTGTTTGGAAATTATTCATTTGAATATCATCCAACATCACCTTTAGGTTATGATATCTCGAATAGATGTCCACCTTCGAGAAGTACTAAGCTCCTCACAATTTATTGGACGAGTCTTCAATCCTTCGAAGAGGATAAAAGTTCATTATGGTTATCTTGTTGAGTTCCTGATAACCAATACACACCTGAATTGATCCATTCCTCTTTTTGAACAAGATCACTGGAATACCCACAGGTGATTCACTATGGACTATGAATCCCTTTTCCATGTTATCTTACAAATTCTTCTTTAACTCCTCTAGTTTGATATGATCCATACATTTAGGACACTATGATATGGGGTTAACTCTAGGCATGATTTCAACTGATAACTCTACCTTACAATCCGAGGATATTCAAGGTAACTCTTTAGAAAATCCCTCACAATGGGAATTTTACCAATGTTAATACCTTCTATTGACTCAACAATTTTAGGGAGGTATTCATATTCACAGGGAATCAAAACCCACACCATTGAAGTAATTTTCAAATGAGATTAATTATCTTCTTTGAATTTATAAAAGATCATGGGATTGTTTAGAAAATTAAAATATATATTTTTGTCATAATATTTTAAATGTTCTCTAACAAAAAAAGACAATCTATCCACATTATAGTGTTGATTTTAACTATGGGAAGTATTAAGAGAATCTATGGAAGAATCTTCGTATATATGCCAATACGAAGAAGAGTACAACAGTTGGGTTGAAATGATTGAACAACTAGGTGTTTTTATGGATATCACAACTTCATGGTTTCAAGGCATCAATTCTATATTTCTTGAAAACATACAAGATATAATGGAAAGCGTGGAACCGTAATCAAATAAATCATTTTCTATTTGTGGGTGAATAGCAATTGTACCTTGTATGACTTCATTTTCATGTACCACTTCTACAGTATTTATGACATTATCCATTCCTTTATCCTTTTAATTTGGTGGTTTGTGATGCTAATTACCCGCAAGGAGGTGAGTTTTAGTGAACTTGATTGAATAATTCCCTTTCATCCTATTGATGTAGAATTGGACCTTGTTTGATTCCCTACATTACTGCACCACATTGTCTTGTTTTCTAATGTGTTATCAACATTCATCAGTTTGGTGTCCTTATCGAAAATAAATAAAAAAATCTTGTCCCTCTATTGTAGTTCCCATGATGCTTCTTCCCACATTTTTGGCATGTGGGTTGTTGATTTTTCTTTCCACTTTTTTCATCAGAACCATCGACATGAAACTCTATCTTTCATTTATTATCACGATAACCATGGGGCCATTCTCCAAAATCTATATCCAATTTGAGAGCACATCATAAAACTTATTGATAACACCCAATGTTTTAATTTTCAAGGACCTTTTGATGGATTGGTTTTAACCCACTAATCAATCAATCATTTTTATCTATCATTGTTGATATCAAAACCCAAAGAACCCCTTGAAAACCATGGGAAATTTTATTCATAGGCCATTATATATTTTTATTCATTTTTTATTTTCTCTATAAATTCTATCTCTATATTTGTATGAGGAGTTCGAGGTAAATACTTATTAAGAATCATTATCATAATGACTTCTCACTCCATATCTTTAATTTCTTCCCCCGACATGATGTGCTTAATCAATACACACCATTGATTGGACTTTACATATAGATGATAAACAACATGATTCACCATAGCCAACACTGAATAGTGAAGAATACAATTGTTCTTCTCTATTGAGTTATCCCACTATTCTAAAAATATTGGATCAAAATGTCCAATAAATGTAGGTGGGAATTGTCACTTGAAACAATTTATAACCAATTTCTCCCACTTAGGTGGAGGTTGATGTTATATATTATTCATGTTATTGGTCATAACCTAAAACAATTGGGTATGCATCACCATGAATGTTTGAACCCATAATCCAATGGAATTGGAGATATTATTTGGGGAATCGTGGTATTGTACCTCACATGTGGTTGTTGCCTAGTTTCTAAGGATTCCCACCATTTTCTAAAATATAAAATGATAGAACATAAAATAAGTACATAATTTATGAATAAATAATATATTTCATTGTGAATTTATGTATAAATGAATATCTTGTGGGATACCTATGTTTATGATTTTCTAAAACAATCTTCTTAGGTGCTTGTTTCATCTTAATCTTATACTAATGGTTCTTACTATGGTTATCTTATCATAATTCCTAAATTAACTAAGTCATCCTCTGATACAAACTAAATAAAATCTAAATTTTATATGTCACTATTACATCAATTTAAAGATAAACAACATAAAATCATTACACAAAGAGGATCCAACGGTTTAGTATATGGGAAAAATGTAGACCATACATAACAATTACAATATAATGTAATGTCTTGATTTTTTTTGGAATTTTAATAACTATATGGAATTATTCTGAGACCACATGATCCAACGACACATTATTTCAAGGCCCATTGAGCTCAAAATTTTTTTGAACATTTTTAAAAATCATTCAGATATCATGCAAGCCTGTTTTTCTAACATTTGAATTGATGCAAGGATAAAAAATCTGAGGGCACCGTTGAACTTAGAACACTAGGATTCACCGAGAAATGAATTAACTTCATCTAGGAAGGGCTGAGCCAAATCTTTTTTTCATACATTTCAAGAAAAATAATACAAATATTAAAAAGAATTATTTTATTTTTTTCTATCCATTGAGTGGAAGACAGGGATGTTATGGTACAGTGACGAGGCACCGACAATTCGCATTATTATAGGGTCAATACTGGCTTCTTTGAATCTCTGAATTTGTTATCTCATTGAATCATTAAATGTGGCTCATCAAATGTCCCTCATTTAATGAGAATCATTAATCTGTACAAGATCGCTACTCATTTTATTAATTTTGACATTCAAACTTATTGGAGTTTGGAAATGAACTAACGTGGGGAAATATCTGATGAACCCCCATGGGAATCACTCTTATTTCAAAGAATGACGAATGAAGTGATGAACATTGGATGATCAAATTTTGCGGTCGATGATGAGAGATGAATGCCAACAATGAAAGATTGACATTGATGAGGAACCCTTCCTTCATCCTCAACGGATCCAATGTATCTTGATAGTGGTTAATTTATTTTATAGTTCTTTACCATTCTTTTCTAGAAATGATGAATGAGGATCAAATCATGAATAGTTTGATCCAAGAATCATAAGATTATGTGAGAGGGTTAATATTTTGGTTTTTTGTCATCCATGATTGAAATTATAATCGATTAATTGAACTAAAATCCCTAGACCTACTATGTTCTTGATCCTCTAATGAGGACGGCATGGTCCGACATGATCAATGCTTGAGAACGTATTCTATTTTCCTTCATTATGTCTATATCATCAATGTGGCGACAAGAGGAATCAGAGGCCATGATAGGGATAGTAGCAATCGGGGAAGCATGTAGGCACAGACATATAAGAAAACCGACCACAAAAACAACTCTTGTGGCCCAGAGAATGGGCCGCCTATAGAGCACCACTAACATGGCAGTGCCAAAGACCTATGAAGATGACCATCCAATGCAGTCCACATGTAGGGGGTGGTGCCAATCGACATCATGGTGGCTAGAGGCAGCAGGAGCATGTTGGAAAAATTATGTCAGAAGAAGGCCGCGGAAGCCGCATGGGGACGTGGTGCCATGTGGGCACCGTGTGGAGGGACGTCACGTGTCTAGAAATTACAGCTGGTTCGGTGACCTGCCGTCATTCGATCATGGTAGGGGATGGCCCTCACGTCTACGAGACCAGCAGGTACCAGGCGTGGTAGTCAACCACATCCTAACAAGAGCGTGCACCACCGAACCACACCATGTAGGCTAGGCTTTGGGCTTGCAGGCCACCGCCCAAGCCGGCGATCCGGACTCGTGGCCCAGTAGGCTGGACCCACGACCTTGCAGCCTGTCCTACTGCCCCGTGGGCTGAACCCATGCTAGCAAGCTAGAACCACATAGGCAGGCCAGACCTATGCCTTTTGGGCAGGCCCAGACTAAACAAGGTTGACTAATTACATTGGGGGATGGACCCTCAAAAAAACCAGTCCCTGTCCAGTGAGGCCCACTGGGTCTGGCCCACTGGGCCGACCATACTAGAACAACAAGACCCAAACTAGGTCAGGTCTAGTCAGTCAAATTTAAACTGGGGTACGTGGGACCCATGAGATAGGTTAGTCGTGTTTTTTCTGACCGGGTCGGACCAGGCTGAGATGCAACATGCCCTTGTTTACTAAAACACATGTATCTTGCAAACTGTTTGTTCGATTTCAGATCCATTTGTGGATTTGGGACTCTATTGATAAAGCAGATCATTTGGAACGACCTAATAAGGATTTAATTAAATTTTATATGCGAGTAAAGTCTTGAGGATTGATTCTACGAGACATGCTACATAAATATCCCTACGGTTGGCTGAGACCTGAGGACTACCGACTTTTAACTCGTTGAGACTAAACTGTGGAATATTGGGAAGATCCACTATGTGAATTTTGAGTGCCAGAATGAGAATTCATTTTGGTGGATATTTCAGTCCCACTATACCTGACGAGGTGGAGTACCTCAATTACCATGATTTGTGTGATGCACTTCTGTGTGACATAGCAGGACCACAGTACACAATGTGATGGTGTACCTAGGAATTCCATGGATAGTGGGAAGCAATCATGTGTGAAAAGGAAGGCCCAATATACCTGATAGGGGAGGAATTTATCTAACTATCTAGGTGTTTGATAATGTGACTGATGAATCTTCTATCACTACACTAAATTTATATCTATTGTGAATTGTCTTGAGTTTCATGCTTTACATTTCAGATTGATTTGTGTTCTTTTAATTTTGTATTGGGGACCCTACTGAGTACATTTTCACAAAACCCTACATGGGCATCGTGCGCATGTGTTATGTCTGGTGCAGATATTCGACGTTTCGATTGAGACTTTTGTGGAATGGGGCCTAGATGTGGTCAGTGCTTCAGGACCGACAAAATCTATTATTGGGGACATAGTGTCCTAAGACCAAGAGGGGGCCGGTAGGATAGGGTGGATGGGATGTTATACTTTTTCATTCCGTAGTTACACTACTCTCCCAATTAGGTGGGTTTTTGTGTAGATGATCATCATATATTCGTTTTTTACATTACTTCTCCCAATTCTCTTGTTGGGTATGTATTATAGACCTCTTTTATCAGTTGTATTTGTACTCAAATTCGTTTTAAGGATACTTATTTCCTTTTTATGATGTGAGACTTGGTTAGATGTGTGTGTGCATAAAAGTACTCAGGAAAATGCCTCCCACTTGCAGGTTTATTCCTCCAGTGTTGGTCTCCAGCCCATGGCCATCAAGAGGTGGTATAAGGTTAGTCATGACATGGGTCCAGGGCGAAAGGTCATGAAAAAGTGTTATCAAAGGAAGTTTGGTCCTATTGCATAGACCAGGAGTCTATTTTTTTAGGGAAAAAATGTTAACTGTTTCGAGTTCAACTTCCAAATTCGTGGAGTCCAGTATTGGTTCAGAGGCCAACGGGTCCACACACCAGGACATTGATTTCTAATTTTCGGCTCTATACATGAAAAAATGGTTACATAAGTGTCTCCTTATGTTCTATTGAATAAATTTCATCTCACCAAGAATAAAATTCTAACTATGGTGCATCGTGATCTATCTCGGGATGCCACCATATAAACGCTTATCTAGGATCTGGATACAAGGTCATGAGGACAACACTCCCTTCAATTAGTCATCTGATAAGGGTCCAGTTCTAGAGATGGCCCCATCGGGTGGTGCACTAATGCTACCACCACTCGATGGTATGCATCTACTGCATGCTGTTTTGGTAGAGGAAATGCACAGAATCAGTGCCCTACACAACATTTCAAGATATAGACCTCCAAGGTTATATGGGAGATAGATCCTCACGTCACTAAGTATTGGATGGAGGTTGTTATGAGGGTCTTCTTCTTAATCCTGTAACCAGTTGACCAGATAAAGTTCATTATATCGAGCCTTATGCAGGGATCGATAGGGAGATGGTGGAGCATTACCATCCATGCGCACGATGAGGCGACCCTCTCCGGGGCAGACTTCGAGCAGCTTTTTGAGATGAGTTTTTTCCACAACCATGCACTCAGTGCGCATTCATGAACTACATCATCTATAATAGGGCATCATGATTGTGGTAGAATAAACCTCGGTGTTCACTGAGCTATATCGCTACTCGATAGATATGGTATGGGACCCCTTATTCTAGGCTTGAGCCTTTGAGTATGGACACTAGTTTGAGATCAGAGTGTCAGTGTTTTCTATCATCATCCCTACACTGTCAGGGAGATAGAGCGAGCCCTTCTGGTAGAGAGGTTCTTGGTGGAGCAGGCTCCCAAATATAGAGCGACCAGTAGACGATAGGTGGTAGAGTCCCTGGAAAGCAGAAGTCCGTAGATGCGAGGACCCATGTGGGACATTTATATTAAAGGATGACCCCAGGATGTAGGGTTGGTAGCAAGGGGTTCACAGTCACGAGGGAGTCAGGTGGGAGCCAGAAATTGATTGGCATGTGGCGGACAGGGACACATGGCTCATGACTCCCTGACCCACCAGGCTGATGACCTGAAGATGGTCTAGGGGATGCTAATACAATGATGTCGGTTCGAGCATGGAGGTCTATAGGACAGTAGACGTGGCAGGGGATCATGACAAGAAGCAGTTGGTGGGAGACTGTTTGAGGTGTTATCGCCACCACCCTCTGATGGTCCACCTTGACTGTAGGGAGTAAGCAGACAGGGGAAAACACATCATTAGGAAACGAAGTCTTAAAACCACGGTGCTCCAGAGATAATCTGAGGTACGTTCTATGTCTTCTCCACCCTATATGCTCTTCTTATAGACACAGTTGCGAGTCACACCTACCTTTCCATGATTATTGTTTAGAGCTCGGATATTCCGATGGATCCTTTGGCTCAATATTTATGGATAAAGACTCATACGGGAGGGGATTCAATCGTTACATAGTAGTTCCGATAGTGTGAGCTTACTCTAGGGGTGAGATCTTCAGCTGGGATATCCTAGTAGTAGCGTTGAGGCCTGACGACGTCATAATATGTATAGACTATTTATCCATTGTTCATGCTCAGATCGACTAATTTCGGCATACATTGTAGTGTGTCCATAGAGATGGGGCCAGGTTTTCCTTTCACCGGTGAGAAGGAATCCTTTTTATCACAAGAGATACTTTCTCAGAGGAGGTTGCATCTTATCAGTCACAAGTTTTCTAGCCTCACCTTCAATTAAGTAGAGAAGAGGAGTCCACATTTTCCAGTAGTGGAGGAAGAGTACGAGGATTGTTTTTTGGAGGATATTCAAGAAGTACCTCCTAAAATGGAGGTAGACATATTCATAAACATATACCCTAGTACGTCACCTATATCCACACCGACATATCATATGACTCTTGGGGAGCATCGCAAGCTGAGGGTACTACTAGAGTAATTTCTAGGGAAAGGGTTCATAAGGACTAGAATTTAACAATGGGCATCCCTGATGCTTTTTTCCAAGAAGGCAGAATGGTGTTTGTGGTTATGCATGGACTTCCAATGCCAAAACCAGGTGACCGTGAAGAACAAGTATCCATAGCTAAGAATCGATGATCTCTTTGACTAGTTGAAGGTGGATAAGTGGTTCTCCAAGATAGACCATACAACTAGCTATCACCAGCCACGAGAATATGAAGAGGATATACTAGATAAATCATTCAGGTGTAGGTATGACCACTATAAATTCCTAGTGATGGGTTTTAATGTAACCAAAACCCTAGTAGTGTTCATGGTACTCATGAACAAGATCTTCCCACTTTAACTTGACTGCTTTTTTGTGGTCCCCATTAAGGAAATCGTGGCTTACTATGAATCCGAAGTGGGGCAAACTTTACACCTGCGGATGGTCCTTTATACATTCTAAGAGAACTTCCACTATGGTAAAATCTTGATGTATTAGTTTTGGATCTGGGAGATCCAATTTCTAGGATAGGTCATCTTGGAGGCTAGAGTTACAGTGGATCTGAAGAAGATATAGGTGGTTATTGGGTGGGAGCCACCCAGAAGCATGACTGAGGTATGAAGCTTCTTGGGGTTGGATGGTCACTACCAGAGGTTTGTTCCTGACATGTCCATAGAAGCATTACACTTATCATCTTTGATGCAAAAGGGAAAACCCTTCATGTGGACGTAGAAATGTCAGTAGAGTTTCCAAGAGATGAGGCAGAGACTTATCAGTGCCCCCATCTTTAGACTACTAGAGGAGGGAATTGGGTATGTAGTTTACTACAACACATTAGAGACTAGACTGGGATGTGTCCTGATACAGGAGCAAGTAGTAATGGCCTACAGGTCACGCCAGTTGAGAAAACATGAGAAATCTATGTGACCCATGACCTGGGGTTTTTAGTAGTGGTACTTTCATTGAATATATGGCAACACGACATGATGTGTGCACAATTTATGGGTTAATCATACCACAACATTATGAAGTACATCTTTAACTAGAAGGACCTGAACCTGAGACATCATTGTTGGTTAGAGTTCATCCATTACTATGTCATTGAGATAGTCTATACTAATGGAAATCAGAATAAGGTGAAAGATGCGCTCTATAGGACGCTTGGATTGTAGCTGCAGAGTGAGGTGATAGAGATGTTGTCTGCGGTGTAGATATCCTCTGTTAATGATGTTGAAGCTTCTTACCATCAATTGATGGATGTTAATACCCCACTCATACAGTGATCCTAGGAGGAACAACTAGTTGATGTTGACTTTGAGGCCTGACCTGCTCAGTTATCCTCAGAACGGGATCCTAATAGATTTTCAACAATTGGGGAGAATTTTATCCATTTTAGAGGGCACACCATAGAAACGCTGACATTGCGGGATGAGATATTGAGGGAGTTACATACATCCCCTTTAATTGTACTTCCTGGAGTGGTGAAGATAGACCAGGACATCTAACGCCAATACTGGTGGCCAGGGATAAAGAATGTTGTCTCTCAGTTCATTTCTCGATGCCTTACTTTTTAGCATGTGAAGGCCGATCCTTAGGATTCATCAGGCAGTTCTTATTCACTCTAGGTACCAAAGTGGAAATGGGATGGTGTCTTGATGGAATTTTTGATGGGGTAACCATGCACATATTGGGCCCACAAATCTATATATGTGATCGTTGACTGACTCACCATGAAGGGGGTTACCTACCCATCTAAGAGCAAGGAACAATATATAGATTGTGATTCATCTATGTTTAGGAGATAGTGTGGTTTCCTGGAAATCCTTCAATGGTCATCTTTGATCATGACACTCAATTTACATCCCCGCTGTGGGGGGGATTGTAGGAGGCATTCAGGACACATATTCACTTGAGCACAACTTTTCATCCTCATACATATGTCAAGATGAGCATTCCATATAGACATTGGAGGACATGATTCATCGTTGAGTCATTCTTTACGATCAAATTTCGGAGGCCCACCGTCCATTGGGGAGTTTGAATGCAAAAACTGCTAACACTCCACCATTGGAATGGCACCATTTCAGGATATTTAGGGGCGACCTTCATATCATGACAATACTAAACAACCCCAGGGGAGTTGGAGGACATGTGTCCATAGATGGTATAGTCTACCACCAAGAAGTTGAAAATCATCCAGGACTGGATGAAGGCCGCCTTGATTAGGGGTATGTATTATACTAACATGAGATGAAGACCCTTAGAGTTCAAGGTGGGAGACCATGTTTTCCTTCAGGTCTCTCCCTGATAGGGATTGCAAATATTTTTCCCTGGTGAAAATCTATCTTCGAGGGTCATTGGACCTTTTTAGATCATGATAAGAGTTGGGGAGGTTGTGTACTATCTACATCATCCCCCAATGATGCTCTTGGAGAACGATGTTTTCCACACATCACAAATAAGGAGGAACATGCACGATCTATGACAGATCATCATCTATAGAAAGAGAGACATTGACGATGGGGTGACTTTCGTAGTGTTTTTGGGGTAAATAGAGGATTGAATTGAGTTGGTCCTACATGGGAGGTCTATTCCTCTTTTTTCAAATCAGTGGCAGCATGAGAATCATCATGCGAAAACATGGGAGATGTAGGATCATATTCATGCTCAGTACCCCAATCCGTTTAATTAGTTTTATTTGTCTTTCTGGCATGTAAATACATAAGGTGGAGAGATGGTAATGTCTCAAAAAATACATGATTTTTTTATTATATGAATTATTCTAAGACCACACACTCTGATAGAATTTGATTCCAAGGACCAGTGATCCTGGAACTGAATTTTGAACATTTTTAAGGTACATTCAGTAAACATGCGAAAATAGTTTTATAACAATAGAACTATTGCTCAGATAAAAAATCCAAGGGCACTGGTGAACTCGAAATTCCAGGATTCACCATGAAATTACTTATCTCTGGCCAGTAAAGTCCGTGCAGAAAAGGTATTTTTTGGAAATTTCGAGAGAAATAATAAATTATTTTTAAAAAATAGTTTATTTAATTTCACACCATTAAGTGGCGGATGGTGATGCTGCACTGCAATGATGAGGCGGCGATAAGGCACATTAATGGAGGGTAAATAGTGGATCTTTTTAAACCAAGACATTTTTATCTTAATGACTCATTAAATTTAGTTCATTACATGTGGATTATTTGGGTAGAATCATTAATGGGTCCAACGCCGCTAAGCATCATATTTATTTTAATAATTAAATGTGTCAGAGCTTTGGAATATAAAATTCGGGGGAATCTCTAATGAACCGCTTACAGAATCCATCTCCAACAAATAATTAATAAATTATCAATGAATGTTGGATGATCAAATTTGGTGGTTAATGAGAGATGAAGAATTACAATAATCACGTATAATTAACTATGCAGAACCCTTACTTCAACTTCATCAGATCCAACTTATCCAGGTCGAGGTTATTTTATTTTATTATTTTCCATGTTCTTTTCTACAAACTACGAATGATGATCATTCCACAAAATAGTATATATATGAATCATACAGTTATACGTGAGGGTAAAATTTTGTGATTTTTGTCTTCCATGATTGAAATTATCATCATTTGACTGAATTGAAAATCCATGAAAACCAGTGTTCTAGAACCAGTAACAAGGAGGGCGTGTGCCGACACGAACAAGGACAAAGAACCTCTATCTGGTACATTAATTGTGGCTGTATCTGCAAAGTTTTGGAAAGAGGAATCAAAGGCCAAACAAGGTATGGCAGCAACCAAGGAAGCCTATTGGTAGATAAAGATCACAAAACAGACCACCGAAACAATTCAAGTGGACCACCTAAGGTTCTACAGACGTGATACCACCGGTGCAGAGGCATCAGAGACTGGCGGCGACAGCCATCCCATACTGGCCTCATTTAGGGGGTGACCCCAATTGGCTCTGCGGTGGCTGACTCATTCCGTCCATGCTAGAGGATTGTGGCACACCCATCAACACACTGTTGTAGGAGGACACAATAGGCACGAGGGGGGGGGGGGGGTGGTGGTGACCAGTGGGCAATGTGTGGAGGGAAAACCCATGTTTGAGCTATCCGACTAGTTTGGAAGGCCACAATCTTCCATCCATGTTAGGAGGAAGGCCGTATGAATCTGTAGGGCTAGTTGGGACCATACGGGGCTTCCTACCGCGTACTAGCCAGGAGGCACACTACTGTCCTGCACTATGCGGGCTGGGCTTCGGGTTGGGGGGTCACACCCCCCAACCTGCTGGCCAAACCTGCGGCCTAGTGGGCCGGTCCTGCAGCCATGGAGGTATGTTCCGTGCTGGAAAGCCAAACTCTCACAAAGTGGGATGGACCCACATAGGCAGTTCGGACCCGTGCCCTTCGTGTCGGGCCAAGCTAGACTGGTTTGTCAGGTGACCTGTCGGGCTAGTCCTTCGGCCAAACTGAGACGAGTCCAGTGAGGCCCATTGTGTTTGGAACACTGGATATACATGACCAGATTGAGAAATACATGTACCACGTTAGGACGATTTGGTCGAATTTAATCTCGGGATTGTGGGACCCCACCCCAGGTTTGTCCAGTTGGTCCGACCGGGACGGACCCGGCCCAGACCTAACCAAACCCTATTTACTAAAACACCTATATCATTGAAACTAAAAGTCTATTTAATAATCAATTTTCAGTATTGGGACCATATGGAAAAGGAACACCTTTTTTGAATGTTCTGATAAGGGTATGTTGGTTGTTGAGATGTGATAAATGGATTGAGGAATGGTTCTCCTAGGCGCACAACGTATGGAACCCTATGGTTGGCTGACTCATGAAGACTGTGGACTTTCAACTCTGTGATACTCAAATATAGCCCAGTGGGATGGACTAATGTTTGAATACATAGGTCCACTATGGGAATCACTTATGTGTGACTTTACAGGCCCACGGTACACAATGTGGTGGAGTGCCTCAGTTTGGAAATGATCTATGGGAAGTACTTCTATGTGACTTTTTTGGCCCACATTACGTGACGATGAGATGAACATAATCAATCAAAGGTTAGTGGGATTCACATCTATGTGACATCAAATCCCCACTGTACTCGATAGAGGATGATTTATCTAGCTACTGAGGTGTTTGATGATGTGACATATTATTGTTCTATAACTGCCCTAAATGTATACCTTGGGTGAGACGTCTTGTGTTTTGTTCCTTATTTTGATGATTTTTGCGTGGTCTTTCTTTTTTATTTTGGGGGTCCTAACTGAGTAATTTTTTACCCACCCCAAACCTGGCTTCGCCTGCACCTGTTGATTCTGGTTTAGACGATCAAAGTTTTGACATAGACATTGTTGTAGAGGGGACTAGAGGTGCTCAGGGTGATGGGACCAAGAGATGAAATGATAGTGGACATGGTGGTATAGGACATGGTGGGGCCCAGTTGGATATGGTGTACGTGAAATTATACTTCTGCTTCTAGAAGCTACACTAATATCCCAATAAGGTGGGGTTTTCGGCAGATGGCCATCAAACTTTCCTTTTGTAATTTTTTGATTCCAGATCTTTTTTTGGGTTTGTAATATGGACCACTATTATCATTTGTACTTTTACTCAGATATGTTTTTGTGATACTTGTTTTATTTTTAGATTGTGAGACTTGGTTGGGCATGTGTGTGGACACAGGTACTCAATAAAATGAATTCCACTTGCAGTTTGTTTCCTTCGGCACAATTCCCTAGCCCCAAGCCCTCGGGAGGTGAGCTTAGGGTCATCACAGAAGGACCCTCGGTGGACGAGTCAATAAAAAAATTATTCAATTCCTTCTTCTCTAGTTTCTTATTAAACCTTATATTATCATTTTTACATATAATCACATGAGGATATTTATCCACAAGGAGCGAGATAAAATGCTAGTAGGGTGATATATAAGAAAATGAAACAATATAACTTGGTGTGAGCATAAACATCATCATAACATAGACACATGATCATAATCATGTGAGGAAGCAATTAAGAATGTTTTAAATTGTGGTAATACTTAAAAATGAAATAAAATGTCATTGTGGTTAACTACCACACATAGTTGTGAAATAATCATGAATAATTTTCACGAATATCTCCCTTTGTATCATAATGTTCTTCACATTACCCAATTCTTTTATCCACTCTATAATTTCGGGTGCACACATCACATCACAACATTAACATTACACTATATAATTCTAAGCGCATCTCTTACATCATAACATTCACATTATCTAACATTCCACATACAAAATATATCAATATTGAACATAAAATAACCCATCAAATGTAATGGTTATCATTTCGTAACAATTCATTCATAAACAATGGGTTCCCAAATGAAATAGGGAATTACATGCTTGATATAAGAATCATCAACCATGACTGGAGAAGAATCACTCTCGAGATGCAAAAGTTGTGTTATTTGAAAGAATAATTCTTTTGGAAAAAATTGTATTTATCAGAAACGGATATAGAAAAAATTTAAATCCATTAAAACTTATGATGATGAAATTATTTTATGGAATAACCATACTGAAAATTGCATGGAATTGGGAAATCTCAAAAGAGAGTTGTGTTTGATAATTTCCAATGACACATTAATATCCTATATAATAAAATTATATTCATAAATTAATAAATAAATAACATTAAATAAATTAATTTGATTCATTATAATTGTATTATTTCGATTTATGGGTAGTTGGATGAGTTATGGAGTTTAATTTCATCATTCGGGAGCATTCATTTCCATTTTTTTTATAATCACTTCTCTTTTATAAAAGAATGGAAGTTCTTGTAAAATGATGATCAATATCTAGAATTATTTTTATACTTTACTAATGATATTATAACATATTTAATTGTCTTATAAAATAGTTTATGGAATGAGTATGGATAACTATATGTAAGTTATTGATGTTCATTTTATGTTAAATTTTTTTACGTTTTTGACCACAATGAATTTGTTTTGTTTTATCACATAGTATTATCTGTATATGTTAGTAATAGTACTCAAAGAGGGGTGTATAAGAGACATTAATATATTTTTTTAAAAAATATAGTTTTATTCATATACATGAAGGCGTTTAATAAATATGGAAGTGCATCACCCACGATGTGGGTAAATTTACACATTAGAGGTGACAATTTTTATTTTTATAATAAAAGAGTGATATGGAGGAGTTTAATGATGGATCATCCATTGTCATGATATAATTATATTGTATGTAATGTTCTGGAGTTATCATTCCATTTATATTATGGTAGGTGAGGATAGAATATGATAATAAAAAAAGTAGATTAAAAGAATAAGGGAGAGGATTTAACGCTTGAATTCTCTTATTGAGATCCTCCTCATGGTACACAGGCTTGGTATTTTCATGAGAGCACGACCTCTTGACATTGGGGAGGGGATATGAAAGTTTATTTCGTAGAATTTAATAATGGATTAAATTTCCATATGTGTGAGGAGAAGTGGCTGTTAGGGGGTGATATTTATTGTGGAGGAGAGGGGTGTTTCATTAATATTTTAGTCATTTGTTTATTATTATTTTTAGATAATAAATAGTGACGATTCTTGTAAAAAAATATAGTAATTTGGTAATGTGAGTTCGGAAAAATTATCACATACATAATCCATTACTCAATAATGACTCGAACGTTCATGTCTTTAGTAGTTATCATAAATAATCGTATTTTACTATTCAGCCAAGCTTCAAGTATTTCAAAAAAATCCTGAAAATTCACCATAATGATTTTTTGTTGTAGAGAATTATAAATTGTAATAAATTTTAGAAAAATAATTTTTTATATATAATTGATCTAGTTTTTAATGAAAATCATCATTTAGGTGGAAAATATTGATTTTAAAATTATAAATCATTTTAAGAACATTGAAAATTTACTTACATTCTCATAAAATTATCCTAAAATCATAATGAATCAAAATATAAATTCATGAATACATTTTATTAAAATAATTTTTTTTTATTATTATATTTTTCATAAAATTGTAATTAAATATTTATAACATAAAAAAATTCTAAAACTTAGTTAACAATTTTTAAAATTATTAATTTCATAGTAAATGATTTAATTATATTCTAATTTCATTTATAAGAATTTTAAATTTTATTCGTACATCCATGGGTGGGGTTACTATTCATTTGGCTAGTTTACTATTCATAAAAGTCATATTATTGTTCCTAATTTATTATATCATCACTATTTGTTCCTTATCTTCCAAAAATACATTTTATTTCATTAATTATTCATCCTTAAAGTTTTTTAAGGTCTCTATGTGATTTTATGATATTTATACTATATGAAGCTACTATAATAAGGGATAATTCCATTTATAATTTTTTATCATTACAACAGATAATCCAAGGAATAATGCTAATAGAAATAAACCTAATACCCAAATTTCTATCACATAAAATATTCCAAATTCCTTTATATGTTCTTGGAATCATATTATTATTTCATAAATATTCCACTATATATGAATATAACATTAAAATGCAAATTAACTATATTAAACATCCATTATCTATGTGTCAAAGATGCCATATTTGTTATAGTTACTTCCCCAGACATTGGTGAAATCAAAATTGAAATCCCTGAACTCATCGATATAAAATATATTAAATACTACAGGTTAAGGGAAGGATATATAGTGAGAGAGATGGTATACCATTGTTTTTGTAATCCAACAATGTCAAGAACATATTAAAATGTTTTTAGTGGAGTAGAGGTTATTGTGTTCAATGAAGTACACATAGGTTGTCAGAAGAAATTAGATGAATATGGAAAACTAAACATCATCAAAATTAGTCTTAAACCTATTATTACCTATAACCTCATTTTGTAGAATGTTATTAGAACAAACCTAAAAGGTATATGAACATGTATCCATACCTAGAATAGGAAAAATATGATGGAGACCCTAAGAAAAGATCATAAAATACCAGAATCAATGTAAGATCAATTATTTTTTACATGATTTACATTTTCTACCACAATTAGAAAAGAAATTAAATAAAACATGATGTATGATGCTTTCATAGGGTATCTACTCCACAATAAATATCACATCGATTATAATGAAATGAAATCCAAAACAACATTTTCAGATCATAAGGGGTTGGTAAAACACAGTTTTCTATATGGTATCCTTTTATTGGGTCACATTCTATGTCCAAATAATACTATTTGAACACAAAACCATGCAATAGTCATAGTTCCTATATCAAAACACTATAAAAAATTTGAACCATATTTTCTAATATGAATTTTCAAAACAAATGACCCCATTATTCCCACCTAAAATTGGCCACAGGTTTGGGGCCATGAATAAGGGTATCATACATTAAAATTTGACAGATTTCCCATAACAACCCCAAGAATAAACAAACAAAAGCTAATCAAATACATGATATAAATTACCATAAAATTAATGCTCAAGACACGAATATAATAGGTAATAAGAATAAATTAATTAAATAATAATAATATAATCAATGATCGACCCAAATGCAAATGAACATGAATCCCAATAACTCATGATCAAAGATGGTGCTACTATACAATAACTTGGTAACTAGATCCATTTATTAAACATTATAATAGTTATATATATGTGTTATTATAAGAAAAACTTTTCAATTTGATCATTCCTGATACCTCTTGTTCAAATATGAATGAATATTACTAAATTCATAGTGAAACAAAACATATAAATTCATTCCCTAAATAGGTAATCTATATTCCCTAAATCACCATGCACTGTTCAGAAAATAAAACATAGAAAAAGGTAATAAAATGTTAATAACACATGTATGTGTATATCAATATCTTTAAACCACTTCCCCATTAGGGTTTTCACTCACACCTAAATAGTTACATCATATGATCAACCATTACACAATAATTATAAATCTCATAAATCTATAACATCTCAACATCCCATATATCCAATAACCACATCACCCCACTCCTAGTGCAACACATAACAACCTTATTATCTTCATCATAATTGGGTTTCATTTTTAGAATCTATCACAACCTATGCATTATGTTGTACACCTACATAAACTATAATTTCTACAAAATACACAGATAATTTATGCTATCATTACACATAGAATACATTTATATACTTTAATATCAACACATTACAACCCACATGTATATGTACTGAAAAAATGGGAACCATCACTTCCTAGGTGAGTCTATACCCAATACCTCAAACCATTATGTCACTATTATTCATGATTTAAACAATTCAGTAAAATAAAGGGTGGGGGAGAGGAATTTTTTGTCAATATATTCCCTAAACAACATGGTATCCATACCAATTAGTGAAAGTGTAGTATCAAAGGTCCATGTTGTGAACCGTTCCTCGATTTCAGTATGAAATTAAAACTATTTTCAGTATATAGGATGTATTTTTGATTGAATACATTCCCATAAAACACTAAAATGTTCCTTAAGAAAATAGTTGTGGTTTTGGAGAGGCTCCTGGAGGAATAGATACAGTATTCTCTCTATTTTTTAAAAGGATAGGTTGAAATCCAAATCCTTTTTATCAATATGAAGAGATTATTTTCCATTGGTTGACTATTTGAGTTTCAATATTATGAATTTAATTTATTTCTAATGTTGTGTAGAATAATAAATCCATAAAGACATGTGAATTAGATTATGGTGAAGGTAGTGGATGAACCACAATGATGAAATCATCCATTTGATTAGAATCTAGTTGATATTTTTGTATGTTATGTCTATATTCTAGGATAAGAACCTACACACATTCGCATTCAGTCTCTAGTTGTGGATCTTCAGAGAGATTTTATTCATTATCTAGCAATGAATTTCTTTCACCAGAAGCCAGAAATATTCAATGGAACCAATTATCCTCAATTAGATGAATATTGGTTGAGTGTGATTTATAATTTGTTTGAGTTCATGGAGACACCTGATGAATTCGAGGATAAATGTGCCATAGTCAGGATATAAAGTCCTAGAAGGGGATAGTGAGAGATGATAGTGATGGTGAAGAAGCATTAGGTATTAGTGTGGATCAAAATTAAATATATTTCACAGGCCAATTATATTGAGAGTCAATGGTTTTAGCCAATGAAATATAGTTTTTATAACTTCATAAGGATGATTGGAATGTGAGAAAATATTCAAATGGCTTTGAATAGATTACATAGTTTGAATATGAGGCTATATCGAATGTAAAAATGAAAAATCACTGGTTAGGGGTAGGAATTTAATATTATAATCATTATATATTTTTCAGGTTAAAGTTGCCTTCTTATACTGATCTACTGGATAGAGCATTGATGGTTGCGGTGAACCTAGCTGGAAAGCCATATTTGACATGAGTTTCTTTTTATCCATGTAGCATTACAGTGTCATCCAACAAAATAAAGATGAAGCGTAATTCATCTCTTGATAGTTATAAACCACAAGGTTATTCTAGACATCCAATAGTTCCTCGAAGAGGTCCTAATTTTTTTTTCCAGTCTGAGAATCCTTGCAATTAGAAACTAGTTTTCATGGAGGCAGTAAAAATATGTGATTCCAACAGATGATGAAGTCACAGTAGAAATGTATTTTATGTATATTCTGAATCTCGTAGTGGAATTGGGTCATCAATATAAAAATTACTATTGTGAAATCATATGTTTCATGATAAATGGTGTCCCATTCATTATAATCTTGAATGAATCTTTTGTATGAAGTGGAAGAGTGTCCAGAAAAAGTATATATGGGTCCAGTAATTGTGATGGGTACATTAACTATTGGTTCATATTTTCTGACTAAATTATTTGATTATAGTGAATCTCACTTGTTTATATCCACATGTATTTTCAATATGCTAAATATTCATATGGATCTTTTATCATATGTGATGGATATTATTACACCCCACAGAAAGGAAAGAGATAAATGTATTTTTTTTTCAAATTTTGTTTTTTCATTATAATATATCATGTTTACTTGTGATTTTATGTTTCTCAACATGAAACCTCTTGACATCATTTTTTGGATGGATTGAATCATTGCTAATAATTCATGAATTTAGTCAATTCATTGATAGGTATCCTTTACCATGCCTTACGGCGTGTCTCGTATCTCTCATGATGAATGAGACCCAGGGTTGACTAGATCTATACATTAATATATAGTGTAGTGGGAATTAATATCAGTTATTTATTTTGGCATTGAGAAAGATTCCTTTGGTGACTATGTCCCTCCATTTTTATCAAGTGTTAGGATGTTTTTCCTATTTTACTTCTCTGGTTTGTCAAATGTAAGTGAAGAGGAGTTCTCAATTGAAGTAGTTTTTGGTACCCAACTAGTGTATATGCTTTTTTATCTCATGTAACCAGAAGAAATAATATATTTGAGGACATTGTTGGATGATCTGTTAGAGAATGTATTTATATGGAAAACTATGTCACCATGAGTGGCATCTGTAAATGATTCAGGAAAACCTAATGTGTCACTTCACATATGTGTTGATTACAGGAATCTCAATAAAAATAATATAAGGAGAAATTCTATTTTATCATATATGAATACTTTTTTTAACTATTTGAATTCATGTAAGTGGTTTTCAAAGATTTATCTTCAATCTACTTTTCACCAGTTAAAAAAATTACATCATTCAAAAAACCACTTTCTTGTGTAGAAATTTCCATTATGAGTACCTTGTCATGGAAAATAGTTTAACCAACAATATTTTTTTCTCCATGGATTTAATGAATATAATTTTACATAATCTTCTTAACAACTTATTGGAAGTCATTTTTGTTGACATCTTTATTTAATATAATACTGGAGAGGATCATGTGCACCATATGAGAGAATTTATAGAGTTTTTGAGAAATCAATGGTTTTTTTCTATTGCTAAAAATGTAATTTTTCGATATTGAATGTTATATTCATGGGACACATGGTTCCAAAACATGGTATTTCAGTTGATCATACGAAGGATAAGGTTTTTATGACATGAGATAAACCATGTAGTGTTTTTTAGATTTATAGCTTCATCAATATAGCTTGATATTACTGCCACATTGTAATGAATTTATCAAAGTTGAATTCTCATATGAGTACTTTATCAAATAAAGGAATTAGGTTCTATTGGGATGATAAATTTATGATATTTTTTTATGATAAAATTTATTCTAACTATTACAATTATGATGGATCTTCAAAATTCATAGCATGGATATATGGCCTTTGGTGATGAATCATGTTTGGGATTCAGATACCTTATTATTAACGATGACCACATTATTGCTCATGGATTTTTATATCTTACACCACATGAGATGAATTACCCTACCCATGTCCTTGAACCCATAATTGTGATGCATGCATTTATGATTTGGTGGAATTACATTTTCAGAGAAAGACTCCTAATATATTATGACCGCATTATATTCAGTTACATCTTATCACAAAATGAATTGAATTTTTTCAAGAGACGTTGGGTAAATTACCTATAATATTTTTAATTTTCTATCACTTATAACCCTTTTAATAGGAATGTAATTTTATATTCTTTCAGCTGGAAACATCGAACCCAGGACATGAATGAGTCCTCAAAAGAAATGAACATGATAACTGTTTTTTCAAAGATGAATATTAGTGTTTATGAATTAGCGAATGAGGTTTCTATGAATAGTGTTTAGTTGAAATGCTCTATTTTAGAGGTTATTATTTTGGAACAACATCTTGAAGAAGATTTATGTTGATTTAATATATCTCCTGGTTGTGGGGATACCATTGATGAGTGATTGTTCTCGATGAAAGGGAATTATATTTTTCTAGAACTGGACCATTGTTAATTTATCGGTCAAGAATTATATGATAGGGGATTTCCATAGTCCCAAGGGGGAAATGCACCAAGGTACCAAAAATATGATCTATGTAATGTCTTTATGATTCTAGTGGCCATGTATGGGACACGGTAATTTGAATTTGTCTCTCAGTATTTTACATGCCAATAAGTCATGGTTGAGAACCAGAGTACTTCTAGTTTTATTCATCCATTTTGAGGGATGTCTTGAATGATGTATGTAATTTGATTGGACTTTATATTCAGGTTTCCATGTAACCAGATAAAAAATATTGTGATACGGTATGTGATCAATAGGCCGACAAAATCATATATCTTTTTAACCATTCAATATTCAACCATTGTTCAAGAGCGTATAAATATAAATTTGAGAGATATGAATAGTTTAATGTTGTTTCATCTACTATAGTGTTTGATAGGCACCCCTGGTTTGCCTCTGTTATTTAGGGAGGCATTCATAAGGAACTAGGATCTTATGTTCATCTGAGTACAAAATACCATCGACATTCATATGGATAGACATAGAGAGCTATAATGATTCTGGTGAATATAATTCATGCATGAGTTTGTGATTTTAGTGGAGATTGGGATGTCCCTTTGGAGCTAGTTTAGTTTTATTATAATCTTAGTAACCAATCCGTGATCAGAATAGATCATTTTGGGGAATTTTATTATTGGCCTTGAAAATCTTTAATGTGTATGTTGGAGATTGGTTAAATTTACTTGGTTAGAGTAGGCTTGGTCCCGGAGATAACATCATAGATTTATTTTATTCATCATATAATGTAAACAACATAAAGATATTATGTATCTTTTTCTTATTTTTCATTGTAATATATGGAAATTTTCAGTTGGTGATTAAGGGTTATTGATTGTTTCATCTCATTTTGGACATCGTCAAATTTAGTTGAAAGGGATGCTTGATAGTACGACTATAGGTCATTATGAGGATGTTGAGTAGATGCAGATGGTGGATTATAATTAACCAATTCTTCCATATTTGATGTTGATACATATCATGTTCCATTTATCACAACAAAAAATGTATTTTTCAAATCCATCTAGTTTATTGAGTTGGATTGATATTGATGTTGATCTTTATTTATCAGTGACTGAACATCCAAGTTGTATACCGGATTCTAAAACCAATGTATTTCATGGTAGGAATATACCTTTTTTTATGATATCCATGGAAGCATGGTTCTGATACTCATGAGTTGTCGGATAGAGGTGCACTAATGAGATATAAATTGCCTCATCTTTTTTACAAGCTAGTATCATAATAGGACATATGGGGTTAAAAAGATTTGATGGTGGGTAGGTATGGATCTTAATATCAGGTTCTTTTTTTAGGAAAGAGGACGAAATGGGAAATTTTCTAAGTACATGTCGTGTACTTTTGGGTACATGTCGTGTCCGGTATTTCCTTGTATAATCGTGTACTAGTCGTGGAATGACAGAGTACATTACCATGTAGGTGACCTTGAAGAGCGCCTAAAGTGAGGTTCGGTTGAGGCTAATAAATGATGTGCATGTTTAATGAACACACCGTGTATTTTTATTTTTTATAGGATAAATTGATGGGAGTCACATATCACCCTCAGAAACCTTTTCTTTGTCCCTCAATTAATATAAGAGTGTGACAGAATGACCATAAACTTTGAGCCTCTCCTGATTCTCTGTCCGAGCTCCGATGGAGATGTCGTTGGTTTCATTGGAATCCCATCGATGAGTTCTATTTTCCCCTAGATACTTTCTTCATTTTTTTATATCATGTGAGTTATTGTGGGGTGATAATTTTTACCCGTTTTGTAGATCTACATCTTTCTCGTCCGATTCAAGGGCTGACATTCAAGAGTATCAATTGTATGATATCGAGGTATGAGTTTTGTGCCTTCCTTAAATTGTATTTGAATTTTATATGCTAAAATATATGGATACCCACATTCTAGGGGATTTTTTTTGGAAGTATATCATGTTTATTACATATTATGGTTTGGTAGTTTTATAAAATGGGAGTTTATTATGCATAAGGATATATATCATGATTGTGGGACTCCAAGGGTGTGTTTCCCTTGATGACTTTTTTCTAGCCGTTTGGTCTAGGCTTCTTTTTAGGGTTTCCGTTTTTCCTAAGCCTTGATTTTTTTGATGGAGTTGATTATTATATGATGTGCATGTGATACACATTGTGAATGTTTTACCATGCAGATTTTGACTGTGATAACATCCCAATGCTGGGAGACCCATGTATGTTTTGTTGTTAGGTTGACCCAGAGGAACTAACAGTGAGATCTGTCATATGGCCATAGAGTAGAGGGGTAAAACCATGAAAGATACCCATAGGATTTTTATTAAATGAATTGATTCTATTCTATCCAAGGGGTGTTGACCGTGTGAGCTCCAAGGTGTTCGTTTGTAAATGTTTTGTGCTAATGAAGAACAAAGTGGTTGGACCATGAGAGGTATCCAAAGGGTGGTTATTAAATGAATTATTGTTATGTTGGACCATGGGGATTAGAATATGAGAACATTTCCATAGGTTTGTTATTGAATGATTGGATGATCGTGAAAATTCTACCAAGCCAAAGCTCATGATTAGAATCAGTCTTACTTGTTTGTTTAGATAGTATTCTGAGATGTCTTTTGTTACTATTACACATGGGATACATATCTTAGGCTAGATCTCATGGTTTAAATTATTTAATGGATTGAAAAATAAATTTATATTTATGTAATTGAAAACTGTTGGATTGTTTACATTTTGAGTAATTCCTTGTTTATTGCTTCTTTTCTATATATTACCTTCTATATATGTTCACTAATAGTTAGGCCCTGATCTTTTGGTGGTTTCCTACATGGATTCTTCTTAATCCATGTTGGGGTTATTCTTTTGAACCCAAATAGATTATATTATTTAAGGTATAGTTAAGGTAAAGTTCCCTTCATCATCAAGTATATTATTGTTATTGGACATATTGAGAATGGGACAAATATAAGGTTTGGATGTTATTGGAGTTTCCATTTTTTTCTATAAATTGGTTTTAGAATTTTATTTCATGAATTATGACTTGTTTGTATTCTTTACTATACACATGTGACATGAATCATTTACAAATATGATCCAGTTGTTTAATTATTACCAGTCTTCTATTGTTTGATTCTATTTTTTATTACTACTTCTTATACTGTTTACTATTTTTTATTCAGATGTATATAATCTTCAAATAAATGGATTGTTTCCCAAATTGCATACTTTATCCATCACTTCTAGTCGACAAACTCAAGTATTTGGGGGAATGAAATAGATGTTATGTGACCAACCATGTTCGGGTAACCTTTGGGAGGCACCCGAATAAGCGATGTTATATAGTGGTATCAGAGGGTTTTTTTATTATTTTCATTACTATTTAGAGCATATATAATTGGATAGGAAGGAACATGTAGATTTTAAGATGATGTTTGTGGTAGTAGCTAACCCATTTACAATACAAATCCAAGTGACCCGAATATTTCAAATATTTGGGTTTTTCAATTGTTATAGTCGATTTGATTTCAGCATTTGGTGAATCAATTGTTTTGTGTAGTATTGATTTACTTCATTGTGGTTCTATTTTTTTTGCAATACGATGAGATGAGGGTATTCCATCTCATGATTCATATATGCACTTTCTAGAGATCACATGTCATATTTCTTATCACAAAATTTAGGATGCATTACTAATTGCATGTTGTTGTGATAGATGTTGTGCTATATATGCATGATGTTATGATAGATTCCATTATAGAATACCTAAAATTATGATATGGTGTTCGTAATTGTAATGTTTCTTATATATGGAATCTAATAATTGGTCCTTATGGTGTTAAGGGACTTCTTGGATCAGAATTCGGTGGATCATGTTTGACCTTAAATTGAATTTTGTCATGTTATAAAGTGATAAAGGAATCCAATATTTGATTTTTGGGGAGTATGGGCTCCCAAAAGTGATAATTTTTTAGGCTTTTTACAAAATATTATGTTTTTAAGGGATATAGACAAGTTTCATAGGCCTATTGTCTAGAAACCTAGACAACCCGACATGTGTTGTTATAAACACACACCATGTGCACTTATGTTCTGGAGGAAACAACCTTTCTTAAGTACAATCCATGTACCATATGTACAAGTCCTATTGTATTTGACCATGTGACTGATTGTGTTAGTAGAGACATGGGGTGGATAAATGATTGGTAGAACATGTTGTGTCAGGTAACTAAATAATATGCTATAGAGACCATGTAACTAGTAGTGTGACTAACGACACAGGTGGATGAAATTCGAATGTTAAATGTCATGTCTAGCTTGTACACGTTTTGTGGTGACTGACCTTGTTTCTAGCTGTGTGACTAACAACATGGGTGGATTGAACATATGTAGTACATGTCATGTCTAGGGTGAACATGCCATGTTCTGTAACCCAGGAGGGAACCATGTAGTTCTAGCTATATTGAAGAACTTGTAATGGAGGGATAATTCTAGTACACATTGTGCCTTATGATTAAAACGCCATGTGTTTGGGTTGTTACATGACCATGTAGGAAGAGGTAGACACCCATGTTAAGGAATAATAGTACACAATGTGTAGTGGTTCTACACACTGTGTATCCCTCTTTTTTAAAACATGAATTCATTCTTATCCAATTCCTTTCATTCACATTTATGTTGTTGTCCTTAATAATATTGAACTAAGGTGTGCGCTTTTCCTTGAAGAGTCATGCCCCCAAGAAATCCACCGATTCTGCACCAGGTAAAGGGTGATTATTAGACACTGGATATAGTAGATTATTGACTACAAGAACATCTTCCCATCATGCCCATCTTAGCACCAACTGTTATACAAGACGAAAGTACTGTTTCATTGTTTTTAAAAGGGTTTTTAAAAATGGTATATAATTTTTAGGGGTCACCAAACCCATCCCCAACTATGGAGGTGTTGATGAGGTTGTTCCTTCCTGAACATCCTCCAACTTTTTCAGGGGATGGAGGACCACATGCTAGAGACTCAGGGTTAGATTCCATTCCTACTATCATAGAACATCTTGAGATTCACCTAGAGAGGTAAGTGATGCTTGAAGTATACATGCTACATAATTAATCAAATATATGATGGGTTGTTATCTCACAGGAAAGACGTCATCGGGATTTAGATTGGGAAGAGTTTCATAGGATGTTCTATGATTAATTCAACTCCATTATGGTGAGGGACGATTGAGCCCAAGAGTTCATGCACATGGTGGGGGGTTATCATTCATTAATTGATTACTCTTATTATATTAAATATCTTCAGTGGTTAGCTCCTATTATAAAAGGTTACAATTTATCACTGTCTAGGCGATTCAAGGATGCTCTCATGTACAACATCCGATCGCAGGTGAATGTTTTTTGGCTGACATAGGTGAATGATATAATGAATCATGTGTTAATTACCAAGTGAAATATAAAGTATTTGGGAGCTATGAGCTAGGGAGGTTTAGCATCCAAGGCTGGTAATCCATTGATTAATATCTTGAAGATATTCAAGGAGGATTCACGTGATGCTTCCTCAAGTATTTAGGTGGTATGCTCCCAGTTCCGGAAGTGTGGTTATACGAGACCAAATTCCCTAAAATTGCTAGTCAAGTGTTGATCTTGCAGAAATATTTTCTTTATTCTGCATTTTTCAGATGTTATCACTAACAGCGAGTGATTGGATTTCTATAATGACTCCATATTCATGTGTAGGACCACCTGTATATGATCATTTAGGGAATTGGAGTTCATCAAGCTGTTCCAGCCGAGGAGGTGTTCATGGCTATGGTATTACAGCTACAAGTATTCAGTGACAACAGAGTAGATTAGCTCAGGGTAGTCAGGTAGGGTTAAAGGGCCGCGTTACAGGTCAAATTTTTTTAGTATAGTAGACCCAGAAAGAGTACGACCATGAACACTCTACAGTTAGGGGTACCATTCTAGTTACCACAGTTTTAACTTCTTCACAATTTGATATAGTGGTTTCCCAAAGTTTTATATATGATTTCATTGTGGAGAGCCTTGGTCTCTTCAACATTACTTATGATGATGTTATGACACTAGACACTCCATTTGGGATTAAGACAGAAAATGTCTGTTAGTGCAAGGAGTGCGCTCTGGAGGTTGTTTGGTTTAACTTCTTATGGTATCTCAATGTCTGATAGATGATAGGCATCGATGTCATTATTAGAATTTACTTGTAGGTCTTTTTCCCTTCCCTTGAAGACTTTTATCCTCACAGGTTGAGTTTCACATCACAAGAGGGAGGATATTATTTACATAATGACAAATGGGAAGTCCATACATGTAGATATTGACCCAATAATCATAGGATGTGAGGAATCACAACACATATTTCTAGTTTATATCTGGATGTCTAGGGTATTTCACCAATAAAAAGTCTTCCAGTGGTGAATCATTTCATAGATTTATTTCCAGATGACTTTTCAGTCTTACGTCTAGATAGATAGGTACATTTTTGTATTGATATTGTTCCAAGAGCGGAACTGATGTCCATTACTCCTTATAGGATGGATACAAAAGGGTTATAAGATCTCATGTAGTACTTAGTGGTGTTTCATAAAATGGGTTTCATCTGACCCAATACATCTCCTTGGGGTTCACCTATCCTATTTGCGATGAAGGAAGAAGGTACCTTTAGACTTTATAGGGATTTTTTGTTGCTGAACCGGTTGATAGTTAAGAAATGATTTCCCATGCCGAGGATTTATGATATATTTGATCAGCTTTGTGGATCCCTATTGTTCTAAAATATTGACTTGAGATCCTGTTATAATCAGTTGTATTCTAGACCATCATATATACCTCTAATATAATTTCATAGTATGTATGGTCTGTAAGAGTATTTGGTTATGTTTTTCGGTCTCACGAACACACTAGAAGTTTTCATGGAAAGGATGAACAGAGTGTTCCATCCTTACATGGATTATTTTGGGTTTGTCTTCATAGAAAATATCTTGGTGTAATCTCTCACTTGACATGACCTTTCTATCCATCTTGAGATCATATTGGTTACACAGAGAGAGTATCAGTTATATGATATGCTCCCAAAATTCCACTTTTCTATGTACTAGATTCACAACCCGGGTCATGACATATTAAAGACAAGAGTATTAGTAGACACAAAGAATGTGAGAGTAGTAGATTCCTAGGAGCAGATGAAGAAGATATTAGACGTACATATTTTTTGGGGATGTCCGGTTACTATAGATGAAATATACGGGACTATTCACACTTAGCATCAATACTGGAGGGCCTGACTAAGAAGGGAGTGAAGTACATGTGGGAAATTTGTGTGATTTATCCTTTCAAGAGATTAAGGTGAGGTGAAATCTGTATTGATTATAATTTTGATGGAGCTGGGATAGATTTACACTATTTACTACAATGTATCAGGTTCGGGTTGGGAGCAATGCTTATACTAGTGTAAGTTGTCATTATTTAAAGGTGGTGATAGTTAAGGCCATATGATAGGAATTACCCAACACATGATTTCATTTTGTATTCATTTTTTGTGCTTTGTGTTGTGTGATACATAATCTTTTGGGAAAGTATTATGTGGTATACACTGACCAAAAAATACTCATGTATAACTTTATTCAGAGAGATCTAACATTGTGACAGTGAAGGTTGGTTGAGTACCATCAGTCCTTTAACAATGATCTAGCTTACACGCTTGGGAAAGGAAATGTAGTGGCTGAGGCATTGAGTAGGAGGACTCAAATACAGGGAGTTCAAGTGGCCAAAAGAGAGTGGGATGTTACGGAGCTATTCTCTGAGATACATTTTTAAGAGCATGAAAGATTAGGTTAGAGGATTATTTCATCAATAGTTGTTACATCTACATTATTGATTCAAGTGAGAATAAAGAAACTATCAGATTCTGATGTCGTAGTCCTATGAGAGAGTGTGTCATGAGCGGAACCTACTCCTAGGTGGATCGTAGGCCATGATAATGTTTTTCATTTTCATGGATAATTATTGGTTTCAACAATCATACGTGATGATTTGATGAGGTGTTTTCATTCCTCGGTATGGGAAGTTCATCCTGGTGTCACCAAGTTATATCGATATCTACACCGTCAGTATTTGTGGCCATGTTTGAAGAGGGATGTTGACGAATTTTTTATGAGACGTTTCACATGTCAGTATGTGATGGTGGGGAATCAGTGACTATAATGTGTTTTATTGCATTTAACTATTACCATGTTTAAGTGGAATGAAGTTGTGATTGATTTCGTGATGGGTTTACCGAGGTATCCAAGAGGGAATGATGCCATTTGGGTTGTTATTGACAGACTCACAATGGTTGCACATTTATTTTTTAGTAAGGAAACCTTCACTTTTGATGATCATGGATTATTTTACATCAATGAGATTCTACATTTCCATGGGGTTCCACAATGTATCATTTTAGACAGGGATGCTCATATTACTTCTCGTGTCTGGTAGAGACTACAGAGGGAATTGTATACACAGGTACTTCTTATTGCATCTTACCATCCCCAAATAGATGGCCAGTTCGAGGGCACAAATCAGGGATTGGGGGAAATTATTCAAGCATTTGTCTATGATTTTAGGGGCTCTTGATAAAGACACATACCTATAGTAGAGTTTTCCTACAATAATAGTTATCAGAAAAGATTCAGATTGAACCATATGTGTCTTTGTATGGTATGTCATGCTAATAACCCCTATGATGGATGGAGGTAGGAGAGGAATCTATTCTAGGAGCTCATATTATACAAGATAGCATAGAGCTAGTGGAGTTGATTTGAAAAATGATGGGTACGAAACAATCTATCCCCAAATATTATGTTGATCAAAGAAAACGGCCTCTGGAGTTCACGTTCTGATATCCGGTTTTCATATTTGTGACAACGATGTCGGGTAACTGGAGGAATAGGAAACAAGAATAGCATTATATAAGGTATGTTGTTATGTTTAAGGTTTTAGAGAGAGTTGGGCCAATTATCTATCAGTTTTCGTTACCTTATAGGTACCAAGTTTTGCATCATGTGTTTCATGTTTCTTATATAAAACATTAATTTTTAGACCTGTCTCATGTATTTTAATCTAAGGAGGTTGAGTTGCAGGTGGATTAATCATTTGAAGAGCACCGTATTCTGATTTTGGATCACAAAACAATGGTTTTCCATGACTTTCCTGTTCTTTTGGTATGGGTTCATTGGAAACACGGTCGAGTACACGGTAAGACTTGAGAGAGTGAGGCTGATGTACGATCCTAATATCCAGAGTTGTTTTTTGTTTCTTCTCTCAACCCATGAAAGGGAAATTCCAAGACTAATTTCTTTAAGGTAGGAGGATTATAAGAACTGTGATCTTTATTTTAGTTTGGGATCTTCATTTTGAGTTTTTTTAAGAAAAAGGATGAAATGGGTAATTTTCTTTGCAAAAACTGTGTACATTTTGGTACACACCATGTACCCAGATGCCACATATAGTCGTGTACAGGCCATGTAATGGCCGATTAAATTGTCGTGTAGGTGACCAAGAAGAATTCCTAATGCAGGTTCCAATTAAGGAAAATTCAAAGAGTGCATATTAAAGTAAGAAGACACATATTTTTCATTTAATTGATAAATTGATGTGGGCTCACCTCTCATCTTAGGAAACCTTTTCTTCTTCCCTCAGTTCATAAAAAAGATTGACGAAATGTCCACAAACTCCATGTTCTTCCTGGTTCTCTGTTCGGGCTCTGATTGAGATGTTTTTGGTTTATTTGGATTCCCACTGGTGAGTTCTCTTTTACCCTAGATCTTTTCTTCTCGATTCATCCTCTCTCGTGAGTTATCGTGGGATGATTTTTGTAACTTTTTGGTAGATCTACATTGTTCTAGGATGAATCAAGGTCAAATGTTCAAGAGTATCGATCATACCATATCATGGTAGGTGGGTTCTACCTTTAGTTAATTGTCATTAATTTATATATGCTAATTGTTTTGTATAACAAAATTTTGGTGTTTTTTCATGTTATAATGTATACATTTTTTATTACCTAACATGGTTTGGTAGTTTGATAAATGGGTAGTTTTCTAAAAAAAAGGCTATCTGCCTTGATTATGGGACACTCGGGGTGTGTTTACCCTATAGACTATTTTATGGTTGTTTGGTCTAGGATTATTCTCAAACATTCCATGGTTTCTATTCCTTTTTTCTTATAATGGATTCCATTATTATATTACATGCATGAGATAAGCATTGTGAAAGAATGACCATGGGGAATTTTACTTTGAGAGATTCCAAGGTACGGTCACCTATGTATGTTTTGATGTAATGTTTATCATGAGTTATTGACTATGAGAGGTATCGGGTTGTCAAAGACCAGAGGGTTTAGAGAATGAAATCTACCCAGAGGGTCATTATTAAATGAATTGATTCTATTTTATCCTAGGGGTATCGACCTTGTGAGCTTCATAGGAGGTCATTTGAAATTTTTTAGTGCTAATGTAGACCAAAGGGGTTTGACTATGAAGGATACCTAGAGGGCTATTATTAAATGATTTGTTTTTTTGAAATGGGGGATTAGACTGTGAGATCCTTCACATACGGTCACTATTGAATGAATGAATAATTGAGATGAGTCTTCCAATGAAAAGAAGAGTCTTGGACTCGATATTTCTTTTTTTGTTTAGATTGTCTTCTGAGATATCTGTTGTTTCTATTACACAGTGGATATATAGATTAGGCTTGATCCCATGGTTTACATGATTCAACATATTGAATAAAAAAATTAATTGATTGTAATTACAAATAGCAGGATTGTGTAATTTTTTAGTCATTCCTTGTTAATTGCATCATTACTATATATTACCTGCTATATATTTTCACTGGCAGTTAGGAATAGATTTTTTTGTTGTGGACTACTAGGATTCACCACAAACCCTGTTTGGGTCTTGCTTTTGGAACCAAACAAATTATACGATTGCATGTATAGATAAGGGTATGTGACCTTCTTCATCAGGTACATGATAGCTGTGGGGGTTGGAGAGAATGGGACCATGATGAGCCTTGTGATGCTGTTGGAGTTTACTTTTTTTCTGTACATCAGTTTTATTATTGTATTTACACCATTATGACATTTTTTCTTCATTCCAAGACACATGCGACATGAATAGTTTATATATATTATTTAGTTATTTTAATTCTGTCAGTTTTCCCCAGGGTATTAGTATTTGTTATTACTGCTTCTGTTACATTATAATATTTTTTTATTCCACTTTGTATACTATTCCAAAGATGGAACAGTTTATTAAATGTGTTACCATAGCACACGCTGCCAGTCGGTAGCCACTGGCATTTTGGGAATTGATCATGAAGTTATGTGACCAACCATGTTCGGGGCACCTTTGTGCGGCACCCAGATTCTGGATGTTAAATAATGGTGAGTGCACGAGTTTCCCAAATTGTGTTCCCTACAAGTAAAAAATATAAAAACCCATACAGTGAAGTTTTTTATTGTTCAAATTTTTTTTAATCAATAAACTACATATTATAAATATTGTACACCATTATAGGGGTTAATGGATGGGGTTCACTATTTGAAAAACCGTGTGACACTGAACAACTAACAGTGCGAATGAGAATATTTAATTATGATAAATTATTAAAAATAACGAAATATCTATTTATATAACACCCCAAGTTTCCATGGTATGTTTCCCATTGAATAATGCAGTAGCTTTCTTTGTGTGCAACTTGGAGTTTTAACACACCACGACCAATCAAACTAGTCGTTAGAAATAGTAAAAACAACTTTTTAAATTTTTTAAATTTTATTGTAAAAAATGGACTTCATTTTTGAATTCTGAATATCGATATTAGCTTACAGTGATTTTTTTTTATTTTTTTTCAAAACATTCAATTTTTGATTAATACTGATAAACACTACGTTATTGGTTAAAACCGAAATTTAATTTAAATAAATATTTATTTTCCTTAAAATTAATTTTGGTAAAAATATATTCATAACACCTATATATTTTCAATGTAATTCATCGGATTCATTTTACAATAATCATATATATATATATATATATATATATATATATTTTCTTTAACTGTTTACCGTCTTTTACCCACCTTCTAGGAGCGTTTGCAAATTTGCATAAAACACAATTTTACCACTTATGTGAGTTGAATTTATTAAATCCTAGAAACACAGTTAATATCAATATTTAAAATGTGGTTCAAAAAGATGAAAATAATTTTTTTGTGAACAATATCTTTTGACTTTTATTGACCACGGTTAAAAGTAAATTGGGTAATTAAGGGTAAAAATGAAATCATAATTACTATAACACATGTCCTAATTCTATTAGAAAAGTATAATTCGTTGAAAAACAACCTCAGGAATAAAATATGATCCTTTTTGGTCCACTTGGATTAGATTTGGACATTTATTATTATTTTATATAAAGAAGAGTTAAAAGAGATGAATTCAATGTTTAATAACTAAACCATTTCTAATATAGGGCTATAGACATTATAAATTCAACTATAAATATTCATTATAAGGCTAAACATATTTATTAAATAGCTTTATTTTATTTAAAAAATTTATACAGTAAATAATTTAATTTATTTATGAAACAATGATGATGCAGTAATTACCATATTAATGAAATATTAAATTAATTGATGTTATAAATATCAAAATTATTGTAAATTGATACTTATGATGAATTAAAATAATTTTATAGGTTAATATGACCTCTTGGGGTTGGTTAAATAAATTTTATTCGATGTGATAATTTTTTACGGATTAAAAAATCAAATACTAAATAGTGTCAAAATTGACATAATAGAGTTTTTAAAACAAATACTATATTATTAATTGATATAAAATACCTAAAAATATAAGGTGCGGCCAAAGGACATAGATAAGGTTATATATATTAATAATTAACCACAAATATTTCTCTTGGATTATTATATTAAGTTTATTAACAATATAATATTAAAATACAATGAAACTTGGTAAATGTCAAACGATTTAACTAAGAGTTAAATAAAAAGGTCAAGGTTAATATGGTGACCAAAACCTTTATAAAACCTATAGGTTAATATTATTTCATCCCATATTCACCTTATCCTATAAATAAATAATTATTGAGCCATTATAATTCGAAAATTATTTTACTATAAAATAATATTTCTAGCTTTATCCTAAAGTGACCCTCACCTCTCTTATAAAAGGGTTCTTCCCTTTCTCTTAATTTCACACCTCCAATGCCATTTGGCTCGGCCAAAACCCTACCCAAATATCCATCCTACTTTACTCCCTTCAACCTAGAGGCCTTCCTTTTGTTATAAATCAATCCTAATGAGTCCTTTTGATCAAATGAAAAGGAAGAACCTGAAGAAGAGGTAAATATTTCATCACCTCTTTCAAGTTCTTTTCTACTTCCACTTCCTCTTTCTTTGTTTTTTCGATTATAAAATTATAGAACTAGTATCGTATATATACAATGATGTTTTTATAAAAATGGTACATCCATATTCATTATTCTATCCATCATATGAATGACAAAGTCACCGTACGTCCGTACGTACGGCTTACCGTCTTCACGTTGCGTTGCAGTCTGACATACAAATATTTATTATTTAGATGGGTATAATAATGAGTTTAACTGATTTAAATAATAAATATAACATGTTAATGATTCTGTATATGTGATATACCATCCAATTAAATATTATTTCACCATCAATATAATGGTTTTGTTGCTCGTGCGTATGTTCGGATTACCGTCTCCACGAACGCGATGAGATTAATTCCCCATTATAATAATTCAATAATTATTTTCATTTTATGATTAAAAATAATTTCTATGAACATCATATCAGTATGAATATTAATAAAATAATTTGTTTCCATAACAAACATGGCTTATATAACCAATCAAATAATGGAAAACGAATCAGTTAACACCCGAAACGATGTTACTACTGAAATATTATTTACAACGAAATATTAGAAGATCATATATGATATAATATTTATTTATATAGTTCTTTTATAATTTAATAAATATGTTTTAATTATTATACAGGAGTTTAAAAAACCATCATCTAAGGAAATGTACATGGTAAGGGTTAATTTTACAATCTCTTTATTTTCCGAGGATGTTTTTACGTAAGTATCTACTCAGATATATTTATTATCCATGTCCATGTTTCATAAAAGAGTTTTCAAATGTATTATTTTTAAGATTATTTTTACTAAAACATCATTTTAAATGTTTTAAATATTTATTCTTCTAAACCATTCTCATTAATGTCCATGTTTTCAAAAATGGTTTTAAGGATTTATTTATATGAACATGAATGATATAAAATGTTAATTCCATTCAAAAGCATAAAAGTGGTATGGGACACTTTGATTCAAAAATGTCTTTTAAAGGAATTCCATTATAAATTATGTTACTTTTAAATGATTTCATAACAATGGTATATGTCTCTCAAATATTTTTACTGATCATTTTAAATTATGTCAATATCCTTTATGGGATATTATTCTTGATCGAGGTTGATTTATTATGATAAAAATAATCCATATTGTATTGAAGGATCTGTAATATATTTGACTATAGATGTGTTATTTTTATACCATTCATTGTCTATGGATAATGTATTGAAATTTCGTATGCGAGTATTAATAAGAATGTTTATGTTATGTTTAAACCATTATATATGAGGAATGCATTGGACATAGTTAGTGATAGGTGGAGCCCACTATAGCTCCTCGATGCATCGGTAGGTCTCATTAGACAATCTAGTGTCTTGGAAAAAGGCCTTGAGAAAATCATATTTGTAGTCTTGGCATAAGGCCTTGACTATGTGGTTATGAAGTCTTGCTTTATGCATTCCATTATTATGAAAGTGGCTATTGATATTAAATTCGATTGTTCGACTAGAATAATATCCATTTGAATATGTAAATGGAATTATTTTACTATATATTTTCCATATTATACTGATGTATATGTTTAAAAGGATTTTGTTTTTTTCAATTACATTACCTTAAATGTTTATGCATATTTATAAAAGTTTCCACTATATTTTTATCCTTACTGAGCATCTAAGATCACCCTTTTCTATGATTTATTTTTCCCAAGATGTGAATAAGTATTTTATGGTCTTCCAATAGGGATAGGATAAAGATATAAGTGTGTTTAAAATGGGTCAAAATGTATTTGATGTTTTTATATCATGATGTAATATAAAACTTATGAATGTATTGTGTACTTCCAAGGCTACTAAACAGATCGGTCTATCGGGACCTGATTCTTTATATCACACTAATGTTATGTAATAATTCACCGACTCTCTGTAATAGGGTCCAGGGCAATACAGTGGGTATCCGAGGAAGATTAGTAAAAACCTTGGAAGATTAATTTATAAAAACTCTGATTAGAGAACAATAACATAAGATAGACATTGAGTATTAGTTTAGAAGAACTTCCAAGAATTTTGGTACTGTATGTATTTTTTTAGTTTTCCAAGAAATAAATCCCTATACGGATACGAGTAGGTAGTGGTGGATCTGGCACAAATGTACCTAGGGGTAAAACCCAGAAATACCACTTTTAGATAGACTCTAACTGGAAATGGTGGATAACCATAGGATTTTCTACACTCTTGGTTATGACACTCCCGGGGGATATGCCTATAATAATACTTATTTTCATTAAAAACCATTATGAAGGTTTTTTTAGTATATACATCTCCAAAGAAAACAATTTTTTGATTATAGATTATATCCATAATGTGATCAATTTATGTTAAATTTTTTACAAGTTTGGAATTATGTATTGTGAATCTTAAAAAAATCTAGTGTATGACATTGTTTAGAAATGGAGAATTGTGGAAGGAATAGGAAATGTATCAACGTACGTAATCCATGTTGGGATTTCCATCATACTAAAGATAATTATAGTGGAGCTGGTGAAGAAACTAGTGCTGATCAGCTTATCACCATACTGGGACAACGCTCCCAGGTTATGAATAAGAACTTTACCCGTATGGAGAAACCTCATCCACAATGCAGAGGATCAATGTTAGAACACTTCATTTGGCAACAACAACCAATATTAAATGGGAGTAAAAATCAATTAGTACATGAGAAATGGATAAATTCTTTAAATAAAATATTTAATGCTATGGGGAGTAGTGAAATGGAAAAATTTTCTATGGCATTATATCGCCTCATGAGAGAAGTAGATTAACGGTGGTCATTAGTACAAAATAAAAAGGATGATGAAGATTTATAAAACATGGAATATATGTTTATTAAATATAATTTCATGGAAAAATACTTTCCTCATGACCATCGAGCATATATGAAAAGGCATTTACTACGTCTGGGAAAAAGGAGGATGAGAATGTCACAATGTATGTGTCTAACATTACAAGGTTAGCAAGGCATGCAATAGATTATATATTTAACCCAATGAGTAATATTGATTGATTATTTTAAGGGTCAAAACCATTTCTTCGTCCAGCATTAGTCTCACAAGCCTCTTCATCGTACGAAGATATTGTCTCATGAACTATCAATACAGAAAAATAATTATCTAAGTATTACGATTTTAAAAAAAAGAAAGAAAAAAGAGATCTAATAAACACTATATAAATGGAAATAAGGGGAATAAGGAAAATGTTGAATATCCATCCTACAATAAATGTGGTCAGAAACACTCTGGTACATACTTGAATGGAATGGGAGTCTATTACAAGTGTGGGGAAATAGGTCACCAATGTAGTGATTGTAAGGAGATTAAAGAGGCTATCAATGTTGAATGGTAAAATTGTATAGAAAAGGGGCATTATACAAATTAATTTCCTAAGGGCTAAGGGAATATACTTCAAAAAATGCCATGAGAACAAGGAAAATCATATACAATCATTACTGCAGAGGTTGAAGCTCCAAAAGACATGGTGGCTAGTATGTTAATGGTTTCCACATGTTTAAACAACGCTTTATTTGATTTTGGATCATCACATTGTTTCATATCATCGCAGTTTGCTATGAAAATTTGATATTATCAATTTTACTTAACAAGGGAGTTTCCAGTCAAAACACATAAGGGAGGTATCAGTGCAAAAATGTTTTTTGAATCAGTTCCCATTAGGGAATATAAATTTTCTTTATTTGCTGATCATATCATCAAACCAAAGATTGAATTTGATATAATAATTGGAATGGATTGTCTTTTAGACCATGATAAGAAAATTTATTTTAAGAAGAAGGAGGTTAATTTTTTTGATGATGATAACATGTACCTTAACTTTAGAGCGAAAATGATCAACGAGTTTTTATTAAGATAAGAGTTGAAAAGGATCCTATATTCATTGATCTTGAAATGATGGATATGGGAATAACCATGGAAGGTGAAACATAAATTCTTTTTTAAATGGTTTCCAAAAAATCTTTACTAGAACAAATAAAAATATCTAATACTAATGATGAGGAATTTATAAAGAAAATTAATGATGTGAACGCTGGGAGATTGATAGACATCATATATAAAGATGAAATTTTGAAATTTGGGAAGAGAATTAGTGTTCCAGATATACCATATCTAAAAATGGAATTGTTAGATGATGCTTATCGCTCCAATTTATCAATAAACCCCGGTATCAATAACATGTATAGAGATTTGAAAGAAAATTTTTGGTGGGACAACATGAAGAGAGAGATTGCTGATTTTGTGTCAAAATGTATGGTTTTTCAACAAGTGAATACTGGAAGGAAACAACCTAGGAGAGTCATGCAACCACTGCCCATGCCTGAGTAGAAATGGGAAAATATTTTGATAGACATTGTCATGGGACTACCAAAGACTCCTAGAATTAATGATGCAATATGGGTCATTGTTGATCATCTTACCACATCAACACATTCTCTTTCTATAAGAGATGATTTATCACATGAATATATGGAAAGAATATATATTAATGAATTTTTAAGACTTCATGGAGTACCCCTATCGATTGATTCGGATCGTGATCCCTGTTTTACATCAAGATTCTAGAAAAGTCTTTATATGGCCTTGGATACTGAACTTCATTTGAGCACTGCCACCACCCTCAATCTGATGGAAAATCAAAATGGACTATTCTAACAATAGAAGAGATGTTGAGATCTTGCTCACTTGACTTTTAATGAATGTGGGATCAATATTTACCTCTAGTCAAAATTTCAAATAACAATATATTCCTTTCAAGTATTCATATGGCACCATATGAAGCATTATATGGAATGAGATGTCGCACACCAACTTGTTGGGATGATGTTGGTGAATGAAAACTCATCGGCCTAGAACTTATTGAGGAAACAATGGAAAAGCGGATGTTATCCAAACCCACCTCAAAGCATCCCAAAGTAGGAAAAAGTGATATGCAGATAACAGAAGGAAGGATTTGGAATTTGAGGTAGGAGATCATGTTTTATTGAAGGTATCTCCATGGAAGTGAGTTTATACGATTCGGTAAGAAGGGTAAATTAAGTCCTAGGTAATTCAGACCTTTCAAAATTCTAGAATGAATTGGGGCTGTAGCTTACCGTTTGGCAATGCCGCTATGTGTCCCCAATGTTCATGATGTGTTCAGCGTATCACTATTGAGAAAATATATCCCTGACCGAATGCATGTACTCACCCAAGAGGAAATTGAACTGGAACCTGATCTATATTATTGTGAAGTGCATGTTAAGACTGTTGATAATAGAGAACAAGTGTTGAGAAACCAGATGACTTGTCATGTAAATGTTTTATGAAGAAACCATAAGATAGAAGAATCAGCATGGGATCCAGAGAAACTTATGATAAAGAACAACCAGAATCTTTATGTGTGGTAGTATTCTATAAATTTTGAGGACAAAATTATTTGATGTAGTGAAGAATGTAACTCCCAATGCTTCTACAGAATGTTTCTCTTTGAATAATGCAGTTGCTTGCGTTGTATGCAACATAGAGTTTTAATACACCACTACCAATCCACCAAGCCGTTAGAAACAGTAATTACCAATTTTTGAAATTTTATAATTCTTTTTAAAAAATGGACTTCATTTTATAAATCAGTATATCATAATTAGCTTAGGGTGAATTGTTGTTATTTTTCTGAAAACATTCCATTTTTTATTAATAGTGAAAAACACTGGGTTGCATGTTAAAACAAAATTTTAATTTAAATAATTATATATTTTATTTCAATTTATTTTTTGTCAATATAGATACATTAAACCAATATAAGTCCAATTTAATTCATTGAAGTCATTTTATAATAATCTTATATATATAAAAATTTATTGAACTTTTTACCGTCTTTTACCCACCTCCTATTTGCTTCTGAAAATTTTCATAAAACATAATTTTACAGTTTCTGTGAGTCAAATTTCAATACTCTTAGAGAAACGGTTAATATCAGTAAGTAAAATGTGGTTCAATAAGATAAAAATAATTTTTGGTGAATAGTAACTTTCGACTTTTATTTACCACGGTTAAAAGTAAATATGGTAATTAAGGGTAAAAATGATATCATAACTACCCTAACACATGTCCTAACTCAATTGGATAATTATAATTCAACCAAAAACAACCTTAGGAATACAAAATGATCCTCTTTGGTCCAATTGGATTAGATATGGAAATTTATAGTTATTTTATTTAGACAAGAGTTAAAATAATTAAATTCAATGTTTAATAACTAAATAATTTTTAATATATGGTTTCACACAATATAAATTAGAATATAAATAATCATTATAAAAATAATAACATTTCCTACATAATTATATTTTAATTAAAAATTTTAGGCATTGAATAATTTTATTTATTTATTAAAAAATGATGATGTGGTAATTACATTTTTAATGAAATATGAAAATAATTGATTTTATAAATATCCAAATAATTTCATATTGAGACTTATGATGAATTCCACTGATTTAATAGGTTAATATGACATTTTAGGGTTGGATAAATAATTTTATTTTGAATAGAAATTTTTTTATGCCTTTCAAAAAAATCAAATACAAAATAGTGTCAAAATTGACATAATAGAGTCTTTAAAACAATTACTATAATATTAACTGATATAATATTACTAAAAATCAAAGGATTAGAAGAGGACATAGATAAGATTATATTTATTAATAATGAACCACATGGTTTTTAATTTGATTATTATTGTACTTTTATTAAAAATATAATATAAAAATACAAAGAGACATGATAAATATCAAACTATTAAACTAAGAGCTACATCTATAAGATAAGGTTAATATTATGACTAACCCTGTATAAAACATATTGGTTGAATGTTATTTGACCCACAACCACTTTATCCTCTAAATAAATCATTTTTGACCCATTATAAACTAAAAATGATTTTATTTTAAAATAATATTTCAAGATTTTTCTAAAGTAAACCTCACCTCTCTTATAAAAGGGTACTTCACATTCTCTTAATTTCACACCTCCAAAGCCATTTGGCTTGTCCAAACACTTCCCATATATCCCCCCAAATTTCATCTATTCAACCAATTGTCCTTCCTTTGGTCAGAAATCCAACCTATGTACCCCTTTTGATCAAATCAATAGGAAGAACCCGAAGAAGAGGTACATATTTCGTCACCTCTTTCATGTTCTTTTGTTATTCCACTTCCTATTTCTTTGTTTTTTCCATTATAAAATAATAAATCCATTATATTATATATAATATGATGTAATTATACAAATGTTACAACCATATGCATTATTCTATCCGTCATATGAATGACAATGTCACCATACGTGCATAGGTACGGGTTACCGTCTTCACATTGTGGGGTAGTTTTTCATTCAAACAATTCATTATTTTAATCGGTATAATAATATGTATAACTGATGAAACTAATAAATAAAACATGTTAATTATTTTTTCAATATTAAATACACTCCAATTACATACTATTTAACCATAAATATAATTATATTGTCACTCGTGCATACGTACGGATTACCATCACCACGAACGTGATGAGATTCATTCCCCATCATAATCATTCAAGAATAATTTTTATTTTATGATTAAAAATAATTATTAAAATCTTAATATCATTATGGAAATCAATAAAATACATCATATCCATAATAAAAATTACTTACATAACAAATCATATAATTGAAAATGAATCAGTTAACACCCGAAATGATGATACTACTAAAACATTATTAACAAAGAAATATTAGAGGATCATATATGATATCATATTTATGTATATATTTATTTTATAATTTATTAAAAATGTTTTATCTATTATATAAGAGGTTAACATACCATCGACTATGGAAATTAAAAGGTAAGAGTTAATTTCATAATCTCTTTATTATCCGAGGTTTTTTTTACTTATGTATCTATTGGGTCATATTTATTACCCATGTCCATGTTTCATAAAACAGTTTTCAAAGTGTTTATTTTTTAGAGGTTCTTTTACAAAAATATCATTTTAAATGTTTTAAATATTTATTATTTTGAACCTTTCTCATTAATTTCAATGTATTAAAAATGGTTTTATGTATTTATTTATATAGTCATGAATTTTTTAAAATCTTAATTCTTTTCAAAAGATTCAAAGTCCTATGGGACACTTTGATTCAAAACTTTCTTTTAAATGACTTCCTTTATAAATTACGTGACTTTTAAATGATTTCATGAAAAAGGGTTATTTACCTCAAATATTTTTACAGATCATTTTCAATTAGGTCAACATCCATTAAGGGATATTATTCTTGATCGAGGTTGACTTATTATGATACAAATCATCCATATCGTATTGAAGGTTTTCTGACATGTCGAAATGTGGATGTTCTATTTTTATACCATTCACTAGTTATGGATAATTTATTGACATTTTGTTTGCTAGATTTAATACGAATGTTTATGTTATGTTTAAACCTACTCATATGAGTAATGAATTGGACTTAGTAAGTGATGGGCGGAGCTCGCTATATCTCCTCAATGCATCAGTAGGTCTCATGAGACAAAATAGTGTTTAGCACAATTCCTGATCAAAATATTATTGTAGACTTGGAACAAGGCCTTGATTATGTGGTCATGATATCTAGAATTATGCACTCCATCATTATAAAAGAGGTTATTGATATTGCATTTGATTATTCAAATTTTAGAATATCCATGTGAATAAGTAAATGGAATTATTTGATTTTATCTTTTCCATATTATGCTAATGTTTCTGATTTGAAGGCTTTTTTAGTCTAATACATTGACATAAATTTTTATTCTTATTTATGAATGTTTTTTCTATATTTTTCTCCTTACTGAGCATCAGAGATCACCCATTTCTATGTTTTATTTTTCCAGGATGTGAAGAAGTATTTTATGGTTGACCCGCAGGGATAGGCTAAGGATATAAGTGTGTTCAAAAGGGGAAAAATGTTGTTTATTTTTTTATTTATTGATGTAATGAAAAAATTATGAATGTATCTATTACTTCCAAGGATACTAAACTGACCGGTCATTCGAGACATGAATCTTTTTATCATTCCAATGCTATGTAATAATACACCGACTCTATGTAACTGGGGTCGGGGCATTAAAATTTACCCAACTGGATCAAATCTATCTCAAGATTTTATAAATTACAAGGTCAACATAGCTATATATAACTAATTTTGGCTTCTATAAACCACTTCTATGGTGGATAAATGGAAGGAGAACATCATTTGATCTATCCCCATAATAGTTCTTCTCCCCAAATCTATCTACTACCATTTTATTCTCTCCTCCTTATGGATTGATAGATCTATGAATTTTTGGATGATATAAACTCTTTTGTTTTATATCATGAATCTAGGTTTGAGTCTCAAATCTCGGTCGGGGATGTTCTTCATTGTATAATTTTGTTGCAGGCATTGTAATTAGTGATCTCCATGTTAAGCTAGGTTCTTCCATATTGGGTTTTCCAATTAATTTAGCCATACATTTCATCATAATTATGGACTTGTATTAATTAATTTCTATAAAACCAATCAGAGATGTGAATTGGTATTTTAAATTTATTTGGAATGGGATTTTGCAGACAACATCCTATTATAATGAATTGGGAGTGATTTGGATTTGATGAAATTGTGAAATTAATTTCATAAAATAATTTTGAAAATTTATTTTGAAAAAAATGATTAATCTATTTTCATATTAACCTCAGACTTGTTTTTTCCAAAAATCAATGACTTGATTAAAAACATCGATTTTAGTTTTAAAAGAGAAATTTTCATATTTAATTTAAAAATGGGTAAATTTTATTTTGATTTTTTTTGAAATACTATTATCTGTATTGATTGTTTCTTGATAACATTCAAGTCGATGTAGTTAATGATTTATTATAAAAAATTATACGTTGGATATTAAATGAAAATGGAATGATTCGTAACAACTAAAAAAACATAACAAGGTAGATATTATCCACATTATAAAGTTAATTGACTCTCCTCTAGCCATTGTCTAAGGGATTGTGTGTAGATTTCCATTATCTCTGTATGTGTGTATGAGGATCCCATGACCTGGAACTATTATACAACTTTAAAGATGATATTTTTTCTCATTTGTGAAAATTTTAATATATATTCTATTTTAATAACACTACATCACATATTCCTTATGAAAATTATTTAAAAAAAATTTATAAAAATTTTCAGTAAATATTGTTTTGATATGTTTCCATCAATTATAATGAAAATCATGACTTTTTTAAAATATGATATTAAAATTCCTTGATTATTTGATTCAATTTGAAATCATTATTTGTTGAAATAATTTGTAATATTATTATGGAATAATTTGAATTACCCTATGGAGATTTTATCTCACACCCTACCTTTTACTTTGGGAATTTGTATATTTCATTCCCCCTTGTTCGCTCAAGTGAATAGAACATTTTGGGGTTGGTAGAAGTTGATATTTTGGGTGTGGATTACTATATATTCATGAACATGGGTTTTTTATCTTATTTTATTATACTTTTTTAATGTACTGATTGGGATTGGATATCTCTTTTTGAATTCTTGTATTTTTTCCCTTTGGAGTTCTCTTTTGAGCATACAAATATTTTTTGTTTCCTCTATTGTGTTCTTCATAAATTCATTCTTACTTTCATAGGTTATGATTCTTGGTGATAGTCTACAACACCTAGGGATTAGGAATTCCATTTGATCCATGTCAATTTCAACTTGGTTTTCTTGTGAGAGGGTAATTGGAAAAGTCTGTGACATCAAATTCTATATATAGTAATATTTGAATTAAGTCCATGTAAAAATATGTTATGAATTTTACTAGTATTTGTTATGCAGTCTCCCAAATTTATTTTATAATTTTATGCACAATAAGAATTGTTCTATAAATATTTAGTAGAATCCTAAGTACCCTCTCATGACATACATTTTCCTAAAAATTTATGTATTATAATTTTCATACCATGATTTGTAACATATGATTCAAAATGAATTTATGTGAATTCATTTAAAAATTTATCCTTAGTCACATGTTATACAAACAATTTTTAATTTTTCTATCAATTTTGAATATATTAATCATCTCAACTCTATATGACTTATGATTCATAAAAATCACATAAATCATAATTTTAAAGACATATATGAATATAATGAATTATAAATGATCATATTATGAATTATATTATATATTTCTATATAACCTGGAATATATCAACCCCAGGGGTAATATTTATTAAAATTAATATCATTTATAACATTTAGCCTCCTTTTTATCATTCTATGAGTTTTTTAAATAACTATTATTTTTTGTGTCAGATTATTAATATTTTTCATAAACTATTTTTTCTATTCCATTGGATCTTTTATTCTCCATTGATCAATATAAACATGAAATTTATACAAGATCTTTATTCCCATACATAGAAACGAAATTTAATTATTTTAGATTATTAATATTTTTTGAAATGATTTCTAAATATTATATCTCTCATAGTGACAATTTCATTTAATTTAAACATTCAATGATGTGTGTATTCTTTGAAATTTTTTATCATTTCTATCATCACAAATTTATCTTGATATAAAAAAAATTCATTGTCTCATTAATATATATTATACTCTTTAATATTTAATAAATTTGGATTACATTTTAGTTATTCCTATATGATTTATTTTTATCATTCTTACACTTCAAATATATACCAATCCTTCTCCATTACATTAAACATTCATGAAAATAATTGATACTCACGCCTTGTGATATGAAATACTCTCAATTATAATCAATCATTTTTCTTTCATTCTAACCATTAAGGACACTTTAATAAAAAATTATTTCTCAGTTCCTCCCCTTTTTTGACTATATCTTGATCTAATTTTTTATTCTATTTAATAAAAGATAATGATAAATTAATTCCCAAATTAGGGCGGTGAGATGACCTCAGGCATTGGTGGTGGTTGGTTATGGTCCATGGGTGTAAGACTGGTCATGGTGACGACATACTCTCCAGAGCGCCAATGGATCAGATCTCGGCTGCTGTCTATTGTCTGGTGGGGTTTTATTCACGTTTGAGGGCCGTGTTCACGCATCGGTGGCTATTCTGCCTCCTCCCAGGTGAGTTTGCTGGGATTTCCCTATGGTTGACACGGTTGGTTTGTCTGGTTATGGAGGGTTCTTTCGTTCCTTGGGTGTTTTCTTTGTTTTTGTGTTTTTTGTTGTGTTTTGTGGCTGGATCTGGTGGATTTGTGCAGAGGGTTTCTACCTCTTTGATACCAGGGACGAGGGTTTCTGCCTCGTTGATATTGGTGAAGGGTTCCACCGGCGGTGATGCTATTTCTCGTTGCCGGTGCGGGTTATTGCGTGATAATGGGCTTCGATGAAGCTCACCGGCGTTCTGGTGTTGGGATGATGTCTGAATTGTGTAGATCCGTTAATGTTTGATGACGTCGATGGATGAAGATGGTCGGGTTTCTCGCCGGCGACATGCTGCTTTTTGGTGAAGTTTTCCAGGGACGACCACGATGGTTGCCGGTGATGACGACGACAGGACCCGGAGCATCTCGCCGGTGTTCCGGTGAATGTGTGGCGTGTGACGGTGGTTCGATGTGCGTGCGAGATGTTAGATGGATGTGTGGTGCACGGTGCGAGGTATATCAGTGCTGTAGTGGGATTAGTTGACAGGCTTGACACGATCGTGGGAGCGTTATGATGATTCAAGTTCGAAGATCGAGGTGGCTGGTGGTGACCTGATTTTGAAATTTGAAATTTGTTTTTTGTCTGGATGTGGAGAAGTGGTTTAAGGGATGTATGGGTACCGACAACCCCTTAAACCAGCTTCAGAAAATGAAAAAAATGATTTCCAGGTGTATAACAAATTATTCCATATATTTATTCAAATAATGAAATATGATTTGGTTATATGTTAGAATTTATATTTTTCCATAACAAAAATTTCGTTATTTTATTTAAAAAATTTAGGATGAATTAAAATTACATAAATACTATTATATATTTTTTAAAAATAATTATTATAAAATGAAATTTGTCCAGAGTAACCAAAAACATTATAGTGCATGAAATATTTTGAGAACCCCACATTTATTTTATCAAATTTATTATTTCCAAATTAAACACTTTTGTGATTTTGTTATAAAAAAGACACCTATAGTTATTTTCTTTATGATAATTTTTTTGGAATTTCTATTAACCCACATTGATATAGATTTGTTTTATAATATTTTTTTAGAATATATTTTTGACTAATTCCTTCAATGTGAACATCTTAATTATTAATTTTATTACATTTAGATTTTTTTATTAAAAAATAGATAACATTCTATGTCTTTATAATGTAAATATTTGTCTATTAAATCCTAACCCTTTATTCCATTTGATTGATATCCCTTACAAACTAGTCAAACTTATAACATTTAGGTCGAATCTTATATATTAACTATTTCATAAAAATATTTATCCATTAGTAAAAAATATTTTTCACGATATTTTATCTACTTGAATTATGAAATATAACCCATACGATTGTATTCCTATAATTCTAAAAATATTTCCATTTAAAAAAAAAATATTTTTCCATCAAAATTAATAAAAGATGAACATTTTGAATATTTATTCAGAAATATATATAATTTTTTACAATAAATTTTTATTTATCTTCTTCAGTGTTATAATCACCCATTTCCATCATCCAAATATAATTTTTATACAAATTAATCTGATAAACTGTAGTGTTAAAATCATCCTTTTTTCCGATGATTTTAAATGTTGTATAGACCTTCATCAATACATTACAATTATTTTATATCACAATGAATTTGAAAAATGAATTTTAATTCTACTAAAATTAATTATTAAATATATGATTTATTACCTATAATAAAAAATTATTTTTTTTGAGTTATGGTGATTTATTTTTGTATTTTATTATGCCAATTTTTTATAATTAATTTCATTTATTTTTTGGAATCTAATACATTTATATATTTTCTTATTAGTATAAATTTTTATTTCCATATCCCTTCCATTAAACATCAATTTTATTATCATAATAATTAAATAAAACCTTTTAATAAAATTATTTTAATAATACATTCAATTTGAATGCGAGTAATTATCTAGTGAAAATAATTATTATTAATTTAATGACTATAAAAATCCAACAGAAATGTTGAGTGAGGATTAAATTAGTTTTAAAACTCCATTGAATTTATTCCCCACCAATGTGAGTTTTTTTATTCATGTTAGATGACAAGAGTCTATTCATGCTTTATAAAGTCGATGATAACTATTAAGGGAAAATAATAAGGAATATTTCGGATTTTCAAATATTCTCCATTTTAAAAAATATAAATCACCCTTTATTTATAATTACTGATAACACACGAAAGATATTTTGGTCTAATTTTACAGAAATCATGAAATAAAAAATGTAATGTTATTAGAAAATTTAATAGAAAGAGTATCCTATAACTGTTTTCCTCCTACACATATGAAATTTAAATCATATTTAATAATGTTGAATAAAAATAATAATAACCATATTTTATAGGTTGTTTATCCATTTTATGTTAATTAATAGTGTTGAATAATTGTGGAGAAAATGTCTCCACCAAATTTCCACTGACATTATTCACTCATGAGTTTTTTAAATATATTATTTTTAATAAAATAATCTATTAGATATAACCACACATTTATAATAAGTCATATTATTAATACTCATGTTTTATATTCCACATAAATTTATTTAATAAAATTACTAATCATAAAACCTTCACATAACTTTTTATCGGATTAATTTTTCACATATTCAATTAATTTTCAAAATAAAATCACAAAAATATTTAAAAATCGATATAATATTTTCTCAAATTAATAAATTATGTTTTTAGTTTATATTAAGAATATTTAATGATGTTTTGTGACAATGAATAATGAATCCAAATATTTAATGAATTTAAAATAATAAAACCAAAAAAGTGTTTGAGATTTTAGGGATAGTACTCTCTATAATTTAATTTTCAGTTCAATTAAAACATGTGTACTGTCAAATAGAATTATTTTTGAGAGAAAATGATATATAATAATTTTTACAAAATTTGTTAAAGATATAATTTTTCCAAACAAGGTTATAAAATATATTTCATGAAATTCTATGTGTCAATTATCTTCCAAAGACATGTGTCAAGAAATAATATGTATTGATTAGAATTATTATACAATACCATGAAACACAAATGTTGAGTAAAAATCCAATTTCCCTCCCTAAAATAACTTAAAAATTACAATAAATTTTATCCGACTTTTATTTTTTTGTATTACATTATTAAAAAAATATAATGTTTTTTACGATTAATTTTATAGACATATTCATAATAGATCCAAAAAATTATTTACGAAGGACCAAATAAAATAAAATAATATTAAAATAAAAATTTATACTCAACATTACTCAAAAAGTGAGGACTTTTTAGTGGCCCAAACATTTAACACATATTATTAAATTCCTTTTATCTTTAACAACCACTTGATCATGATACCTAATTTACATAGAATACTAGATTTATAATAACATAAAATGAAGATAAATAAATAAATATTTATTTTATTATCCATAATGTGTTCATAAAAAGCATGGATCTCCTAAAAGAAAATAAGAACACCATATGAGCATATAAAATAATGTGGTGATAAATAAATCCTAATAATTAAAAAAACATGATAAAAAATAATACAATAAGATTCAAACTAAATAAATCAAAATCATAATTGATATCGAAAATGAATAGTCATATTGGAAAATAAATTAATGTGAATGGTATAATTAGATCATTAATTCATAGGAATGAGGGATCATTATATATCATGACATATGAAAAATGAAATGCTAAATGTTAAGAGAACATCACATGGTGGACATGGTCCCATAATGGATTAGGATTACTAATTAATAAAATCAATATCATCATATCAGAAAAAACATTTCAAAATGCATAATAATTAAATATTGGAACACAAACCATAACATGTACAAGCTAATGTGTGGAACAGAAAGAAGTCAATCATACGGGTTAAACATAATAACTTCCTATGGAATGAAATGGGATTCGAAATCTAGACTCATATAATAATAAATTCATATTCCATAAAGATTCTAGATTTAAAAAAGAAATAAATATTTTGTACAGTCATATTTGAGTACATAACAATAGGTCTCCAAATATGGTTTTCATCTGAAAGAAAATCATATGAATTTTTATAAAATTGGGTATATAAAATAATATTTAAACTGATGAATTAAAAAATTGTATAAGGACATTTATAAAATGAGTATGTATTAAATTTTTATGTAAAAACATAATTAAACCCAAACAATTATGGAAAAATATTCAATTATTAAACAAAATCATTAATTGTAATAAATACATAAAATGTTTAAAAAAAAGGATTAATTGATATAAAATTTCCACATAATTATATTTGATATTATATAAGGAATTACAGAAATGATATTAAGGAATGGATTGCCCAATAAAATAAAGGGATAAAAGTATGGGAATACAAGTAATTGAAATTTATATATTTTAGAAGAACTCCAAAACATTAGTGAGAGATATATAGTTATTAATAAAAAAACTTAGAAGCTAAAGAAATGGGTTTTCCACATAGATCCCTTAAATTTGGTTATAGAATCATTTTTCAATTTCACATAATGTTTTAGATTGTATAATTAGATTGATTGATTAATTAATATATAAAAATTATTATATATAATTGTTTTATTATAAATTTATAATTTTGATTTACAACTATATCAATGGGATATAAAGTTTAATTTTGTTGTTCCAAGGGAATTTGTTTTTATGTAACAGGGATAAATCACTTGTAAGTAATTTTTTATTTCTATTAAAATGAGGCTGAAAGAAATAAAATTTAATTTTATCAAATTAATTAAAAAAATTGAATTTCCAAAAATATCACATATTTAATGACATAATAATGATTCACTTATTAAAAACATTATCTTTAGGTGGTTAGTTTATTTAGGCCATTTTAATGACCAAAATTCACTAGATTATTTTTGTTTATTTAAATGATAATTAAAAAATATTAGAAAATGAAATATTTTATAATATAGTTATTATAATAATATATATTTGTAATATTATTTTCTATAACCATCCTTGAAGGTAGAGAATAAATATGAATTTCATTTTTCTTGAATGGGGTGAACCAACCATATTGGGAATAATGTTTCATTTTAGAAATGAAATAAGTGATGGTATACTATGTATATTGATACATTATTATAAAAAATGATTATATTTATCATACATTTTTTTTAATTTTTAGTTGTATGGAGAACGTATGGGGGAGGTATATTAATAATAAAATTAAATGGAATTTATTTTATATTTTACATATCCCTTTGGATATCTCCATTTAGGATACCACTTAAGGATCCTTGAAATGTTTTTGGTGATTCAAATAGTACTATAATGTTAGCATTGTATTTATAATGATATTGTGAAGCAATTTCTCAAGCTCGAAGACATTTAATTTATGTGGATAATGGATTTAGAGGGGTGGTATAAATAAGGGGTGGAGAGGGATGGTTTTTATAATATTGTTGTTAGTGTATTATATTTTATAATGACTAAATATAGTGTTCATTATTGTGACTATATATAGTGAATATTTCATGTGAATCAAAAATATTTTTTCTTATATCTGTCATGACTAACAAATTTATTTCTTTTTACTATAATGAAAAATATGATAATTTATAATATTCTGGTATTCAAAAAAAATTCAACTATTTTTTAAAAATACCAATAATTATCCCTATACATTTTTCAACTTGTAGATTAAAAAATTAAATATATATTCAGGAAAAATATACAGTTCTTATAAATTGTTTTAAAATATAATCACGTTTTTTTTGAAAAAATAATTTTATTATAGTGATTAATATTTCGAACCATTGAAAATTACTTATGGTCTCATCAAATTGGGTTATCATTATAATAAAAAATAATTATATTTTATAAATATATTTTATGAATGTTAATATCCATTTAAATATTTTTATTTATTATAAATTTTTTATGTAATTATTTATGTTTAGAAAAATTGAAAAAATAATTTATCCTTTTCAATACTTATATTTACTCATCACATTATATAAATATATAATATTTTGATGCTATAAGATACCTATGTATTATTTTTACACATAAATATGTAAGGATACTATTATAATATTCATTATAATATTCATAATATTCTTTGATTCCAACTATATAGGACATATACTTTTACACATATTGTAAAATGTTCTTTACATAAATATATGTTAAACACACCCCAAATATCAAGAGACCCAGTGTAATGAGATGAACAAGTTAGAAATACATAAATAACAAACTCCAACACATAATTATTTTATTCAACATAATTATATCCTAAATATAATTGATATCTTAATACTTACTTAGATAACCTGGTGAAATATAAACGAAATGGTATAGTTGTAAACCTCAATAACAGAATAAAATTGATAACAACTCATAACATATTATTAAAATGAAATGACATGATATCATAAAATGGATGGATCATAAATAATGTCTTGGTATCATCACCTAAATAACATTGTATCATAGATCATAGAAAAATTAGAAATAGGAAGAAATATTTAACATGATCTATGAATAAGTCATGTCTAACATCCTAAACAACATATCATGATGAATAGAGTGCATCCTAGATTATGTTTACTCTATAATCTAAAACATACCAAATCATGAGAAAAAACATCATCCAATGCATTAGATCACTATTTTGAAATAGACATTATAATGAATTCATGTTTCTGTGTTCCATGAATGGAAATAATTTATAATGAGTAAGCATAACAAATAAACAAGGAATGAAATGGTTTCATAATAATTCCTCATATCATAATCCAAGGATATTCAAAAAATATTTCATATGTTGGATTTTTATATCTTTGTCAATAATAATATTTTTTATAATATAGAATTAATTTATATAAACATCATGAAAAATATTTAAGAATTGAGTATAAAAATGATCATTCATTACTGTGTTTTATGGATTCAGGTAATGAAATTTTGTATATGGAATAAGATAGGAATTTTCAATGAAAACTAGAGATAAAATAGAACTGTTATACCTAAAATATTCATTTATTTAATGTAATAATAAATGGGAATAATTATATAAAATTGTCCTTGCATAAAAATATTATAGGATATAGAGGTTCCTCTTATTCCGGTTTTATTTTAAAGAATACATTTGAGAAATATACATACATATTGTTTAATCCAATAAATTTAAGAGATACTCAAATTTTTATTTGTATAAGATATATATATATATATACAATTTATAATCAATCCCAAATAAATAAGAGATATATAAGGTGATTTATAATGATAAAGATCATAACCTAATGTAAAAGTGTGATTTAGAGGGAATCCTTACCTTAGGTTCCAGAATATTTTTTCTCATTCACATAATGTCCTAGATAAATATATTATACTAATTAATTAGATTATGAATACCATTTTACATATTAATTTGAATTATTATATTTTTGTTATATTATTTATAACCATTCCAATGAGATATAATGTTGAATTGTTTTGTTCCATGGGTGTCCGTTTCATGGTTAAAAGGTCTGATCAGTTATGGATAATTATTGATATTATTTTGAAATGGAACTAAAAATATAGAATAAAACACTATATTTTTCATTACCTTCCATTAATTTAAATGGTCCCAAATATATATTAATTTTGATATATAGGTATGATTCTCATAATAAGAACATTAACGTTAAGTGATTAGTACATTTAGGTAATCATATAAGCCATCAAAAACTAATTTCATATATATTAAACAAATTATTTTTAAAAATAATTACATAACATGAAATAATATAAAATATACTTCATATATAAATATTGATCAGAAATAATTTTTGTATAAAAAGTCTTGAAGGCAGTTAATTAAAACTAAGTATGTTTCTAATGTATTTGATGAACTAATCATACTATAGAAAATGATGGATTTCTAGAATCAAAAGAAAGGAATTTTTGAAATGGGCATTCCAAAAAATAATAACATATTAATATAGAAAGTATAGATATGTTTTTTTATTTATTTTAATGTAGAAAAAACAACGGTGGTAGAAGTAGAATAAAATTAAGATACATTTAGTTAAGGTTTTACCTCTCCCACTGGTGGTATATTTTTATTATACCTCATAAGGCTCCTTAAAATGGTCATTTGGTGAGTCCAAAATCACTATAACAAGGGTTAGAGGGGTTTGAAGGTAATTGGGAAAAAATATGTCAATTGAAATGTCTTACATGTTGCGAGGAGTAGAGGTGGTGAGGGGTGTTATTTATAACAGGTAGTGGGCTGGGATGGAATATTATATTTATTAGTTTACTATTCTGAATCATGTGTAGTGATATTTTTTGTTTTTTAGACAATATATAGTTAATGCTGTCATTGAGTTTTGAATAATTTATGATTACATCAGACATGACTCAAAAATTCATGTATTAGGTTATAATTCTAAATATCATATTTTATATATTTCACTATTCTCCCCAAATTCCCAAATTTTAGATACATATCCAAAAATCACATTTAAAACTTAGTAACTTATTGATTCCCAAAATGAAATAAATATTAAGAAAATTAATTTGTAAATATGATAAATTTAATTCTTATATACAATAATAATTTAAATAGAGAAAAAAATTTAATATTATTGTTACATTTATTTCTTTGAAAAAGTAATATGGACCCATTAAATTATATTTTCATTATAATAAAACATAATAATAATTTATAGATTTATTTTATGAAAATATGTTTTTTTAAAATATGTATATTAAAAAAAAAATCAGATTTAAAAAGTTGTTTTTATAAAAATAACATGGTTAATTTATCATTTCACAACCATTTAATTACTTTAGCCAAGATATTAATTTATCATATTTTTATTTAATAATATAACTAAATATTATTTTAAAATTTATATGTTAGTATATTATTCTAAATGTTTATTTAATATTCCTAACTAATAGATTAATTTTTTTTAATTTCTAGGTTATTATTTCAAAATTTATATTATTATTCCAATTGTCAGATTTGTAATGGTTGTATGGCTTCCCCGCTTCATATAAACACCCAATTTCGAATCATTCTGAATTTACATGTATATTATCTGAATGTTTTATATATTTTCCTTTTAAAATTTCATGACACATTACGAACACTCTATTTATTTCTATCATTTTTGTGTGTGTGTGATTATTTTGGGGGAATGATCATATCCAAATTTCTCTTATTTTATTATCTATTTTTCTCTTTTTCCATTGTAATATGTTAAATTCATATTGAATTTTTATTTAAATTTAATATTGAAATTAATATATTTTTATTTCGTCAATTTTATCATTTATGTATTGGTATTATATTATATTATATTAGAGTAATGATTATATTAATATAAAATCACTTGGATACCAAAATATTGATGATTTTTATATTACCTGATATAATTATGTAATATTATATTAATTGATCATATGATCTGTTGAATTTTCCCCTTTGGATCTTCATGAACAAATTTAATAGAATAAATCAATTACATGAAATGAAATCATCCTAAATTTATATAAAATTTTATCTCCCAATACTTGATATTCTAGGAACTTTTTTTATTCCTTTTTATTATTCTCCCACTTACAAATTGGTCTCATTAATTTTTACATGGTTTATTTTTTCTATTTTAGTTAATTTTGTCAAAAAACCATTTATTTCACTAATATCATACAATTGAAAAAAATTTATTTTCTCTTCCCCAGAAAATTTACTCTCCCTCATTTATAAAATTATTCCATCCATATAAAATGGAATTAAATGTAAATTAAAAAGCGGTAAATTTGAGAACTAAAAATCGATAATAAATAATGTAATTCATTTCCAACATTAAAAAAATATTCTAGAATACATATTTTTTAGGTTAATTGAATAGATATAATCCAATTTTAATTTTTTATGAAAAACTATATTATTAACCTTATTTTTTATAAGTCCACATTTATTATGTTGTGCTTTATTTCCAAATGTTTTTAACTGTTAAAAAACAAGTTTATTAGAGATAAATATTGAAATTTATGGTCATAAATAATAAAGATTTTATATTGTACTTTGACTATAATGTTTTGTTACTTGGGATGATTCATCTTACAAAACATAATTCAAGAAAATATCCATTCATTTATTCTTCAATTGAAATATTTTTAACAATCATTCCTCTTAGAATGAAAGCTCCTGATGATATATATATTGTGTTAATAATATTTCATGTTTAATATGTATAGGTATGGATAGAAAATTAGTGTTTCCCATAAATATAAATAACCATTATATAATAAATCACACCATTTCCATACTAAATAGTTATTTAATTCTTCCTTATGAAGATATTATTTTAAATTTTTAAATAATTTTTTAAATACAAATAGTATAATGGTTTTTATTTTAGGGGTAATTTAGTTTGATATTGGACAAAAATTTTTTATATACACCCTATCAGTGGGACACTGATTTCATTATTGGATAGGTATTGAATCCCAGTAGTTGATTTGTGTTGAAGGATGAGTTTTCTTGGATCTATCCAGAAGATTTTGTTGGTATAAAGTTTAGAAGTTGTTGATAACATTGGAGGCATTTTGATGGAATATATATTTTTTGTATTGTAATTGATTTTGGGAAAATTAGTAAGGTACGGGACATTAAAATATTATTTAATATCTGAGGTAACTGTTATGTGATAGGTAAGTCATTATGTATAATAGTTCATAACTCATTTGAATATTGATAATGTTCTATTTCTCAAGCATTTCCTTATCATGTGTAATGGTTAAATGATTTGGGATTTAATAATGGTAATTTATTGATTTTTTTTGGGTTGATACATAATGGTTAAATATATTATATGTAATTACTGATCGAATATAATAATTTCATGGAATTCGATGTTTAATCATGACCAATATCTTCCTGATGACATGGAAGGGTTTCCCATTAACAAAAAAATATGATAATGTTAAACACTATATATGTAATGGTATATGAGGGAAGTTATGTTTCACAGTGTACTAGTCTTCCCAGTTATAGTTAAGGGATGATACATAAGGGTTGATACATAACAAGTGATGTATAATGTAACACCCGAGACTTTTATGTTATATAAATCATCAAAGGAATCTTTTTCTACACAACACTTGCTTGGCTTGCTTTACACGCAATCGCGACCTTCCTCGATAGCTTGCGTCGTACGCAATACCGAGTTTCACTAAACAACAATATGCTATTAAAACTAGCCGTTATGAATAGTAATAACCACTTTTTGAAATTTTATAAATTTTATTTTTCAAAATGGACTTCATTTTTGGACTCAGAATATCGAAATTAGCCTAGTGTGAAATTTTGGTATTTTTCTGAAAACTTTCAATTTTTGATGAATAGTGAAACCACTAAGTGGTAGGTTAAAAACTGAATTTTGCATAAAACATAATTTTACCACTTCTGTGAATGGAATTTCGAAAATCCGACAGACACGGTTGATATCAGTAAGTAAAACGTGGTTCAATGAGATAAAAATAATTTTTTGGTGAATAGTAACTTTTTACTTTTTTTACCGCGGTTAATAGTAAATAGGGTAACTAAGGGTAAATATGATATTAATATTACCCTAACACATGTCCTAATTCTATTGGACAAGTGTAATTCGACCAAAAACAAACTTATGAATAAAATATGACCATTTAGGCCCACTTGGATTAGATTAGGACATTTATTATTAATTTATTTAAAGAAGGGTTAAAATAGTTAAAATCAAATTTTAATAAGTAAAGCATTTTTAATATGGGGTTATACATAAGATAAATTCAATTGTAAATATTCATTAGAAAGCTAAAAAGATTTCCTACATGATGATATTTTATTTTTAATTTTTAGACATCAAATAATTTAATTTATTTATGACACAAAGATGATGCAGTAATTATCTTATTAATAAAATATTGACAAAATTGATAATATAAATACCAAAATAAATGTAATTTAAGACTTTTTATGAATTCCACTAATTTTCTAGGTTATTATAATATATTAATGTTGATTTAATCAACTTGGTTCGAACATATAATTCTGTTATGACTTTCACAAAAATCATATATCAAATAGTGTCAAAATTGACACAAAATAAGTTTTAAATCAAATATTATATTATTAATTGTTATTGTATTCCTAAAAATCTAAGGTTCGGCCAAATGACTTATATAAGGATATATATATTAATAATAAACAATTTTGGGTTCGTTTGGCATGTTATAGTAAGTGTATTAACCATATAGTGAAAGAAAACAAAAAGACACGGTAAAAGTTAAATTAATTAACTTAGAGTTAAATCTAATTGATAAGGTTAAAATAATACCCTAAACTTGTCTAAATCCTATTGGTTGATAGTATTTCGACCCATCCCCACTTTAGCTTCTAAATAAGACCCTTTGGAACCATTATAAACCGATTTTGACTTTAATATAAAATAATATTTTGAGATATTCCTAAGGTGCCCCTCTCCTCCCTTATAAAAGGGCACCTCCTCCCCCTCCTCCTCACACCAATTTGAGCACTCAAGCTCGGCCAACGCCTGCCATTTTCTCCTCTACACTTCCCTAGAATAATCCTAGAGGTCCTGGTCTTCTCCAAAGACCAATCTTAGTTCCTTAAGTGGAGGATTCAAAGAGGCGTTCCAAAGAAGAGGTAATATCCATTACCGATCTTTTCAATTTCTTTCTTCTTCAACTACTTCTTCTTTAGTTGTTTCATGATAAAGTAATAACATCAGTATTACTTACATACTGATATGTTATTATAAATATGAAACAACCCTAATTCACCTTCTATCCATCCTACGGAAAAATGAAATCACCGCGCGTGCGTACGTACGGAATACCGTCTCCACGCCGTGGTGTAATCTATTTTTCCACCATCACCTTACAAGGATGGGTATAAATGGTGTAATGAGTAACTATATATGATTATTATGAAGTAATATTGATACTGAAATAATATATATATATACTCCAATACAATTCCACGATCATAGGAACGATATCATCACTCGTGCGTACGTACGGAATACCGTCTCCACGATGTGATGCGACTCGTTCTACATGATCTTCATTTCATAATGATTATATAAATGAATTGAATGAATGAATATGGTATATACTACACTAATACCATTATGTAAATGAATTATCTATAACCTAAAGATAAGAATAAGAATTTATTCGACAAAACACGCATAAGAACAAAAAGTTATAAAGACCCGAGTAACAAGTAACAATGAAATATTACTAACAAGAAGCTAATAATATGACCATATATGATATCATATCAATATTTATGATTCTGGAATAAGTCAATAACATTATTTAAACCATTATACAGGAGCTTTGGACACAAACAAATCAAATCGGACCTAAGGTAAGGGAAATATCACAATCTCATTTTTATCCGAGATTGTTTATTCGTAAGTATTTACTGGGGTGTATTTTATCATCCACATCCATGTTCACTCAATATGTAATATTTTTTCCATCCACTTACAATAGTTTAAATCCAATTTTACCCTTCGGTGAGTTTTTAGTAAAGAATATGAAAGGAATCTTTTGTCGTTTTTTCGTACGAGGTACTTTTTGACTTTTCCGACAAAAGTACGAAGAATGTTTTTTTAACTTATATGGCATGAATGTATTCTTAAAAAAATTATTTCCAAGAAGCTTCCTTTACAAGTTTTCAAGTTTATTTTTAATCAACTTCTTTTATTTTAAATTCTTATGACATGTTATGAAAGGAAAAATGTTTTTGAAGTAGAAAGGATATTTTCCTCAAGAATGGAGTTCAAGTGTTTTATAAAAATTATTTTCCATCTAAGATAATAAAGGGTTCTGTTTTTATCCCTATTATTACATGGATTTGATTATGTTGTGATGGAAATATTTTTATGAATTCCTTTATCTTATATGAATTGTTTTATGATGTCATGATGTTTCAAGAATCCCATTTTTGTTACATGTGTTATACGATGATGTATGATTTATGATTATGTGGCACACATAAGAAAGGATTCATTATAAGATGGGTGGGACCTATATCTCCCTCCAATGCATTGGGTAATGATTTTATATCTCATGAGATAGAAATGGCTGGAACGGAAGGTTATTTCGGTTCAGTGATACAGGACTGAAACGAGGAGTGAACTCGGTTCAGAAAGGGACTTTGTCCACTAAGATAGTCTTGGCAATGAGTCATGACTAACAAGAAATGATTTTCCATGATTATGTGTGCATACCACAAAGTTTCAAGTTTTATGTTATGATTATGGGGATCTCATTTTCACTTCTATGATTTATTCCATGTTTAGATATTATGATCTCTTTTGCAGGTTTTGATTTTCATAAAGATATGATATGATTTTTATTTCCTTTATTTGCCCTTGCTGAGCATTTGGGCTCACCCTTTTATGTTTTCTTTTCCCCAGGTCAGGAAGATGGATATTAAGTAGAATATGCTAAAAGGGACCCTAGATATGATGAAATAAATGGGAGACACTGTAGAAGATTTATGAACCAGTTGTTTATGTTTCCCAGTTTCTAAAGACACTATACCTATACGGTCCTTTGTGGTTTTGTCATATGTTGTAATAAGTGTGCTTCAATTTCGAAGTATTAACAATGTATGTAAAGTATGGGTCGTTATAGTTGGTATCAGAGGAAAGGTATAGTCAACCTTTGGAAACTAGGATGTGAAAGCCTTAGTAAGAACCCTAAGGATAAGTCTAAGCATAGAACACAATCTTAGTGTTTTAGAAATGGCCTTGAATAACCTAGGATAAGACCTTAAGCATGAAAATTTTATTCTTGAATTATGTGGTTTCCTATTATAATTAGTGTTTCTCACACTATTCTTCTTGGTTTTAGTCAATGGCTGGAACCCGAAGGAACCGTGTTAATGCGGAATGCGATGGGCAATGCAATGATTGTCCCCCTGAGCAACCAAACGATATGGGAGCTGGAATGAAAAATCTTGTAGCCATGCTCACACAACTTTCTCAAGATATGAATCATGCAGGATTTCCAAACGAGCAAAGGAGGGAGAAATATTCTGTTGAATACTTCATGAGGCAGCGTCCACCTTCTTTCAGCGGGTCTACTGATCCATTAGTTGCTGAACAATGGATTAGTACTACTGAAAAGATATTTTCAGTTCTTCAATGTTATGAACATGATAAAGTCATCCTAGCAGTGTATCGTTTGGAAGGAGATGTTGATCAATTGTGGAATCTTGTTAAGAATACGAGGCAAAGGGATGAAATTGAGTCTATGGAATGGGACGAGTTCAAGAACTTATTTTTCAATAAGTACTTCCCTCGTATTCTCCGAACAAAGATGGAGAAAGAGTTTCTTGAACTGAAGCAAAGGGATGATGAATCTGTTGGTACCTATGAAGCAAATTTTACAAGACTTGCAAGGTACGCTTCTGGTATTATTATCCAACCTGAGAGTAAGATCGATCGATTGTTTAGTGGCTTAAAACCAAGTCTTCAAAGGGCGTTAGCCATAAGGTACTTCAATAGCTACGAGGAAATCGTTCGATGTGCTCTCAAAGTCGAGATGGAGATTGGAGTAACCCATCAGTCACATGGGTTTGATAAGAAGAGGAAGATGGAATTCAAAGAAAAATCTAAAGAGCACACGGAAAAGAAGATGAGCTTTTCCTTATGCTCAAAGTGTGGAAAGAAACATGGAGGGAGTTTTCTTAAAGGGACAAGTAAATGTTTTAAATGTGGAAAAGAAGGTCATCGGGCATTTGAATGCCGTGATAATGGGAAGAGGATGTCTAATGACGCAAACAAAGGAAGGGATACACATAATGAACCTACTACACTTCAATGTTTCAAGTGCAAGGAGATGGGGCATTATGCCAATCAATGCCCAAATCCAAGGGTTGATGATGATGGTCGACGTCAACAAACTCTCAAGGCTAATGACAAAGGAAAGTCACATGCAATTTCTATCAGCGATGTGGAGTACGATAACGATGTGGTGAAAGGTACACTTACCATCCACTCTAAAGTAGCAAATGTTTAATTTGATTCTGGATCCACCCACTCTTTTATTTTTGAAGACTTTTCTAAGGGTATCACCGTATTACCTCAACAATTAGATGTTGAGTTAGCTGTGACAACACCTAATGGCACATCAATCGCATCAAAAGTTTATAATTCTTCTCCGATCGAAGTTTGTGGGAAAGTGCTTCCTGCAAATCTTGTGATCCTTCCTTTAGTGGAATTTGATGTGATTATTGGCATGGATTGGCTTTCTCTACATGGAGCTCATATCGATTTCCAAAGAAGGGAAGTCACATTTCATATTCCAGATCAATCTACGATCGTCTATCAATGCAAGGATGAACATAACCTTGCAGTGGAAATATCTTCCATCTTATGGGTATTGATTCCACTAAATGAAGGTTATATATCTCAAATGGTTGGTGAGAAACTCACGATTAAGAATATTCCCATTGTACGGGAGTTTTATGATGTCTTTCCGGAGGAATTGCCGGGTCTTCCACCAAATCGTGAAGTTGAGTTTTCAATAGAACTCGTACCAGGTGCTTTGCCTATTTCAAAGACACCTTATAGAATGGCCCCAATTGAGTTGCAGGAATTGAAGAAGCAACTCCAAGAGAATCTTGATAAGGGATTCATACACCCTAGTGCGTCACCTTGGGGAGCACCTGTTCTATTTGTTAAGAAGAAAGATGGATCAATGAGACTTTGCATTGATTATCGAGAACTTAACAAGATCACTATCAAGAACAAATATCCTCTCCCACGCATTGATGACTTATTTGACCAACTACGCGGAGCTCAATACTTTTCCAAGATTGATCTTCGTTCTGGGTATCATCAATTAAGGGTCAAAAGGGAGGATATACCAAAGACGGCTTTCCGTACAAGGTATGGACACTATGAATTTATAGTGATGCCATTTGGTCTTACTAATGCCACTGCTATCTTCATGGATCTAATGAATAGAGTCTTTAGAGACTATCTTGATCAATTTGTGGTAGTCTTTATAGACGATATTCTTGTCTATTCAAAGAGAAAGGAAGAGCATGAAGATCACTTGAGAATTATATTGAAGACCCTGAGAAAGGAGAAGCTTTATGACAAATTTACCAAGTGTGAATTTTGGCTTCAAAAAGTTGCATTTTTGGGTCATATAATCTCAAAAGAGGGGATATCTGTGGATCCAGCAAAAACAGAGGTTATCGAAAGATGGTCAAGACCAACAACAGTAACTGAGATCCGAAGTTTTCTTGGTTTGGCTGGATATTATCGACGTTTTGTAAAAGATTTTTCACGATTATCTAATCCACTCACCAAGTTGACCCGGAAAGGAGTTAAGTTTGTCTGGACGGAAGAATGTGAAATGAATTTCAAGGAGTTGAAAAGAAGGTTATCCAGTGCACCTGTGCTCACACTGCCTTGTAGTGGAGAAAGGTTTGTGATCTACAGTGATGTATCCAAGAAGGGATTGGGGTGTGTTCTTATGCAAAATGATATGTTGATAGCTTATGCCTCACGACAGTTGAAAATCCATGAGCAAAATTACCCAACACATGATTTTGAGTTGGCTGTGGTAATCTTTGCATTAAAGATTTGGAGGCATTACCTTTATGGTGAAAGGTGTGATATTTATACTGATCATAAAAGTTTAAAGTATATTTTCACACAAAAGGAGTTGAATATGCATCAAAGAAGATGGTTGGAGCTGATTAAGGATTATGACTGCTCAATCCATTACCACCATGGGAAAGCAAACAAGGTGGCAGATGCATTAAGTCGACAAGACCATGCTAGTTTATCCATGATGAGGATCACAAAAGATCCAATATTTATGGATTTACAAAGGATGGATCTTGGAATTATAATGGAAGGGGAAAAATCTTATCTTTCTCAAATGAATGTTCAACCATCTATACATGTGAAGATTAAAGAGGCACAGAAAGAAGATGTCGAGTTACAAAAGAAGGTGAGAAATGTTCCTGAATTCAACCTTGATTGTGATGGGATAATAAAGTTCAGGAATCGGGTTTGCGTTCCTCCCATCCCCAAATTAAAGAATGAGCTGCTAGATGAGGCTCATAGTTCATCATTCTCTATTCATCCTGGAAGCACGAAGATGTATAGGGACCTGAAAGAGTACTTCTGGTGGGATGGCATGAAAAGAGATGTTGCTGAATATGTCTCTCGATGCTTGGTTTGTCAACAAGTTAAAGCTAAGAGACCGAAGTCTAAGGGGATGTTACAACCATTACCCATACCCGAATGGAAATGGGAAAACATCACTATGGACTTTGTCACAGGACTTCCTAAAACATCCAAAGGCAATAATGCTATCTGGGTCATAGTTGATCGTCTTACAATGTCTGCACACTTCATTGCTATTAGAGAGGATTTCTCTCTAGATCAGCTTTCCAGGATATATGTAAAGGAAGTGGTAAGATTGCATGGAGTACCACTTTCTATTATATCTGATCGAGATCCGAGATTTACCTCGAAGTTCTGGCGAAGTCTTCAGCATACTCTGGATACAGAGTTGAGTTTCAGCACTGCTTATCATCCCCAGACAGATGGTCAGTCTGAGAGAACAATTCAAACCCTAGAAGATATGTTGAGAGCTTGCTCTATTGATTTCAAAGGAGGTTGGGATCAACACCTACCTTTGGTAGAATTTTTTTATAATAATAGCTTTCACTCCAGTTTTCAGATGGCTCCTTATGAAGCTCTCTATGGAAAGAAATGCAAGACTCCAACTTGCTGGGATGAAGTTGGGGAAAGAAAGCTATTAGGACCTGATCTCGTTGATGAAATGGCAAAAAAGGTCAGATCTATTCAACAACACATAAGAGCAGCTCAGAGTCGACAGAAAAGTTATGCCGACAACCGAAGAAAAGACCTAGAGTTTGAAGTGGGTGATAAAGTGTTCTTACGAATATCTCCCTGGAAGAGGGTTATGAGATTTGGAATGAAGGGGAAGTTGAGCCCTAGATATATCGGTCCTTTCGAAATACTGGATCGTGTTGGGAAGGTAGCTTACCGATTGGCGCTTCCACCGAATCTCTCTCAAGTTCACGATGTGTTCCATATATCTCTCCTGAGAAAGTACATACCATATCCTTCACATGTACTCAGCTCAGAAGTTGTACCGCTGGAGCAAGATCTTTCTTATGAAGAACAGCCGATAGAGATTCAGGATCGTAGCGAAAAAGTCCTACGAAACAAGACCACTCGCTTGGTGAAAGTTTTATGGAGAAACCACCAACTTGAAGAAGCTACATGGGAGCTTGAGGATATGATGAGGGAGAAGTATCCTCATCTGTTTGTTGCAAAGTGACGAATTTCGAGGGAGAAATTCTTTTTAAGGGCAGTAGAATTTAACACCCGAGACTTTTATGTTATATAAATCATCAAAGGAATCTTTTTCTACACAACACTTTCTTGGCTTGCTTTACACGCAATCACGACCTTCCTCGATAGCTTGTGTCGTACGCAATACCGAGTTTCACTAAACAACAATATGCTATTAAAACTAGCCGTTATGAATAGTAATAACCACTTTTTGAAATTTTATAAATTTTATTTTTCAAAATGGACTTCATTTTTGGACTCAGAATATCGAAATTAGCCTAGGGTGAAATTTTGGTATTTTTCTGAAAACTTTCATTTTTTGATGAATAGTGAAACCACTAAGTGGCAGGTTAAAAACTGAATTTTGCATAAAACTTAATTTTACCGCTTCTGTGAATGGAATTTCGAAAATCCGACAGACACGGTTGATATCAGTAAGTAAAATGTGGTTCAATGAGATAAAAATAATTTTTTGGTGAATAGTAACTTTTTACTTTTTTTACCGCGGTTAATAGTAAATAGGGTAACTAAGGGTAAATATGATATTAATATTACCCTAACACATGTCCTAATTCTATTGGACAAGTGTAATTCGACCAAAAACAAACTTATGAATAAAATATGACCATTTAGGCCCACTTGGATTAGATTAGGACATTTATTATTAATTTATTTAAAGAAGGGTTAAAATAGTTAAAATCAAAGTTTAATAAGTAAATAATTTTTAATATGGGGTTATACATAAGATAAATTCAATTGTAAATATTCATTAGAAAGCTAAAAAGATTTCCTACATGATGATATTTTGTTTGTAATTTTTAGACATCAAATAACTTAATTTATTTATGACACAAAGATGATGCGGTAATTGTCTTTTTAATAAAATATTGACAAAATTGATAATATAAATACCAAAATAAATGTAATTTAAGACTTTTTATTAATTCCACTAATTTTCTAGGTTACTATGATATATTAATGTTCATTTAATCAACTTGGTTCGATCATATAATTCTGTTATTACTTTCACAAAAATCATATATCAAATAGTGTCAAAATTGAAACAAAATAGTTTTTAAATCAAATATTATATGATTAATTGTTATTGTATTCCTAAAAATCTATGGTTCGGACAAATGACTTAGATAAGGATATATATATTAATAATAAACAATTTGGGGTTCGTTTGGCATGTTATAGTAAGTTTATTAACCATATAGTGAAAGAAAACAAAAAGACACGGTAAAAGTTAAATTAATTAAATTAGAGTTAAATCTAATTGATAAGGTTAAAATAATACCCTAAACTTGTCTAAATCCTATTGGTTGATAGGATTTCGACCCATACCCACTTTATCTTCGAAATAAGACCCTTTTAAACCATTATAAACCTATTTTGACTTTAATATAAAATAATATTTTGAGATATTCCTAAGGTGCCCCTCTCCTCCCTTATAAAAGGGCACCTCCTCTCCCTCCTCCTCACACCAATTTGAGCACTCAAGCTCGGCCAAACCCTGCCATTTTCTCCTCTCCACTTCCCTAGAATAATTCTAGAGGTCCTGGTCTTCTCTAAAGACCAATCTTAGTTCCTTAAGTGGAGGATTCAAAGAGGCGTTCCAAAGAAGAGGTAATATCCATTACCGATCTTTTCAATTTCTTTCTTCTTCAACTTCTTCTTCTTTCGTTGTTTCATGATAAAGTAATAACATAAGTATTACTTACATACTGATATGTTATTATAAATATTAAACAACCCTAATTCACCTTCTATCCATCCTACGGAAAAATGAAATCACCGCGCGTGCGTACGTACGGAATACCGTCTCCACGCCGTGGTGTAATCTATTTTTCCACCATCACCTTACAAGGATGGGAATAAATGGTGTAATGAGTAACTATATATGATTATAATGAAGTAATATTTATACTGAAATAATATATATATATACTCCAATACAATTCCACGATCATAGGAACGATATCATCACTCGTGCGTACGTACGGAATACCGTCTCCACGATGTGATGCGACTCGTTCTACATGATCTTCATTTCATAATGATTATATAAATGAATTGAATGAATGAATATGGTATATAATACACTAATATCATTCTGTAATTGAATTATCTATAACCTAAAGATAAGAATAAGAATTTATTCGACAAAACACGCATAAGAACAAAAAGTTATAAAGACCCGAGTAACAAGTAACAATGAAATATTACTATCAAGAAGCTAATAATATGACCATATATGATATCATATCAATATTTATGATTCTGGAATAAGTCAATAACATTATTTAAACCATTATACAGGAGCATCGGACACGAACAAAGCAAATTGGACCTAAGGTAAGGGAAATATCACAATCTCATTTTTATCTGAGATTGTTTATTCGTAAGTATTTACTGGGGTGTATTTTATCATCCACATCCATGTTCACTCAATATGTAATATTTTTTCCATCCACTTACAATAGTTTAAATCCAATTTTACCCTTCGGTGAGTTTTTAGTAAAGAATATGAAAGGAATATTTTGTCGTTTTTTCGTACGAGGTACTTTTTGACTTTTCCGACAAAAGTAAGAAGAATGTTTTTTTAACTTATATGGCATGAATGTATTCTTAAAAAAATTATTTCCAAGAAGCTTCCTTTACAAGTTTTCAAGTTTATTTTTAATCAACTTCTTTTATTTTAAATTCGTATGACATGTTATGAAAGGAAAAATGTTTTTGAAGTAAAAAGTATATTTTCCTCAAGAATGGAGTTCATGTGTTTTATAAAAATTATTTTCCATCTAAGATAATAAAGGGTTCTGTTTTTATCCCTATTATTACATGGATTTGATTATGTTGTGATGGAAATATTTTTATGAATTCCTTTATCTTATATGAATTGTTTTATGATGTCATGATGTTTCAAGAATCCCATTTTTGTTACATGTGTTGTACGATGATGTATGATTTATGATTATGTGGCACATATAAGAAAGGATTCATTATAAGATGGGTGGGACCAATATCTCCCTCCAATGCATTGGGTAATGATTTTATATCTCATGAGATAGACATGGCTGGAACGGAAGGTTATTTCAGTTCAGTGATACATGACTGAAACGAGGAGTGAACTCGGTTCAGAAAGGGACTTTGTCCACTAAGATAGTCTTGGCAATGAGTCATGACTAACAAGAAATGATTTTCCATGATTATGTGTGCATGCCACAAAGTTTCAAGTTTTATGTTACGATTATGGGGATCTCATTTTCACTTCTATGATTTATTCCATGTTAAGATATTATGATCTCTTTTGCAGGTTTTTATTTTCATAAAGATATGATATGATTTTTATTTCCTTTATTTGCCCTTGCTGAGCATTTGAGCTCACCCTTTTATGTTTTCTTTTCCCCAGGTTAGGAAGATGGATATTAAGTAGAATATGCTAAAAGGGACCCTAGATATGATGAAATAAATGGGAGACCCTGTAGAAGATTTATGAACCAGTTGTTTATGTTTCCCAGTTTCTAAAGACACTATACCTATACGGTCCTTTGTGGTTTTGTCATATGTTGTAATAAGTGTGCTTCAATTTCGAAGTATTAACAATGTATGTAAAGTATGGGTCGTTATATATAATGTTTTATACATATGGTATATAACATACCATGCAATTAATAATGGATTATAAACCATGGTTATATGATATATAAGGGTTGTAGAATATTAAATGGTTACATTCATGTATAGAGTGATATAAAATGTTTCGTAAGTTGGAATATAGAAATTTTAAAAAATTTAGTATGATGTGTGTTATGTGGAATTTTTTAAAATTTACTAATCAATTAGATTAAAATAAATTTTAATGATAGGAAAGTAAATTACATTCATTAATTTTTTTGTTATGAATAATTTTCACATATATATATTTCTTATTTACCCTACACTATTGACAGATCATTGCTGATTTCGGAACATTTTTTGGGCTGTTCATTATAGGGAGAAGCTATGGGTATGGATTTTTGGCCTCATATGCATAATCCTCATTTCTAAAATAGTTTCCTTATTTCCATCAATTTTTACAAATATAGGGGTTTTGTTAGGTGATCTAATTTTCTATTAGTGGAGCTAGATCAGATATAGATTCTTAATTAGAATATCCCCACTAACTCAAGGTAGGTTGTTTCTAGTCTATTTATGTTATTATCGTGTGTTTTTTGATCTTGTGATAAAAAAGTGTGTTTATGATCATTTCACTAACCAAAATCTGATCCACTATTAGTTTTTATTGTTAATAATAAATATATAATTATTTTGTCATGTACGAAATAAATTTTTATGAATGGTAGGCCTTATATTTCGTAATGATTTTATTTTAGGGTGTGATGGGAATGTTGGATCTTGTTTATAAAATATTACATTCAATAAGGAAATAAATAACCATCGTTGGGATCATGATTGGTGTAATCTATGTAACTACAGACATTGTTGATCATTATGAATGGAGTGATGTAGGTCACCTATGTTGTGTGGATGGTGTTGAACATTATCATTGTTGAAGATATAGTATCATTGATTTGTGTTGATATATTTTCATGTATTTTATCTCACTATGGAGGTGAGGAAATTTAGGATTTGTGTGCATAGCATATTGTCCAGGAGGTGGTTTTGAAAAGTATTTTATAGTAGTATATTTTGTATAATGAGTAATATAGGTTCAATGGTGTAGACCCTTATTATGGGAAAGGGCTACTCAATATATGGACATAGAATTTTATAAGTGATGTTGGTCACTATACAAGTGATTGATTGCATCTATATATATGAGTTAAATTAAAGAAAAAAGTCATGTTTTCTATAAGAGAATTATCACCATTGCATGGGATCATTTTGATGTTAAAAAATTAGTTGCTTATAGAATCCAATTACACTGATAATTGGGATATGTTATGGGGATATGTCATTGGTGTGTCATTGATAAATAGAGATAGTTACATTTGTATTTTTTCGGATCTGTTCCATATTGTATTGGATTGGATTGTTGAATATGGTACTTTTAGTATGGATTAGTATGGATTCATCATTAAACCCTATCACTAACGATTATAGGTATAGTGTCACTCATGGCTAGTAAAGCATGAGGGGATCATGTTGAATGGTGTACGTTGGTTTCTATATATTTCACATTTCATACACCTATATTCATATGGATATTTGATAGGGACAACATTACTCATGGAATCCTAAGATAATAGTCACCCCATACATAGTAAATAAAGTATGTATGTAGGAATTTAGACTCATAGAATATATATGAATATAGGCTCTTCACTAGATAACTAGTAGAGATGGTAGTATTGGTGGTCCACATGTAAAATTTTATTGTTTTTCCAATGGTCTAGGTGTTCACTAAGTATTGTATTGAATATTTTTGTCATTAGTAATTATACATAAGTGAATTTCCTAAATGGCATAATTTTGTCTAATGTATTATTTCAATGGATTTTTATATATTTAACCTCTATATAAAATGTTTGTTTTACCTTTTTGTTTCATATTTTTTTAACTACTTGTATATCATTATTTTAATTTTTTTATTTATCTTTAGAGTGTATATTCTCCACAGTATCACCCCTTATATATTCACTACTTATTGAAAACCTCAGATTCATAAGAAAGTGTTCTTAATTACTAGTGGATATTTTATTTATTTTTTATAGAGTGAGCTAGTAAAGTACATTATAAATGTGTATTAGAGTAATTTTTATATACGAGTTTTGGTAGATCATACAGTTATGAAATGTGATGGTCCCAAATCCGTAATATGACATTGGATAAATGAAATTATGTATGACTATACAACACATGTTTGGAATGATGTCTATGTTTCCATATAAATATGGATTCTAATATTGTTTTCATTGTAAAAACTATGTTACATGGTTTGGATAAATTAATATTTTATAGTAAACATATATGTTTCTGAATCTCATTTATATGTAGAAAAGGATGTTATATGTAGATAATTTTAGGCATGTAGGGATCACCTGAAGTGTGTGTCCTCATAATGATTTCCATTTTTGATTAGAAATGGAATGGTGTTTTGATTTTTGACGAATTAGCAACAACATGAATTATTTTTTTAATATAGATATATATTGTATTTCTACTCTACCAAGCCCTATATTTTATTCCTAATGTCATTATTTAGTTTAGTGTTGTAAATATATAGAGTGTTTTGTTCTTGACCCTAATTTTGGTAGGACGGTTTATGGATTTTGAAGATATGATACATAAGATTCGTAATGATGTGTAAGGTCTATTAGGTCTCATAACATAGTTTAGATATATTTATTTTTGGTATATGGAATACCATAACTATATTTTTCATTATTATTAGCTCTTAGTGAAATACCATCTAGGTAGCCACCATTGTATTATCATGAGGCAAGAGATATGTTTCCAGAGGGGAATTCACTAGATAGACTCTCTATGGGTGGATGTGGGAATAAGACATAAATTGAAGATTAAGTGAGTTTATTTCATCCATAATGACTAGCGGATCCATGAAAGTGGTCAAATGAAAATCACTATGAGAGGTTATTATGATATAATCATATCATTTTATGGGGATGTCAAGCATTTGAGCCACCCATTTAATACATGATAGTGGAGTCGCAAAAAAATCTCTTTCATTACAAGGATATGATGGAAAGCAACAAAAAAATATTATATTTAGTTTTTAATTATAATGGATTATATTGAGACTCTATTATGGTATATTGTGAAACTAACATTATATATGGTCAATGGTTGAGTGGAATGATTGATATATGTGTTTTCCACGGTAGGTTGAAATGAGGGTATTATGGGAAGTTTTTATATTTAGTTATCTTTTAGAATTTTATTCATGAGATTTTGAGGGAGGATAGAACTTTTGAGTTCATTTACTTGATGAAGGGATAAACATTTTTCATTGACTATATGATGAGGTTAACAGATACAATGTGGATTGTACTAACTTGTTAAGGATATTCATTTTCTATAGTGTCAAAATTCATGGATGGACCGTGACATGAAATTATAAATTTAATATTCCTGTTTGATACTTCTTTAGGGGTGTCGAACTAGTTACTATTAGTATATTAGAACCGCGTGTATGGTAAGATAGAATGAAAAAAATTAGGTTATATTTGGAATCTGGTGGAGCTTCAATAAGATATAAACATGAACATGAGGAAACCAAAAATAAAAATTACAAAAATGGATATATGATTCCATGATATGGTGGGTTATTTAAAATTTAATTGTGGTTTTTAAATACAATTTATCATTTATCATACGGTGGGAAATTACTAATGGAGATACAAAAATTAGTCTCGATGATATATTTAGAGCAGTATATTTTGATAACATCATAGTTATCATGGGGAAATTTTCTGGGAAAGATGTAGACATATCATGTGGCATTGAGAGTTTTACATGGATTCAACAGTTGATATTCATCTTCACACAAACATTGATGAATTGGACCAAATAACAAGTAGTTTAGAAAGGGACTAACAGAACATGAAACTCAATACGTAGGATAAGAATTTCACAGTTAGGTTCACTGTCAGTGTTATGTGATTGAGCTGATGTTTTTGGAGTATTATAGGGTTTTTTGACAGAAATAAGTACTATATAAGTATAGTTTTTCATTTCCTGAAGTGTATGTGTTCTTGGTTTTATAGTGAGATAAATATATTGTTTGGGAGATATTTTTGGTATGGTCATTAGATATGATGCATGATAAATATGTGATGCGTGTGATTCTATTATAATAAAAAGAAATATATAAATTTTTTTATCACAATATGGTTAATTGGAATTTATAAATATATTGGTAATTACATATGATGGGGTATAATTGTGGGATTCTATGTAATGCCTGAAGAAAAAGGACATAATTTATGATACGTGATGACGGTGGGGATTAGTGTGATACAGATTTATTGGGGGAAAATGGTGTATAACTTTTTGTTCTAGGCTTATATTTGGGTATTATTAAATATTCATATAATGGATTTTGTTAATGATTTATAGATGTGGGTGATTACTATAGCAGGTAGTACCAAAATATTAAATCATCCATGTTTTGATTGTTAGATATGTTTTTTTGTGTGCATGATTTTATTCAGAGATTTCTCATTTTTTTTTGAGGTCTGATGAGTAGGATGGTTAGGATTCAATATGGGTTTGTTAGAGTGTTTCTTGAGATAATTAAATAATAATCTATAATTTCATGGATAGGATTTAATGGTTTGGGTATTCTAGGGTCAAAAGTAGCGTCAAATCATAGATCAACCCAATGTATTTCGACCATGTTGATGTGATGGGGGTGTTCGTAAAAGGATGGATTGAGTCTCAAGAGTTCTCTTAGATGTTTTTCAATATTTTTCTGAGTTACTATATTATGTTGTGTTTAAAATCAGTCTTAAATATGTTTGGATTTATTGAGGTTTTTTTAGGTAATAATGATTTTTTAGTGTTGTAGTATCTTTAAAAAACTGGTATAATATGTAATACAATAGGTTTCTCTGGTATGTAAGCATAATATTATATAAGGATTAATTAATCATTATAATTTATATTTAAATAATTCAAAAAATTTCGGATTTCACCATTTAAATGGGTCACAATGTCAAAGTCAAATCTAACCCGATTTTGGTCTGAAAAATGATTGTTTGACTGTTTGTGAGGGTAGATTCATGATAGTATCACATATGATTTATAAAGGTTTATTATGTCTATTAAAATGGATTTTTAATATTTATGTATGTGTACAAAATAATTTCCATTTCATACATAAGGGTTTCCCTACATTAATGGAAACATGTAAGTTTTAACTATATATATGTATGTTTTTTAGGGTATGTGATACTTGAAAAAGTACCATCCTTCCTTATGAAATTAAAGGGTAGATAATTAATTTTTAATACATTACTCAAGACACATGAAGATTGATACCTAAGGGTTAATAAATACATAATGATTCTTATAGAATGATACAAAGAGGGTTATGTGATACATTATTATTTTATAATATATTGGGTTTATTTTTTCTATATATGATGTAAAATAAGTATTTACATTGGTTTTTAATGGGAATTATATTCATGGAACTATATTCACCCAACATATACCTATCCATGATAATAAATATCATTACGAACTTACATTCCAAAGGCCTAATGAAACTCAGGTTTTTATCAGTGACACTTTAGAAGGTGTGCTTGTCAATGGGATGAGAGGTTGTTCTCAACATACCATATTAGGAGAAATTATTACCGAATATAGGGCCTTATTTTTTATTTAGAACATATTCATGAATCCATTCCAAATTCAAAGGATGTGATCGACTTTTCCCTATGGTTATAACGGCACATCAATATATATGGACATCAACATATTTATTTTCAAAAGAACCAATATATTTAATATAGTTAGCAATTATGATAAATTTAATATGATATAAAGACAGACACATGGGATTCGCTATGATAATATATACCCAACCATATAATGGGGTATGTTAGACAAATTAGGGTTATGTGTCAATGACAGATCCATAATGTTTAATTTCATTTAATAGGGAGAACTAGATTAAATATTCCTTAAAATGGTTAGTATCAAACACACAGATGTGATTCCATTATGTAAAAAAACATATATTTGAAGATAGCCTAAGGGAACCTGGACCTCGATAAAGGGGAATTTTTTTATTTGGGATATGGATCTAAGAGGATAATTAATAGGGAATGTCACTTTATGGAATGTGATATTTGTGCTTATAATAATATTTATAGGAAAAAATGACATAGATGATCTAATGATGAATACTGATCCATAAGTATGGCTCCAAGGGAATTTGAACATGTTGACAATATTGAATGCCTTTGAGGATATGTGGCACTCAAATATTTGGGGCATGATGTTATTTGGAATATTGTGTAATAAAGTAATTTTCTCAAGCGATATGACCATAGAGAGAGTTATTTCTTATCTCAAATGAATATATATATTTTATAGAATGATAAATGAGATCACATAAAAAATATGACCCCATGTGGATTAAAATTAATTTTTTATGATGTTAGGCATGAAATTTAAGATGGAATCCCATGTATCCTGTTGAAACAGTATTCAGATCCCATGTAGTACAAGTGAGATGATATAAGATCATTTGATGGGAAAACAATAAGAAATTTAATGACATCTAAAGAAACACCTATGTCATGAAAGGGTTTACCTTAGAGGATCGAGGGATTAATACACATATGAAGTTTACATTATGTGAATCTACAGAAAACCATTAACAAAAGATCATTAAAAGGGAATTATTTGTTTCTCTATTACTCTTATGTTTAAGGCACATATTAGAGACATTTTTATTATAATAATATCTCACAAAAATCATATTCATAAGCATTGATGAGCCATTATTCACATGAGAAATTAGGTATAGAAGACAAGGTACACATTCGTTATCAGTTATTAATGGGAATTATGTGCTAAGGATGCACCATATTTGTGTCCATTCGTGACTTATTACATCACCAATAAGAACCTAGTTGGGTCTTATACCTGAGGGGGGGGGGGGATACCATCCTTCAATATTCTTGATTGTCATCATGTGATTGTGGTTTATAGAGTCGGGTAAATGGAATCATGCATGGAAGACCATGGAATTACACTATGAGGGAGACCTTATCTATCCCCACTCATTAAATAGTTATAAATATACCACTAAACTATGGTGAATCCATCTTATATCTTCCATATAGGGGCCCCATATAACCCAATAATATTTTAAAAATAAATCTATTTATGATAGCATATACAAGATACAATAATGATAATATAAGAACCATGAAAGTTTAATATTTTAACATAACCATTATAACCTACCCATTTTATCTGATGGTATGAGTAGGAATCACTAAAATATTAAATATATATTAAGTACACAATTAACTCAAATTAATTTATTAAATATTAGTAAATAAGAGCATTATTTTTTAAAAGTCATATTAATCATCAAATAAAAGATTTTTATTTTTTATTTTTCAGTGAATATTACAATTAGTTTATAGAAAAATTTAAAATTATATTTGATATTTATTATCTCGTTTTTCAAATTAGAAGGAAATATTTGTCTTAGAGATGATTTGAAGAATTTTATGAAATGATTTATTTTAAAATGAGTAGTTAAAAATGAATATTTAAATTGAAAACATTATTGTTATTTAAAGAATTTACCAAATGAAATTTTTCATCAAATTGATTCATAAAAAAATTAGGACTATTAAATTATGAATTATCATATTAATTTCATTGGAATCAGTTTTATGGTTGCATTTTTTATAAAAAAAGCTTTTATAATTAAAAATAATTTTTTTTCTAAAAATATGATTTCATTGCGTTTTGATTTTCTTTTCATAAATTAATCTATAAAACCTGATGATATTAAATATTAAAATATAGGTTACTTATTTGGAAACATTATATAAAAAATTCTTAAATAATTCCCAGTTATTTTTTGTCATTATGAATAGTAAATATAGTATATTTTTTGAATCGTAGAATGTAATATAAAGTAACTAGTTTTTCAAAAATTAATATAAGGTTTCAAATTCAACCAAAAACATGCCTATATCATGTTTTTTATTAAATTTAGTCTCTAATCATTCCAATTTAATAAATATTATCATTTTTTGGTTTGAATTATTTTCTACCATTATCATATTTTAGTTCAATATAATTTAAATAATGCCAGATTTTTAGTTTTAAATTGTATTTTATTTTGTTATAGTCACAAATAAAAATATATGTAAGTTTATAAATGGTTATATTGAATATCAGTCACTATTTTTTGTTATGAAAAATTAATTTTTGTTTATAGTGACAAAATACTTAGCATAATTTTTGATGAAATGCTTACACAATGGTTGTGTAAGAAGTATAAAAATCATTTAAATGAATATAAAAATTCTAAAGGTAATTCTCTTTGGGGATGTTAGAGTGTATCAAACATTTTATGGATAAATATAACCTATAATATATTTTTTAAAGGAATATAGTCAAAATAAATTACTATATTCTTATTATTAGTGTTTAACTAAATAAATAGTATAAAAAATGTCATTAATGATGTTTTAAATTAAATAATATTTTATTAAAATATTAAAAAATCCTAAAAACTAAAAATATGAAAATTAGAATGATAAATTTCCTATAATATCACCCATTTCACTTTTATAATCCAATCATGAAAATACAATTTATAATCAAACAATTAAATATAAAAAACATCATTACCACAATTACGGATGAAATTGGATAAACAGGGTGTTGAACAGATGGATACGGTAACACATTATATATAAAAATATAAAAACATAATTTTACTATCATAATAATAATATATATTCCTTATATTATAGTACCAATCAGTTTGGTAAAATTTGACTTTAGTTAAACATATCATATTAACACGTTTCATGTATTTATAAAATTAACATTAACAATGGTTTATAATTTTTTTATTAAATGATTTAAAAATTATAAAAACCCATATTTTGAAATATAATTGTTAAATAGTTGAAAATATAAAAAATTCATTATTTATGTGTAATTTTTAATTTTTCATGATAACTTCATTGACCCCAAAAGATTAAAAAAGATTAATGTCATGGTATATATCAAAAGGGATAATAGAGTTTTAAAATAATGAAAAAATATTGAGAACTTATAAAAAACATGTCAAGAATTTATAAAGTGAGAGGATTTAGAATAATTTTATTACTATTTTTTATTTTTATAAATTTATATTAATTTTTCCATGAAATATAATCGATATTTACTTAACCCATTAAGTAATTCCAAGAGTGCCCCCCCATCACTTATAAAACTTCTCATCTTCTCCTCTCTTCCGCAAACATTTTGAGAACTGTATGAAATCCAGAACAATCCCCGTTATATTAAAATAATTCATCCCCTTGTAATATAGTTATCATATTTTCTAGAACACCAACCTCGTATGGATTACAGTACAATGTAAATGAGTTTTTGTGATGAATAAATAATGATTTTAAAAAATGTTTTAGCATTTTTTCTTCCTCTACCACCATAAAAATCTATTTAAAACCATCTAAAACAATATAATCACTATCAAAAATATACATATATATTATATTATATATAAATTAAACTATATCCATATCCTATTTCGTCAAATTGGAACTAAAATATCCATTATTCTATACGACATACTAACACAACGTGAATTGATATAAACCATTTTCTATTACCAACGAACATATTGTTTTAATGATGAATTTAATGTATATATTTAAATAAATATGTGGTATAGTTTTCATTTTGGGAATATAATATATAATCTATTTGCATACATTTACATCCACAGAAAATTTATATCATCATTCAAGGATACTTGTTGATTACCACCTCCATGAAGCATTGCTGGTTGTCTACCGTCATAAAATCACCTTGATATAATATTTAATTACCTAAATATATAATATGATATTTATTATATAAAAATAATTAATTAATTATATCATAGTAATTTATTTATTTCAATATTGTTTTTGAAAAATGGATATGTTATTCCAAAATATGTATAACCCACTATCTTAATGATTGTAACATAGTCCAGATTTCATAACATTCATTCATAGTTTTATTTAACATTATAATTTTTTTATAGAAATTAAAATTATATAATTAGTAATATTAATGATATGATTGGAAAATTACCACTTTTACCTGGGTTAACATACCAATTTTTTTGAAATAATGATCCAAACATCAACAAAATACCCCATCTAAAACCCGACATGGACTTACCAATTATGTAGTTAAATTATTCATTGAAATAAATTAATATAATGTTTAATTATAATTTAATAATCCTAATAAGGCAACATAAAAAATATTTAACTGATATATGTTTATTATATAGGATTTAAAGAACAATCATGGAAATTATACACTTGGGGTAATGAATTTCATCTCAATTTCCAATCAATAAAGAATATTTTAACTTTATTCACCTAATTATATTTATATAATTACTATTTGAAAACATTTATAGTTTATAAATTTTATAATTCATAGATAATGTTATTTTAAATTACAAATCATTTTACATTATCCCGTGGGTTTTTAATGAGATGTTACGAAAATGGAAATGAGTTTCTCAAATTAATTTCTCTTCATTGGGATATAATTTCTACTTCATTGTATTTTTTATGTCAGTATTATAAATGAATTTATGTATAAATTATTTTATTATGAATTTTCACATTTTTTTTATTTTCCTTTTTTACACATAATCTTACCTTTAATTTGTAATTTAATAATATGATCTTTATATGGGTTTTTCGTATAAAATTATCATTATATTGGACATAAATTTATCCTATGAACCTATATCATTTTAAGAGGTTAATATAATACCATTACAATTTTATATCATGGAAAAATTTATATTTAATATTTTTAAGCATTAATTTGATGTTATTTCATTGATGGGTGTATGATTTAAACAATACCCAAAAATATGTATTTTTATTATATAAACTCATATTGTTTCGTGATTTTATATATTAAAAGATTATCTAGGAGGGATCATATGCTCATATTATCTTTATCTATATAAATTTTCCCCTTGAATTGTTTGGATTTTTTTTACGTGCTTAATTTATATTTCCTCCCATACTGATTAATGAAACATCAAGAAAATTATTAGTAAGTAATTATGATTTTGAATCTTATTTAAGATAAAAAAATATTTCTCTTTGAAATCCATGAAATATAAGATGTTTTAAAAAATTTTATTTTGTAATCATTGATGATTTCATAATTTTATTATACAAATTCTTTGATCATATTTTAAATTTTTTTGAAATGAAATTTATTATTATTTTAAACATGTGAATATTTTAACTCTCTTTGAAACCTATTGAATTTATTTTTTATATTTAATGTCTGCTACATGAACGAATATTACCAACATAATTCCTGTTATTTAATTTGATGAGTAAATTATAATTTTAAAATTATTTTTTCATGAAATTATATTCATAATATTTTGTGAATTTATAGTTTTAATGCTATTTGAAATGTGGAAATTGTATTTTCCTTGAGAATGGTTTTTCTAATATTTTAATTGTATTTCTATAAAACAATGAAAGAAATCATTGATTTCACATACCCTATACTATGGATATGTGTTAATGATTCCAATTTAATTAATTCTCTAAAAGGAATATGATTATTGCGAAGATATTTCTAAAGAACCCTTTTCCTTTTGACGGGTTAATCATATAATGTATTGAAAAATAGTTGTTTCAATGAGTTTTATAATGGAATTATTGATATATATTATAAATTAATATCATGGTTTTTAGATATTTTGTATTATTATGGGGGGTTCCATTATAAAACACGGATGGGTGGTTCCATTTTATACTCAGTATCAGAATGTCTCTTATAGACCTCCAATGCATTAGATAATGATTATGTTTTATAAATAATTATACTAGAAATTTAATGTACATGTTATCCTTATAACTAAACAAACTTTTTACACACAAATATGACATTAATTACTAAAAATAATAAACTAGTAATAATACCATACATGATAGAACCCTAAAGAATTTTAGTCGTTGGAGATTATATATAAAATCATATTATTATATCAAATATTTTCAATATCTACACCAAATATCATACCATATAGTAGTATTAATAGTAATAACATAATTAAAACATTATTTATAACCTAGAGAATGTAGACATAAGAAAAAAGTTATCTTATCTACTCAGTAAGGGTAAACCGGAGAGATATATATTAATAATCATATAAAATAATATGATACAAATAAGGAATTTATATATTGAATATATCTTAAAATTTTCAAAACCAATATGAAAAACATCATAAATAATAATTATATCATAAAACGTTGTCATTTCAAAATAAATTTATTTTAAAAATGGAAATTCATCATAACAAAATCATAAACCATATTTTCATAACATCAATATGTGTGGAAATATCATAAGTATATTAACCATTTAATAAGTTAATAAAAACAACCAAGACCATCATATCTATCATCAAATCCTTTTTTCCATATTTGATCAAGGAATTGATCATTTTTTCTATACTAGATCAAGTAAATCATTTTCTTTCCACTAATGCATCTTGCTCATCGACTTGTTTTCCATAACTATATCTCCTGATATAAAATATTATACCTAATAAATTGAAGGGAGGTATAGGTACCATCATTCATATAATTAAAACCATAAATATTTGATCCACTCACCCATAAATCAGTTATCAAATCATAACCAATGAAATGAAATGGGATTCATAAACCTTTCATCATAAAAGAAACCATTGAAGAGAAATAGATTTTACATAGATGAATGATAAACATTGAAAAACAAAAAAAATTATATTTTCTATAGATTATATCACCAATAAATAATATGTAATATAAATATATTTTATCTTATATTGAAAATGAATTTGAATGACCAGTTTGACTAATCTTGAGGGAAAACAATTCCATTATAATATCACTTAACTTTTTATAAATTAACATACATATAAATAAATAAATATTCATGGAAAATTACCTTGTAAACATATAATGGAAGCATAATATCATTGAGGTCTATTGATGGTTGAGAACATATGTCCTGAAATATAATTTTAAAAAATATTCCTTCCATATCATTTTATTAAATTTCACAAAATAAAATATTTGTAATGAAACAAAATTATTCTATTCAAATAATTATATAAATGGAAAAAAATGGGTAAAAATATTTTCAATAATTTATGGGATAGTATAAAAAAATAAATGAAATATTATAAGAAAACGTGGAAAAGGAAGGGAAATATTTTTTAGTGGAGTCATAAACATAAGAAATATGTAATAATGATGGAACTATGAAATAATGCCTTACCTAAAGTATCATCTATCATTGTTTATGATAAAACTTATATATATATGTGTGTGTGTGTGTGTGTGTGTGTGTTTGTGTGTGTGTGTGTGTGTGTCTGTGTGTCTGTGTGTGGATTTATTATACATTAATTAAATAATAATCGTAAAATATAAAAAACCATGAATGAATTATTTATATTATCTTATAACCCATTTGTTAATAATTGTTTAATTGAATTAATATTCTGGGTGATAAGTACATCATTTTCCAAACATGTTTCCATTCATTAGTCATGTCCCTTAAAATATTTTCATGGTAATATAATTTTTATAATGTTATTAATATTATATATACTCATTATAAACCAATTAATCACCATTAATGAAAATTAGATATAGAGATCTGAATTACACAATTCATGAAAATGGTAGGCCATACATATGAATTACCATTATTTCCATTTTCAGATAATGGAATGAATGAATATAAAATAATAAATAACCTTTATAGTTTCATTATTATATTATATATAACATATATAATTCTAATTTTCATTATAATTACCATTTATGTAAAATATAAATGAAAATAGAGTCACATCACACTGTGGAGATGGTAGTCCATTAGTAAATATGATCTGTGTTATCATTATAAAACATATTGGATAGAAAAAAGGTAGAGATGATATTATCTTTAACGAAGAATAATTATTTCATAAATTTCATTTATAATGGTTAAAACCTTCATAATTCCAAACCATAATCAATCGTGAGGAATATTTAATTGTATCGATATGTGGAGATGATTTTCTATAAGTACATATGATCAATACTTTCTCTTATTATATGATGAGAAATATGGGGTATAATGTTTTTTAATAATCATAATAACATTTTATAATTATGAAAATACAAATTATTATATTTTATGATAAATATAAAATATATAAAATATTTAAATAACAGTTGAATGCGATTGGTTGAGGTGATTACATCTTCATTTGAATGACTTTTTTAGATATCCAATATGTGGCTATAAGGTCAGTATGTTGGGAATAAAATCACTTATATAATGTGTCTAGGGAAGTAGGGGAATGAATTTATTATAGTATGGTTGAGAGAGAATTATATAATTTGGGTGATGAAGTATGGGAGGAGGTGTCCATCATAATGGAGATGAGAAAGGATTTAATATTTTCATAAAATATTAAATGATAATAAACTCATTCTCAATCCAACAACCTCAAAATTAAATGTTAATTGATAAAAAGGTATGATTGGGTTGTAACACCAACAACCAATATAATTTATAAATGGGTTGTTGTAAATTTTTATGTTTATCTGTTTGTATTACCCTTGGCAAACCAATTTTAAATATTACTATATTAACCAAATTTCCACTATAAATTTCTGTTTAATTTTGAATTATATGGTGAAAATTGGAATTTGTAGAGACCTAGTTTTTTCTTTGAAATACATAGGAATATTTTTATATATATTTCAAGAGCTAGTTGGAGAGATGACATAGAATTCAGTGCCTCGGTGTGTGCAAAATAAATTTCTAAAAAATATTACGTATTTATATACTATGCACATTGAAGAAATTGAATCAATCTAGAATGGTATCCCATGCTAGAATTATGAGGCCATAAATCACTCTTGAGTGATGGATTTACCATTAATGATACATAGCTTTTGTCAGTGTGTGTATTATTTTGAAAAATCCACAAAGGGTGTTTTCATAAATAAAATTATAAAATGATATTATTTTATCTCAAAAGCTGAATCATTTATTTTTCACATAGGGAGACAGATTGGAAATTTGGGACTACTGTTGTGTTTTTAATGGGTGTTTTACATAAGCATGACCTAATGTGGGAGGGAGTTAAATGATTGGATCTCACGACAATTGTAAGACATTTTTGTTTATTTTAAATAATTAAGAGGTTGAAGAAAAGAGTAAGGGCTTGGATCATTTTCTCCCACGGTCGGCAGAGCTCCTCTCTCCTTCCCATTGACGATTCGATGTCTGATTCTTGAAATATCATGATGAACTCTCAAATACTAGAAAATCATAGTACCTTCAATGTAACTGTGGATCAAAAATCCATGAAGGATATTTATTTCGGATTCTACTTTTCCCTGATTGAGGATTTTTCATTTAATTTGATTCGTTTTTATGTATGATGCCTTGATTATATTTTTAATGGCTGAACTAACAACAGCCATGATCCAATTGAGTTTTTTATTTCTTCTTTTTTTTATCATCAATAACATTTTTATATAATGAATAAACATCCAAACATCAACTGGTGCATTGATCTGTGAAGGCAATGATCCAGGGATTCCAGATCTACAACGGTTTCTAGTTTTTGTCATCAGATGAGGCATGAAAGTGACCATATGATTTGATAACTATTACTCATGTCAAAAAGTGACTTATCTATGCTCAAATACTGTGTCTATAAAGAACACATTCTATGGATCCCAGATATATTCTATAATTTTTTTCCAAGCACTGGGGCGCTGCCGGTGGTCCGTGGATTGTCAATGGGTGTGGCACACCGCTCGTCAGTGGTGGCACCATGGAGGAGGATCACGGTGGTCGAGATACAGGGAACATAGGGCTTGAAGAGTGTAGATTAAGGAAGACCAGGCCATGCAACTAGGCTGTGGGTTGGCCTAGGCGGGGCGGAACATCCAAAGCAGGTCGTTCTAGCTAAAACAGGCCGAACGTGGCCGTTGAATCATCAAAAATCTGTAACATGAAACCATGAGTCCGATTAATGTGATTTTTATGAACACTTGATCTTATAATCAATATTTCATTATTTATATGGTTTAATATGTTTACTTTTGAGATCAAGGCTCTGTGGCACAAATTGTCCAATAATAATAATAATAATAATAATAATTCAAATAATAACATTTGTAGATTCTTGTATGTGATTTATATCCTTTATCTAGTGTCTGATCAACGGAATGTTATTGGCATAGTGACCCTGAAATTATGGTGGAAACTTGATGTCTAATTTTTTGCGCTTAAACCAAAATCAACCTGTCGGCCCCTCAAAGCCTGATTCCAGCATGTTTCTATGAAATGTGACTTTTTCACCGAGTTTTTGATAAAGAATACTGAATATCCAATCCCATGTTTTTTAGGATCACAATGGTGTGATAAATATGATGTGTCCTAAGATCTCAGCTTATTCCCCAAGATTAACCATTCATGTACAATGCTGTGAAATGATGTTTTTTATTAAGATTCTAATTCGGGAAAATGAATAGTATATCATTTGATTTTTTCCAAAGGGATAATGGTGATGTGAGTTATCTAAGGTATCTTGAGGTGGCTAGGTAGTAATGATATACTTTTTCACCTTTTAGACTAGTTAAGAGCATCATGTCCTCATGAGCCCAATAACTATAGGTGGCATGTACTCTATGAGTATACATTCATGGATAGGTGTATATGACCATAGTTTAGTTCCAGAGTATGTCAATGTATATGGCTAGGCGATGAGGTAGGGTCACATGTTGTGTGGGACCTACTCGTGTTGTATACCACATTATGAATATTCTACCACAAAAATATCCTTCTTCTAAACATGAATTTCGCCCGTGATTAAACTATCCTGGGTGTTTTTTCACATAAAACTTGATGGATCCCTCCATAGTTTCATTAGAGATATGATACAAGATGTTCTGGGTGTGATTCCTTTTCAGTACAATACCTGAGTACTGTAGTGTAGTTATAAAATGTTATCTGAGAGGTACCCTGTAGTAGGGATGACCAAAGATGTACATGGATTACCCACATGCGTATTAACCTTTAGTAGTGCTGGGCAGTGGAATTCAGAGATGAAACTTCTAGGCTTACCATCTAGTGTATTGCCTTTCAGTGGGGCTGGGTAGCGAAGTTCTCCAATGATTATTTTGGGATTAACCTCCGGGTGGGTAGGGTAATATATTTCACCTATGACACATCCGAGTTTACCCTACATAGTATTACCCATCAGTAGGGCCATACAATGGAATTTACTGATGGCAGTATATAGCATACCCTCTAGAGGGGCTAGTCAATGAGTTCTCGACATTTAGACAAGATCTCCCAGCTATGAAGATTAGTGATGATACATGTTTTGACATACCATTCGACTCATGATAAAGAGAAATTATTTTTGCCCTGAGACAAGTTCTTTTGATGGGACCTAAACCATACAGAAGAGACCGAGCCACCAATAGTAGATTGTATAAAGGTGTGGTGATTGAGTCTCTTTGACTTGTGTTTTCATGGCATACATAAGCGATGATGGGCTTCATTGGTGATTAATTCTAGAACTTTTAGTGACTATTTTACAGGGTAGAGCGTTGAGATTGAGATCCCCATACTCTCTCATTTGGGAATCAGGGGTTGAGAATGTATATATATATATATATATATATATCCCATTGTAGTATCCACTACAAGGGTATTTTTTATCCTACTTTGAGAAGAGGTGAAGACATGATAGGTATTCTACATGATGTCTGTTTCTAGATTCTTATGGTTGGACATGTCTACTCTCCAACTAAAGGTTGAGAATACTCAGTGCGAAGTTCATATTCTCACCGTTTATAGCACCCTGTGTTTTAGGATGATATTACATCACAGTTTTTTTGGGTTGAGTTGTACTCCTTTTACTTTCCCTTGTTCTATATACTGCTTTCATTTTCTATGTGTATCTCTAGAAGCTCCCCCTCTCATTTTATTGGTGTCCTACTGAGTATTTTTATACTCACCCTATTTTGGATTTTCATGCACCTGTCATGCCTCATGCATACAAGGTATAAAGAACCAGACTTAAACACTTTATACTCATGAGTTACGTAAAAAATTCACATTGAGGATCTTTTGAGGTTTATAGTTTTAGCGAAATAGGAAAAAACTATTACATTACATCCCAAAAATTACAAAGTCGACACTTATACTCAGTTTCCAATTTTTATAAAATAAATACTAAAAAAATAAACATGTCTAGTTGTATGTTTTAGACATCATTACTATTCCTTGATCACATCATTAAACCTATTCATCTTTATCTTCTGTGAAAAAAATTTCAAAACATGGGATGAGCATAATAATCTCAGTAAGGGTTATAAAATAAGGAAATAAAACATTATATCATCAATATATACAAATCAATGAAATCATACTTTTCAATAATTAACTTACCACACAAAATAATAAGATTTATGAATAATAAATGAAAATCATATATCATAAATGTAACTTATGGAATTCGTAACATAAATAAATTGTAGATTTCACAACTACATAGGGAGTTATATTTGGAATACCCATCAGATCTTATTCCCTAAATCTCTTAGGAGAAACTTTAACGTTTACCTGCATCACGTTACCCAATGCATTAGAGAGGTATCTCGGGCTCACCCACCCTAGGATTATCATAGAACCACCTATATATGTAAAACATTCCAAATAACCATAATATATTAATAACACACAAAACAAGCATAAAATAAATGATAACATGTACACATTGCAATAATAAAATATCATTTCAAGATATGGATATAATCAATTCTTTATCAATCCATTTTAAAAACCATTTAAAACATTTAATAATGTGATTTTTGAATTAAATGGTCCCATAAAACATTGAAGATTTTGAAATAAATTTTAATTTATACACATTCAGTTACATATAAATAAATGATTAAACACATTTTTAAATCATGGACATTAATGAGAAATAGTAAGTAGTATAATCCATTAAAACATTTAAAATGATATTTTAGTCAAATTGTTTATAACCAAATGAGAGAAACATGAATACCAATAATTGATGAATAACATTAATAAAAGCATAAAATATCATGAGAATAAGTTGATTGGTGATATAATATGTAAAATGGAAGTATATACACCATATAAAAGTGAATTAGTGTATAATAACAAATAAGTCTCAATGGAAAGTAAATTT